>CM065703.1:42917301-42927301 GCA_017654935.2 Phymorhynchus buccinoides | reverse complement strand
GTATGCAAATTGCGGGACAGTTGGCCTACAATGAGTTTCTGAGCCTCCGCGCGGTGTCTTTAAAGTAGGCTGGACACGAGTTGACAATTTTACGATGAGCGAGATAAGAGTCAATTACGAGTGCAGGCAACAGAGCAGATAGCTGAATTTATTCTGTCCTAGCTCTTTTGTCGGCTTAGCGCTAGTGGGCAGAGGACCTCAACAAGGTATCAAAGGGTACCGCGCAGTGGCCTAGGAATGTCACACATCTCCGCTATCCGTGTCGGTACTTGTTACTGAAGGCATGATCAAAGATAGGCCAAGCCATGTCAGTCGACGAGGAGAGAGAGAGAGAGAGAGAGAGAGAGAGGGGGGGGGGGGTGAGTTGTGCGAGTTGTAGTAGAAAAACTGAAATATTCTTTAAAATAAATGAATAGGCAGATAGATAGACAGATACATAAAATGTTATATATTTTTTTATGAACGATCCGAGATAGTGATGTTCTTATAAGAATTTGTCTTAGTAATTTTAAAAAAATAATAATAAAGTGATGCGCGAATTATAGTTAGTTCCTAATCATTGTAATTTATATTTTAAGTTATTGCTATTCTGAGGATTAGGTACTGAAAAAGCAGGAAAGTCCCTAGTTTTTAAACGATAAAGATGGTCTAAAGCCAGAATTATGGCTTTTGCTTTCGGTTTTTATGAACAATTAACGAGTTTCTTTCGATCGTTGCATAGACTACCCATTAAATTATTTTTTAGTGGTAGGAAAGGGGAGGGGGTGGAGGGCGGGGTAGACAGAAGTAGGCGTGGGGTAGACATAAGAGAGAGAGAGAGAGAGAGAGAGAGAGAGAGAGAGAGAGAGAGAGAGAGAGAGAATTGTGTGAATAATGTAACGACATTAAGGTAACAACAATTGCTTGAATATTTGCAGGAATTATATTTATTATGTTCTAGTCATATATAAGAAATAAACACGGTACAATCCCATGCCATGTTTCAAAACAAGAGGAGATCCTTACCCCACTCCCCTCTAAAATCAATATTTTGACTACGATCCGAGATTTTAAAAGATCATCATAAGTCCCTTAAAAGTAAAGCCTGAAACTTTGCAGGGATAACGTTTATTATGTTGTTGTCCAATAAAGCAAATAAACAAGATACAATCCCTTGCCATATTTTAACACAAGAGGAAACACCTACTCTACCCCCCTCTAAAATCAATATTTTGGCTACGAGCATAGACTAAAATAATCATAAGTCCCTTACAAATATCGACAATTGTACGAAACTTTACAGGAATAATGTTTATTATGATCTTGTCATATACAAGAAATAAACAAGATACAATCCCTTGCCAGTTTTGAAATCAAAGGGAAATACATATCCACCCCCCCCTCTAAAATCAATATTTTGACTACGATCAGAGACTAAAATAACCATAAGTCCCTTAAATGTAACGACAATTGCCTGCAACTTTGCAGGCATAACGTTCATTATGTTCTTGGCATATAAAGCAAATAAACAAGATACAATCTCTTGTCATTTTTTAACACAAGAGGAAACACCTAACCTACCCCCCTCTAAAATCGATATTTTGACTACGTGCATAGACTAAAATCCTCATAAGTCCCATAAAAGTATTAACAATTGCCTGAACCTTTGCAGGAATAATGTTTGTTGTGTTCTTGTCATATAAAGCAAATATACAAGACACAATCCCTTGGCATATTTTAACACAAGAGGAAACACCTACCCTACCCCCCTCTAAAATCAATATTTTGACTACGAGCAGAGACTAAAATCATCATAAGTCCCTTAAACGTACCGACAATTGCCTAAACTTTTGCAGGAATAATATTTAGTATGTTCTTGTCATATAGCACAAATAACAAGGTACAATCCCATGCCATTTTGTAACACAAGAGGAAAGACCTACCCTACCCCCCTCTAAAAACAATATTTTGACTACGATCAGAGACTAAAATCATCATAAGTCCCTTAAAAGTAACGACAAGTGCCTGAAACTTTGCAGGAATAATGTATGTTATGTTCTTGTTATATAAAGCAAATAAACAAGATACAATCCCTTGCCATATTTTAACACAAGAGGAAACACATACCCTACCCCCCTCTAAAATCAATATTTTGACTACGAGCAGAGACTAAAATCATCATAAGTCCCTTAAACGTACCGACAATTGCCTGAAGTTTTGCAGGAATAATATTTAGTATGTTCTTGTCATATAGCACAAATAAAAAAGGTACAATCCCATGCCATTTTGTAACACAAGAGGAAAGACCTACCCTACCCCCCTCTAAAATCAATATTTTGACTACGAGCAGAGACTAAAATCATCATAAGTCCCTTAAAACGTACCGACAATTGCCTGAAGTTTTGCAGGAATAATATTTAGTATGTTCTTGTTATATAGCACAAATGAAAAAGGTACAATCCCATGCCATTTTTTAACACAAGAGGAAACACCTACCCTACCCCCCTCTAAAATCAATATTTTGACTACAATCAGAGACTAAAATCATCATAAGTCCCTTAAAAGTAACGACAAGTGCCTGAAACTTTGCAGGAATAATGGTCGTTATGTTCTTGTTATATACAGCAAATAAACAAGATACAATCCCTTGCCATCTTTTAACACAAGAGGAAACACCTACCCTACCCCCCTCTAAAATCAATATTTTGACTACGAGCAGAGACTAAAATCATCATAAGTCCCTTAAAAGTATCGACAATTGTTTGAAACCTTACAGGAATAATGTTTGTTATGTTCTTGTTATATGCAACAAAGAAACAAGATACAATCCCTTGCCATTTTTGAAAACAAAGGGAAATGCATGTCCCACCCCCCTCTAAAACCAATATTTTGACTACGATCATAGACTAAAAGCATCATAAGTCCCTTAAAAGTACCGATAATTGCCTTAAACTTTGCAGGAATAATGTTTGTCATGTTCGTGTCATATAAATTAAATAAACAAGATACAATCCCTTGCCATAGTTTAACACAAGAGGAAACACTTACCCTACCCCCCTCTAAAATCAATATTTTGACTACGAGCAGAGACTAAAATCATCACAAGTCCCTTAAAATTAACAACAGTTCCCTGAAACTTTGCAGGAATAATGTTTATTATGCTCTTGTCATCTAAAGAAAACAAACAAGAGACAATCCCATATCATGTTTAAACCCAAAAGAAAATACTTACCCTCCCCCCCCCATCTAAAATCAAAATTTGGATTATGGAAATAACTTACACCAACCCCATCTAAATCAATTTGGAAATACAATTATAGAGAGGCATTGTAACAAAAAGAATTCCTTATAACTGGGAGTTCTATTAAAACATTCAGACAGTATGCGTGCGCACGCACACACAATCGCACACATGCACAAAATGATTACAACCTGTCTACACAAACTCATAAAAACATGCAAACACCCCACCCCACCCACCCACACACACACACAAATAGACACACACACACAATGGCTTGCACACCCACACATGCAGGCACTGCATTTCAGCACAATATTAAAATTAATGTATGAATGTGACCAAACCACCACAGCCCACACAGTGAGTGTTGAGATGTGTGCCTTGCTTCTTACTCACTCCCTATGTGCGTGAATGTCACGAACGAAATTCACACACAAACGGAAAGTTAAGACAGAAATCAAAACATCCAACTCATTCAGAAGTACATGCTCTCGCGTTATTCAGTCTCTCCACAAACATTATAAACAAAGCCAATTTGAAATATTAACAACAATTTATTTACACTCAATCACTCACACAATCATACATATATCAAAGAATAGTAACAGCAGCAAAAACCTAAGGGCAACACGCACAACACTGCACAAACACACAAAAAATACTCAGTTCTTTCGCGGAGCAATTTGCACGCTAGGTTCTTGATTTGAGCCGACAACCTCGTAGTCTCGCTCGTTTGTTCCGGGCATTTGACTCGGCAGAATGCCTCCTCTTCTCAGGCCGCTCCAACACCAGCGCCTCTTCTCAGGCCGCTCCAACAGCTCGTGGGCGCCTCCAGTCACCCTGGCAGCCTTCTCTTGGGCGCACAGACTGGGTGCTCTTAGGATGAAAACAATAAACTAGCATAAGTCTCATGTCTGTGTTTGTGTGTGCATGTTAATGCGTGCGTGCCCTGTACATCGACACTAATAGTTTGTTATTCCATGCACACTCCATTCGTTCACTATTAAGCAACTTTACTTATCGTAATTAATTAACTTTACGATAATGGTGAACAACCAAAAGTATACATTTAAAGTTCCCGACACCTATGTAGTTATAGTTATGTCTCAACATAAGAAAACCACATTCCTAAATAACTCAATGGTTTTCGGAAAGCTGTCCGAATTTTGAAATGGTAATTTCAAAATAATACTTTAACATACAAGAAAACGAAACCATAATTTACCAATTACAGTTGAATTAAAGTTGCCAAAAATCAGTACCAACAAAAGATTTATATTTACAACATCATTTAACAATTCCTCACAAAGAATGAAAACAGATTACAAGATTCCAATCTGCAAATTAAGTGGAAAGTAAATGAAAAATCTTTTCTCTTTACGAAGTCAAATGTTTAAAATCTGTAAACGCTTAAGGCTATCTTTCTCTTACCTCTGCACTAGGGCAGCAGAGCAAATCAGATTGACCAAGCTTCGACAGCCAGTACGAAGGTAGAAAGCAAAGTGAATTAGAAAAGAGGACAGACCGGCGAAGGAAAAAATGTGTATTCAACTCCAGCTGAAAATATGCATGTGCTGCACGAGAAAAACTAAATGCACGAAATCCGTACACAATGATGCAGCGCTTTCAGTTCGGAGCCTTTAACACAAAGTAAAGCTATACAAATTATGTTCCAGTGAACATTATATTTTATCAATGTGATGCCTTTCATCACAGTGAATCGGATTGAAAACAGTAAGGGAAATATTAGTGTTCTAACTTCACATCATGGTCTCTTTTGACCGTATTTTATATCTATATACTCATAACATTTTTTGAATCAAACCCATTTATCTGAAAGTTATCCCGTTTTTACCCAAAAATACAGACCTTGCAATACCAAAAAAATTGAGTCAAAAGGGCCCAAGTTTTAGTTGGTCCAGTTTGACCCAAAATCATTTGAAAATGTTGAGGCCACCAATTTCGTGTCCTAACAATAATGTCAAATACTCCATTGTTTGTATTCTAAATAACTCCCGATTTTGCAATAATATCTTTGAGACCCCAATACACCACCACTCTAAACTTAATGTAATAGGGAAGCTTAGATTTTTTACAGGAATTATTCAAAGCTTTAGAAGCGTTTTTCTCGAAACAGGCCTTTTCGAGTTAGTCTGTTTTGAATCCAAGCCATCGAGATGGTGTTTGGGAAAGCCCCCAAACGCCAACAATCCCCTGCTTTGGCTGGAGTACTAAATCAAGTGTGAATGCCCCCTAGTTTGAGAGCGGTAGTCTTCCATGAAAGACTAGGCTGTAACATACAATCCCCTACTTTGGCTGGAGCACTAAATCAAGTGCGAATGCCCCCTAGTTTGAGAGTGATCGTCTTCCACGAAAGACTAGGCTGTAACATGGTTCTCCAAAACTACATGCACAGACATGCATAGGTATTAGGTATTAGGTACTTTATAGTCACAGAGGCGTCTCTGTGAAATTCGGGTTGCTCCCACCTGGAGAGCGCGTCGCAGCCAGAGGCGCGCCACCCAATTTTTTTTTGATTTTTTTTTTTTGCATGCGATTTATGTGTGACTGATGAGGAAGGAAAGGGGAGGGGTGGGTGGGTACATTTTGACCAAATGACAACTTTTTCGTTGCCACTGGGTTTAACGTATGCTAAGTGCATGGGCACACGGGATCTCGGTTTATCGTCTCATCCGAAAGACTCCACGTTCAGACCGTAAGGCCTAATGCAAAGTGAGAGGAAAAAATCCCCTGTAGACTACATGTTAGACGTGTATCGGGCATGTTAATGAGCACACTATAAGCTGTAAGCTTGTTGCTGCTCAAACTGTATGTGTTGTATTGTATGTAGTACTTGACATTGAATCAAACAAAGTTGTTTACACCAAAAATACATGTAGAATATTATTTATTCCCTAACCCTAACCACAATCAATGAGACAAGTACTTGCCTGTGGAAAAGGAAAAGAAATTGAAACACGTGCATGGTTTCAGCTATGAATAGCTCTCTGAAGAAAAATAAAAACAGTTAGAGTGTGGGAAATATTTGTGGACTATGCATTTATTTTAATTTAAATCCATCCGTTATTTTTTTATTTATAAATAATCAGTCTTGGTAATATTCGAATCTGGGATTACGTTGATACGGCTTGCCATTTTGGTGAATATGACACTACTACGGTCCGCAAGTCCAGTACTTATTTCTCTTCTTCTTCTTCTTCAAGTGTCAAGTGTCAAGTGTCTTTGTCTTCTTCTTCTTTGATCGCTCAGACAGTCTCCTGTCAATTATGAGTGCAGATGCATCATGCTTCCGTTATGCGTCTAAGTAAGAAATAATTAGGCCCAGCATGTCCGACTTCGGCTGGAGGAAATCTTTTTGAAAGTGTTTCTGGAAAAAAAAAAAGGCAGGAGAATGGACCGGTAAGGCAGAAAGATAGTAGATGACAGCAAGCAGAGGGAAAAGGCAGAGTCAAAGAGAGTGACAGATTAGAGGAAATTACAATCACAGAACTTCCAGAAGGCGTGGGAACTATTTATACAAAAGACCCCCCACCCCACACCCCGGTATCCCCACAGGTGGAATTTCAGTACTTTAAGAAGCATTCTGCAAAGTTTCATTAGGATGGGTTCACCAGTTTAAGCGCTGTGGAGCGGAGCATCTTTGAAAGAACGAGAAAGAAACACTGGAAGACGCTGATGGGATCCAGAGACGCATGGAACTCGCCCGTCCTACCAACACAAGAGCAGCCCCAAACCAATAGGCCACGAAAATATCCATTAAATATAGGCCCAGCGTGAACTCCCAGCTTTAGAAAAAAATTGTTGTTGTTTTTGATAGTATAAAGGTCATATTATCATAATGACAAAAGGTTACCACAATCAATGAGTCCCTAGGTCTATTTTTAGCCCATGTTCCTATTCATAGATGAGTGCTCTGAGAAATGATGTTCTGCAGTATTCACCAGGGGTTTGTGTTTTGGGACATGTTTATAGAAGGGGTAGACATCTTAAAAGGAAGTTCCTTTCAATACTGATGACTGTGTTGACATTGACCTAGAATGTTGACCTTGAAACCCATTTTTGCCCCCTTTGCGCTATATATTATTTCATGTATCAGCTGTATCTCTTAAACTAGATAGCAAAATCACTTCAAAGTTTATATGGTGGTGTATCACCGTGAACGAATTATCCGTTTTTATATATATAACCATGCTGACCTTGACGTTTGACCTTCAAAACCGAAAAAATCTTTTGTGGCCATATCTTTCACATAGTTCAAACTTCATATGTAGGTGCATTACCCTGGTAAGTCTGAATATCGAATACTGATGAAGGTCAAGGTCAAAGTCAAGGTCAAGGACGTAGGCCTTGGAGGTGTGTAATTGGCGTTTCAGCTATATCTTTCAATTTTATGCAGATACATGCTTCAGATGTGGCAGGTTGGTAGACTGGGTGACCTTGGCTGTCGAACTAGTTTCTTTTAGCAGTGGCAATGGTTCAAATACCTTTTGGCTGTACACCCACATAACCTTATATAGTCTTGGTCATGCAGAACGACGTAAGGACATAATGTTATTTGAAGCCTTTTGACCTGGACCCTTGACCTTGACATTTTTCTGTCTGTCCAGGCTGTATCTTGTGATCGTCTTGACGAAATCACTTAAACTTTTAAGAGGATGTGTCAAACAGAAGAGGGGAGTTACGATCATGAGAAGGGGAGTGGGGGTGTTTCTGAGGAGGGGGTAGAGGGGGCATGAGAGGTACAAGGCGGAATGGGCAAAGTACAATTTGGTGCCCTTGCTGCCGGTTTGCACAGTATCAGTTGTCTCTCTGCTATTACTTCACAGAATCAAATAATGTAATTATACACACACAATTTTAATCGCTTGAATCACGAGTGTTACGCATGTCCCGTGATCCCCTTCATTGCATTTGGGTGTTTGTGACATAATGGAGCTAGAACCTTGTTTATGTCCCGACTTCTTGCACGAGAGGCACACTACCTCATTGTGGCAGGATTTCGAAGAATGCCCCTTCTGCAGGCATTTTCCACATTGCTGCTGTTGCTGCTGCTGCACCGCGTTTTGCTCCACATGGAACAGCGTGGCTTTGAAGGGGCCCATGTCGGCACGTGTCGGCAGCGGCTGCTCAGGAACCTCCACGTACAGGAATCTGTGCCCTGTGATCCAGTGGGTCAGCCCTCAGCTCTGTCTGTCCCGTTCCATGAATAAGGCTGAACGCGGTTTAACGTCCAGCTTTTTTAGCATGTCATGGATCACATCATTGGATAAAGAAATGGGCAAGTTCCCTATAGTCAGCTTTGTTGTTTTGATTTCGGTTTCGCAGTCTTTGGTTGATACGATAAGAGGGTTCAGGTTAAAAACAGAGTGACAGAGACCCCGCGCAGTACGATACGGGTCAGAAGCAGCTTTGTGCGAGCCTCTGTTGACAGGGGGTAAATACGCCAAACTCCAAGTTTTTGTGCTCCTAGAATTGAACCACAACCCGTCCTTTTTTCACAAGCACCACAGATTTCAGCAACGGTGCAACGTTTTTCTGCCTCACCCGGTAAGCTTCTGACGTGAATGAAAACGGGTAGCACGTTCGTACCTTGCTGATTCGACGATGGCGACAGAGACCCCATTTCACGTGGGAAATGCATAGTAGCAGCAAGCACGAGAAGATAAAGGCAGTAAAAAAATAACAGAGATTGGAAAAAAAAGAAAAAAGAAACAAACACGATAACAGAGGAACAATGCCCAGTACAAGCAGTGAAGAAGAGAAATAAATTTGACAAAAATACACGGGTAGAAATGCTGAGTGCAAAAAAACACAGCTCACAAAAAAGCGTCCGACCTCGAATGCTGTGAAAGAGTGAGTGCGGCCCTACCATTTCAAACAGCATCTTCAGCAGAACTGTCTGTGTGCACGTGTATCCGGGTACCCTTTGGGAAGAGGGTCTGAAGCTGTTACAATGACTATTGTGTGGGCTGTCTTTTTAGGACCGCTCTGCATGGTTTTGGAAAAGCCTCCAGGAATGCTGTACTGAATGAGAGGGGAGGCTTGCTCATTCCAGGGCGGAGCAACATGACACCGGGAGTTCATTTTGAGGTCATGATCAAGGAAGTCCGGTTGCTGTCACTCCAGTATCATGCTCTGACATGGTGTACAACGTTCCTTCGTTTCAACCATCCCTTGGTTGGCTGGGACAGTCGATGTTTCATGGGGTGGTCTTGCAACCTCTTGAGCTTGGCAGCTTGAGTGAGGAGCTTGGTGTCTCTGTGATACTCAAAAGGCTACAGCCAACATTATTCTGATTTCTGAGACGCTCAAAGGAGGAAAGTTATTTGGAAGATTTTTTTTAAAGGCAGGAGAATGAGCCAATAAGTCAGAAAGATAGTAGATGACAATAAGCAAAGGAAAAAGGCAGAGTCAAAAAGAGTGGCAGATTAGAGGAAGTTACAAGCACAGAACTTCCAGAAGGTGGGGGAACTATTTTTACGAAAGACCCCACGGGGAGAGACTCGTGGAGGGGGTGGGGTCGTCCAGCTCCCCGTATGGAGGCACAAGGCATCCACCCACTGCCTCAGTAGAGAGGTATATAAAACACCAAGGGAACTAACTGGAATGACTCCAGGTCAATTTTACTACAGGAGTTTTCCCCCTTGGTTCTCATTAGTTTACCATGTTGTAGCAAATGTAGGGAAAGAAGGGGAAGGGGGGTTTACGACAGAGGTGTGTGTGTGTGTGTGTGTGTGTGTGTGTGTGTGTGTGTGT
>CM065703.1:42907301-42914801 GCA_017654935.2 Phymorhynchus buccinoides | reverse complement strand
TGGAGGCGAAGCTACCGAAGCTGGAGTTACCTACCTTCAAGGGGAACATTCAAGAGTGGACTGGTTTCTGGGAACAGTTCGAAGTTGTAGTAGACAAAAGTGAATTACCTGAAGTCACCAAGTTTACGTACCTTCAGTTACTTTTGGAGGGAGAAGCGAGAGCCGCCATCCAGGGACTGTCGCTCAAGGCGGCCAACTACCAAACTGCATGCGAACTGCTTCAACAAAGATTCGGGAGGCCCGAGCGCATTATCTTTGTGCATGTTCAAGAATTGCTTGTGTTGGAGGTACCGCCGAAACCAACAACTGATGAACTGTGGAGTACGTACAATAGACTCCAAGCACATATCCGGAGCCTGGAAGCCTTGGACATCACCGGTGCGCAATACGGCGTGATACTCACACCGCTCATCCTTTCGCGACTTCCCTAGGAGCGTGACCTGAATTACCTCATGGAGTTCCTGAAGAAGGAGACGGAGAGACGTGAACGTTCTCAGACCTTCTCTCATGACCACGACACTCCAGGGGGTTCAACACCGACCGCCACAGCTCTTCAGACGGTGTCTGACCAACGTGCCTGCGGATTGTGCCAGCGGAGGGGCTATTCCTTAGCTCGTTGTTTCCTTCTGACGCGTACTGCACCACGGGACAGGAGACAAAAGCTTCGGGGTGTGGGTGCTTGTTTCAAGTGTTTGAGTACTACTAAGGGCCATTCATTTCTCAAGTGTAAAGCAAAGTGTTCCAAGTGTAAGGGCGGGCACAATGCCCTGCTGTGTCCCTCTAAGGACCCACAGTTCAATGATTTCCCTCCTCAGACCTCCAACGCAGGTACACACCAGGACCCAGAAATGCCAAGCTCAGGTGTGTCTAGTGTGAAAATGAATGTGTCAGGTGTTCGCACAGTCAGTGATGATGAAAATCAGGCTCATGTTTTGTTGCAGACGGTCCAGGTCTCTGCAAGAGGCCAAGGCGGAGTGTCTGAGGCAGTAATTCTCTTTGACACTGGCTCTGATAGGTCTTATGTTTCCAAGGATTTAGTGGATAGGATAGGACCAGAGTGGGTTGGCTCCCAGTCTCTAGCCTATGCGGCCTTTGGCACTAACAGTGTTAGCCGCGTCAAAGAGAGAAATTTGCACAGTGTGCAGCTGCAAGGGGATGGAGGGGAGGTGAAGTTGAGTTTGACTGAAATCCCCATTATTTGTGCACCCGGATCTGTCAGCCGTCTGTTCCGAAGAGGGTGTTATCCTTTGGCAGTGAGTTTGACTTTGTCTCAGTTCCAGAAGGTCAGAAGGTGAAGGTGGATTTCCTGGTGGGTCTGGATGCATACTGGAAGCTGATGACGAGTGAGATGAAGATTTTTTCTCAGAGTTTGGCTGCTCAGAAGTCTATCTTTGGATGGGATTTGTCGGGGTGCTTCCCCGTTGCAGGCTCTGTGTCGAGCCAAGTAAGGGTCACTCATCAGCTGTTCTGTTCTGAGGTCTCAGAAGCAGGCTTGAAAAACTTCTGGGATTTGGAGTATGTGGGTATTTCTGAGAAACAGCCCCCTGTGGCTGATCATATGTTGGAGGAGTTCAACAAGAGTGCTCAGTTCGCTGAAGGGAGATATACAGTGTCTCTCCCATGGAAGAATGAAGAGGTAAAACAAACCCTTCTTGACAGTCTGAATCGTCGGCTCAACAAAGATCCAGAGTTGGAGGGTCGATATCATGAGGTTTTCAGTGGGATGCTGAAATAAGGCTTTATTGAAGTATTTCCTCCTGAGGAGATGGGTGATTCCCACCCTGTGTTCTATTTGCCGCATCGTCCAGTGGTCAAGGAGTCCAGTTTGACTACCAAAGTGCAGCCTGATGCTCAGCTCAGGGTTACAATGGTGTGTTATTGAATGACTGTTTGAACACAGGCCCCAGTTGCCTGCCTGATCTGCCTAGGATTTTGTTGCGCTTCAGGCGTTGGAAGGTGGCGTTGATTGCTGATGTGACGAAGGCGTTTCTGCAGATTAAGGTGTGTCCTGAGGATTGGGACGTGCATCGCTTTCTGTGGAATGACCAAGGGGTCATCAAAGTGATGAGGTTTGTTCGTGTGCCGTTTGGGAACAAAAGCAGTCCATTTCTGCTGAATGCTACAATGAAGCATCATCTGGCTCAGTACCTGCCCTCTCAGGTGAAAGAGGAACTCTCTTAAAATCAGTATATTGATGATTGGTTGTCAGGCTGTGATAATGATTCGCATGCATGCAAGATGTTCAAGGACACTCATGGGATCATGAGCGAGGCAGGCATGTCGCTTGCGAAATGGGGTTCGAACAGTGCTCAGGTCAGTGAAGTTCTGTGCAAAACTTTCCAAGACAAGACGATTGAAGCGGAGTCCTTCAAGGTTCTTGGCATGCAGTGGACGCCTTCTCAGGATTGTTTTTTGTTTGAAGGCATCGTGATCTCGGGTGACTTGTGTCTCACCAAAAGAGTGGTTCTGAGTCTGATCTCTCGGCTGTTTGATCCTTTGGGATTCCTCACACGTTCATCATGACTGCAAAGTGTCTGTTTCAACAGATCTGGCGACTAGGCTTGGATTGGGATCAAGTTCTGCCTGGTGATCTACAAGAGACTTTCTCATGGTGGATGAAGGGTCTTGACGTCTTGAAAGGGTGGAGGATTCCACGACGGTACTCGGAGACACTATGGAGTGAGACTACGGCCTACCAGCTTCATTGTTTCGGTGACGCTTCTCAGCAGTCATACGGTGCTTGTGTGTATCTGGTGATCCAGCATCTGGATGGCAAGTGAAGTTCATCTTTGGTCTTGTCTCGTGCAAAGGTGGCCCCTCTGAAGAGGATCAGTTTGCCTTGCCTGGAGCTTCTCGGTGCTGTACTCTGTGCAAGACTGATGGTGTACGTGAGACAGGCACTGAAACTGCCTGATGATGTTGAGTGTCATTGTTGGACGGACTCTACTGTTGCTCTGGCATGGATTCAGAGTGATCCATACAAGTGGAAGACCTTTGTTGGAAACAGAGTTGCTGAAATTCAGGATATGGTCAGTCCAGCGCAGTAGTATCATTGTCCTGAAAAGGACAATCCAGCGGATTTGGTCACTCGTGGTGTTTCCGCTGAGGAGCTGGTGAAGTCCAGGTTGTGGCTTCATGGCCCGACGTTCCTGACGTCTGGTGTTGGCGGTGCTGCTAAGCACGCTGTGGTGGCTTCTCAAGACACAGGGGAAAGGACATGACACACATGCTGATAGCTTTGGCAGAAGAAGCAGAGACTCAAACTCCTGTGGTCAGCTCCACAGGAACTGATTCAGGTGCAGTCATTGACATTGAACGATACAGTAGTTTGGCGAAGGCCATGAGAGTGATGGGCTATGTTTTGCGGGTTTTTTTCTCAGAATTTGAGAGCTTCAAGTGAGCAAAAGAAACAAGGTGATCTGTCCTTTGGGGCACTTTCTGAGGCAAAGGTTCAGTTGCTGAACAGGCACAGAGTGTCTATGATAGAGAAGTGAAGACTTTCAGAAACAGTGGGTCGGTTTTCCGTAGCTCTTCTATCTTCAAACTGTCCACATTTTTGGGACAGGATGGTCTGCTTCGTGTTCAGGGAAGGCTTCAGTTTGCAGGATTGCTGACTGAAGCTCAGCATCCGATCATAGTGCCTAAAGGTCATCTGGGCTTGCTGTTAGCCCGTCATGTGCATTCGACCATGAAGCATGCTGGTGTGAATAGCATGTTAGTGCAGCTGAGAGACCAGTATTGGATTGTGGGTGCGCGGCGCATCTGCAAAAGAGTGAAGAAGGATTGCATGTCTTGTCAGCGTTTAGACGCTCCCCCTGGTGCTCAAACCATGGCACCCTTGCCTGATCTGAGAGTTCAACAGGCGACCCCCTTTTCTGTGACAGGGTTGGATCATGCAGGACCGTTGTACTATTCTGATTTTCCAGGAAGGAAATTCTATGTTCTCCTGTTCACTTGTGCAGTGACCAGAGCGGTACATTTGGAATTGTGGATTCCATGTCTTGTGAAATGAATGTCATGGCGTTGCGTCGCATCTTCGCACGTAGAGGTATGCCTTCGGTGTTGATGTCAGACAATGCAAAAGGGTTTCAAGCAGCAAGAGCTCAGCTGATGGCTAGACTGGGTTCTGACGCTCCTGAGTGGAAGTTCATAGCCCCCCACGCTCCATGGTGGGGAGGCTGGTGGGAGAGACTGGTCGCTCCAGTGAAACCTGCTCTGAAAAGGTCACTGGGTAGGAGGTCTCTATCTAAGCTGGAGTTGCAAACCGTTTTGCATGAGGTTGAGGCTTGTATCAATGCAAGGCCCCTCACTTTCGTGGGAGATGAACTGGATTCAGGGGCCCCCTTGACCCCTTCTCATTTCCTGTCCGGCTGGTCTCCTTACTCCAAACTGACAGTCGACAAGGAGGATGGGTCTGTCAGTTCACAGGATCTCGTGGAAAGACAAGAGTTGGGGCGTCAGTTGCTTGATCAGTTTTGGTTCTGTTGGGTGAATGATATGGCGCGCCAAAGATACAAAACTCTATCTAGCAGTTCGACAGAGTTTAAAAACCCTATCGAACTGTTAGATACAGTTTGAAAACCCTATCTAGCTGTTCGATAGAGTTTTAAAACTCTGTCGAACAGCTAGATAGGGTTTCCACAAAATAACCCTATCGAGATATAGTTTTTCTATCGCGATTTCTGATTGGTACATGGCTTCAGCGACAAGTTTGTGGCCTTGGCAGGGCAGTGACCCGTGAATTTGAATAAGACGATAGGCCTAGGCCCCTACATGTAGTCAAACAAACATGGCAGCTGAACGATTTCAATGAGCAAATCTTCCCGGCGTTTCATCTGTAATTGAAGCCGCTAAACGAGTTATAATTTATAATTTTTGGTTTATTGTTAAAACCTTTGTCAATAAAACCAAGGACTGCTTGTGTGTGTGTGTGTGTGTGTGTGTGTGTGTGTGTGTGTGTGTGTGTGTGTGTGTGTGTGTGTGTGTGTGTGTGGTGTGTGTGTGTGTTGTTGTTGTTCTTTAATTTAACGTCTTTTCACTTAGAAGTGATATTAGACATGAAAGTGTGTGTGTGAGTGTGTGCGCGTGGGAATGTGCATGTGTATCTGTGTGTGCTTAAAGTGCATATTTATAAGTAACATTAGGGGATGTATGCTTAGTTAAAACAGTTTTAAAAAAACAACAACACAAAAAACATAATAATAATAATGATAATAAAATAAAATAAAAACTCCAGAATTGAACTATTATAAAATAAAAATGCAAACATTCTATCAACAAAAACCCAACAGCAATCATAGAAACGAGCCAAATGGACTTAACATTAAAGTTTGTGTGTGTGTGTGTGTGTGTGTGTGTGTGTGTGTGTGTTGTGTGTGTGTGTGTGTGTGTGTGTGTGTGTGTGTGTGCGTGCGTGCGTGCGTGTGCGCGCGCGTGTGCGTGTGCATGCGCACACAGGTGTGTGTGTGTGTGTGCGCGCACGCGTTTTTTAATTTCTTTCTAAGTTACCCCGGCTGGCAATCTGGACTAGAACTTATCTCCTTACAGTACTGCTACGCTCTGCCCCACCCCCAACCCCTTCTCTCTCACTTTTCAATAGCGCCAAGGCAAGTCAAGAGCTAGGGCAGACTTATCAAAGGGGGGTGCAGTTAGGCTAAGGAAACGGTTTTGCGCCGTTTATTGTTGTCATTAGGCTAGGTGTAGGTCACAGTCAAAGATACTAGTCCTATCTACCAATGAAATGCTTCGTTTAAAAAAGTATCAAAATGGCACGTTTAGATAGAGTTTTACGACGAGAAACTCTGTCTAACTGCTGCTCGACAGAGTTTTGAAACTGGCGCGCCATAGAATGAGTACATTCACAATCTCCCCCCTTGCAAGGGAGGACCAGTCAAAAGCAGTGTCATGGTGGGATCTGTGGTTCTGGTACGGGGTGAAGAAAGAAATAGACTGAGTTGGCCTCTGGGGATCGTGAAAGCGGTGCATCCCGGAAAGGATGGTTTGGTTCGGGCAGTGGACCTGAAAACTGCAAAGGGTGTTCTTACTAGACCAGAGCAGAAAATTCATGATCTTGAGTTAACTGAGCCCATGATCCCTCTACCCCCACTATCCCCTTCTCAGATCACAGAAAAACAAAGTTCAAAGAACATATCTGAGGACACTGAGTTTGGCACAGCTGAGTCTGATTCATTCACACACTGCATGGACACTGACACAAACACACCTGTTAGTGATGCTAGTGAAAGCAGTGTGTTAATTATAATTTAGAGTTTAGGGACTGTACTAAGTGTGTTTACTTACACAACGACAGGTGTTGTTTTAGGTTTCAGAGACTGAAATCAAGGTATAAGCCAAAGAAAGACATTTGCAAGAAACAAAGAAACAAAATGTGAACAATGTGGACAATGTGGAATGTTTAGTTCATAATTCAAAGTCAGTGTTGGAGACTTTAATTAAAATTCAGTCTAAATATTTTCAGTCTAATGTCATTTCAATTATTCTAAAATAATTTTAATTATCCTGATATCGTTTCGATTTAGCTAAAACATTTCTTGGGATAACTTAGAAGGCAAATTATTTGTATTCTAAGAATAATTATGGGTGAGTTTATGTTGGAGTTAGGGTGACTCCAAGGTGGGGACTGTGTTGTGAATTTGTGGTCTATGGCCATCATTAATTTGTTTATGTTTAAAGATGTTTGTAGCTGGGTTCCCAGCATGCATTGTAATGAAGCTTACACACTCTTCGGTGCAGCCACCCACAAACCAGGACCCAAGTAAAGCGTCTGGAAACTTCCATCGTCTTTTGTGTGAAAGTCTTGCTGAAAGAAAGAATATCTCACACACGTGAATCGTGACTCACAGACATCGTCACAATCGGATCACATTTGAGTCGGCCCCTTATGACAGGCCTTTGTGTAAGTGTGCCAACAAGTCCAAAACTGAAAGTGCATCATCCAACGCAGAAAGCAACGATCATCTTAGAGTTTGACACAAGAAATGAATTGCAATCCAAACGTTTATGCGTTACAAATAATTGAGTGAATTAAACATTCAGTAGCTCTGTATAAGTCTTTTGTTAAACCACGTGTGAGTTCTTCTCTAAAGGAAATACATGTAGACAACAACTGGGATAACGTAAACTATCTAAAACAACGCATGAAGGCTGGAGCCACTGTGTATTTATGTAGGGGATAAAGGCCTTGGTGGCAGTGTCTATTTCTCCGTTAGTGTAATTTTTACTAATGATTTATTTGTCTGTTCACCAAACGTTGTAACGAGCCTTTGTCCTTCTTACACTAGTAGGCTTTTTTTTGCCTTGCATTCCACTATACTGATTATTAACATCGAACCATTTATGTTATATGGATCTTTTTACCCATTGTGCATCATTTTCACCCACTGGTTTTATGGCTGACTATCACATATTAATACTTTGAACCAAGAGGTTGGTCCCCGTTTTAAAAGAAGCATGAGAAAGGCTGGATTAAATCCCTCAGTT
>CM065703.1:42887174-42906801 GCA_017654935.2 Phymorhynchus buccinoides | reverse complement strand
AAAATATGCATGTGCTGCACGAGAAAACTAAATGCACGAACATCCGTACACAATGATGCAGCGCTTTCAGTCGGGAGCCTTAACACAAAGTAAAGCGATACAAATTATGTTCCAGTGAACCTATATATTTTATCAAGTGATGCCTTTCATCACAGTGAATCGGATTGAAAAACAGGTAAGGGAAATATTAGGTTCTAATGTCACATCATGGTTCTTTTGGACCGTAGTTATAGTTCTATAACTCATAATTTTTTGAACTCAAACCATTTACTGAAAAGTTATCCCGTTTTGACCCAACAAAACAGACTTGCAAATTAAAAAAAATTACCAAAAAAATTGAGTCAAAAAGGGCCCAAGTTTTAGTGGTGCAGTTTGACCCAAATCATTTGAAAATGTTGAGGCCACCAATTTCGTGTCCCTAACAATAATGTCAAATACTCCATTGTTTGTATTCTAACTAACTCCCGATTTGAATAATAATATCTTTGAGGACCCAATTACACCACCAATCTAAACGTAATGTAATAGGGAAGCCTTAGATTTTTACAGGATTATTCAAAGCTTTAGAAGCGTTTTCTCGAAACAGGCTTTTCGAGTTGTCTGTTTTCGAAATCCAAGCCAGTCGAGATGGTGTTTGGAAAGCCCCCAAACGCCAACAATCCCCTGCTTTGGCTGGAGTACTAAATCAAGTGCGAATGCCCCCTAGTTTGAGAGCGGTAGTCTTCCATGAAAGACTAGGCTGTAACATACAATCCCCTACTTTGGCTGGAGCACGAAATCAAGTGCGAATGCCCCCTAGTTTGAGAGCGGTAGTTTTCCATGAAAGACTAGGCTGTAACATACAATCCCCTACTTTGGCTGTAGCACTAAATCAAGTGTGAATGCCCCCTAGTTTGAGAGTGGTCGTCTTCCATGAAAGACTAGGCTGTAACATCGTCTTTCATGAAAGACTAGGCTGTAACTCTAAAACTACATGCACAGACACGCACAGCCTACATGTTAGACGTGCATCAGGCATGTTGACGAGCACACTATAAAACTGTAAGCTGGTTGATGCCCTAACCGTATGTGTTGTACTGCATGTATTACTTGACATTGAATCAAACAAAGTTGTTTACACCCAAAATACATGTAGAATATTATTTATTCCCTAACCTTAACCACAATCAATGAGACAAGTACTTTCCTGTGGAAAAGGAAAACAAATTGAAACAAGTGCATGGTTTCAGCTATGAATAGCTCTCTGAGGAAACATAAAAACAGTTAGAGTGTGGGAAATATTTGTGGACTATGCATTTATTTTAATTTAAATCCATCCGTTATTTTTTTATTTATAAATAATCAGTCTTGGTAATATTCGAATCTGGGATTACGTTGATACGGCTTGCCATTTTGGTGAATATGACACTACTACGGTCCGCAAGTCCAGTACTTATTTCTCTTCTTCTTCTTCTTCAAGTGTCAAGTGTCAAGTGTCTTTGTCTTCTTCTTCTTTGATCGCTCAGACAGTCTCCTGTCAATTATGAGCGCAGATGCATCATGCTTCCGTTATGCGTCTAAGTAAGAAATAATTAGGCCCAGCATGTCAGACTTCGGCTGGAGGAAATCTTTTTGAAAGTGTTTCTGGAAAAAAAAAAGGCAGGAGAATGGACCGGTAAGGCAGAAAGATAGTAGATGACAGCAAGCAGAGGGAAAAGGCAGAGTCAAAGAGAGTGACAGATTAGAGGAAAATTACAAGCACAGAACTTCCAGAAGGTGGGGGAACTATTTATACAAAAGACCCCCACCCCACCCCACCCGGTATCCCCACAGGGGGAGTTTCAGTACTTTAAGAAGCATTCTGCAAAGTTTCATTAGGATGGGTTCACCAGTTTAAGCGCTGTGGAGCGGAGCATCTTTGAAAGAACGAGAAAGAAACACTCGAAGACGCTGATGGGATCCAGAGACGCATGGACCTCGCCCGTCCTACCAACACAAGAGCAGCCCCAAACCAATAGGCCACGAAAATATAGGCCCAGCGTGAACTCCCAGCTTTAGAAAAAAATTGTTGTGTTTTCGAATAGTATAAAGGTCATATTATCATAATGACAAAAGGTTACCACAATCGATGAGTCCCTACGTCTATTTTTAGCCCATGTTCCTATTTATAGATGAGTGCTCTGAGAAATGATGTTCTGCAGTATTCACCAGGGGTTTGTGTTTTGGGACATGTTTATAGAAGGGGTAGACATCTTAAAAGGAAGTTCCTTTCAATACTGATGACTGTGTTGACATTGACCTAGAATGTTGACCTTGAAACCCATTTTTGCCCCCTTTGCGCTATATATTATTTCATGTATCAGCTGTATCTCTTAAGCTAGATAGCAAAATCACTTCAAAGTTTATATGGTGGTGTATCACCGTGAACGAATTATCCGTTTTTATATATATAACCATGCTGACCTTGACGTTTGACCTTCAAAACCGAAAAAATCTTTTGTGGCCATATCTTTCACATAGTTCAAACTTCATATGTAGGTGCATTACTCTGGTAAGTCTGAATATCGAATACTGATGAAGGTCAAGGTCAAAGTCAAGGTCAAGGACGTAGGCCTTGGAGGTGTGTAATTGGCGTTTCAGCTATATCTTTCAATTTTATGCAGATACATGCTTCAGATGTGGCAGGTTGGTAGACTGGGTGACCTTGGCTGTTGAACTAGTTTCTTTTAGCAGTGGCAATGGTTCAAATACCTTTTGGCCGTACACCCACATAACCTTATATATTCTTGGTCATGCAGAACGACGTAAGGACATAATGGTATTTGAAGCCTTTTGACCTGGACCCTTGACCTTGACATTTTTTCTGTCTGTCCAGGCTGTATCTTGTGATCGTCTTGACGAAATCACTTAAACTTTTAAGAGGATGTGTCAAACAGAAGAGGGGAGTTACGATCATGAGAAGGGGAGTGGGGGTGTTTCTGAGGAGGGGGTAGAGGGGGCATGAGAGGTACAAGGCGGAATGGGTAAAGTACAATTTGGTGCCCTTGCTGCCGGTTTGCACAGTATCAGTTGTCTCTCTGCTATTACTTCACAGAATCAAATAATGTAATTATACACACACAATTTTAATCGCTTGAATCACGAGTGTTACGCATGTCCCGTGATCCCCTTCATTGCATTTGGGTGTTTGTGACATAATGGAGCTAGAGCCTTGTTTATGTCCCGACTTCTTGCACGAGAGGCACACTACCTCATTCTGGCAGGATTTCGAAGAATGCCCCTTCTGCAGGCATTTTCCACATTGCTGCTGTTGCTGCTGCTGCACCGCGTTTTGCTCCACATGGAACAGCGTGGCTTTGAAGGGGCCCATGTCAGCACGTGTCGGCAGCGGCTACTCAGGAACCTCCACGCACAGGAATCTGTGCCCTGTGATCCAGTGGGTCAGCCCTCAGCTCTGTCTGTCCCGTTCCATGAATAAGGCTGAACGCGGTTTAACGTCCAGCTTTTTTAGCATGTCATGGATCACATCATTGGAGAAAGAAATGGGCAAGTTCCCTATAGTCAGCTTTGTTGTTTTGATTTCGGTTTCGCAGTCTTTGGTTGATACGATAAGAGGGTTCAGGTTAAAAACAGAGTGACAGAGACCCCGCGCAGTACGATACGGGTCAGAAGCAGCTTTGTGCGAGCCTCTGTTGACAGGGGGTAAATACGCCAAACTCCAAGTTTTTGTGCTCCTAGAATTGAACCACAACCCGTCCTTTTTTCACAAGCACCACAGATTTCAGCAACGGTGCAACGTTTTTCTGCCTCACCCGGTAAGCTTCTGACGTGAATGAAAACGGGTAGCACGTTCGTACCTTGCTGATTCGACGATGGCGACTGAGACCCCATTTCACGTGGGAAATGCATAGTAGCAGCAAGCACGAGAAGATAAAGGCAGTAAAAAAAATAACAGAGAGATTGGAAAAAAAAGAAAAAAGAAACAAACACGATAACAGAGGAACAATGCCCAGTACAAGCAGTGAAGAAGAGAAATAAACTTGACAAAAATACACGGGTAGAAATGCTGAGTGCAAAAAAACACAGCTCACAAAAAAGCGTCCGACCTCGAATGCTGTGAAAGAGTGATTGCGGCCCTACCATTTCAAACAGCATCTTCAGCAGAACTGTCTGTGTGCACGTGTATCCGGGTCCCCTTTGGGAAGAGGGTCTGAAGCTGTTACAATGACTATTGTGTGGGCTGTCTTTTTAGGACCGCTCTGCATGGTTTTGGAAAAGCCTCCAGGAATGCTGTACTGAATGAGAGGGGAGGCTTGCTCATTCCAGGGCGGAGCAACATGACACCGGGGGTTCATTTTGAGGTCATGATCAAGGAAGTCCGGTTGCTGTCACTCCAGTATCATGCTATGACATGGTGTACAACGTTCCTTCGTTTCAACCATCCCTTGGTTGGCTGGGACAGTCGATGTTTCATGGGGTGGTCTTGCAACCTCTTGAGCTTGGCAGCTTGAGTGAGGAGCTTGGTGTCTCTGTGATACTCAAAAGGCTACAGCCGACATTATTCTGATTTCTGAGACGCTCAAAGGAGGAAAGTTATTTGGAAGATTTTTTTTAAAAAGGCAGGAGAATGAGCCAATAAGTCAGAAAGATAGTAGATGACAGTAAGCAAAGGGAAAAGGCAGAGTCAAAAAGAGTGGCAGATTAGAGGAAGTTACAAGCACAGAACTTCCAGAAGGTGGGGGAACTATTTTTACGAAAGACCCCACGGGGAGAGACTCGTGGAGGGGGTGGGGTCGTCCAGCTCCCCGTATGGAGGCACAAGGCATCCACCCACTGCCCCAGTAGAGAGGTATATAAAACACCAAGGGAACTAACTGGAATGACTCCAGGTCAATTTTACTACAGGAGTTTTCCCCCTTGGTTCTCATTAGTTTACCATGTTGTAGCAAATGTAGGGAAAGAAGGGGAAGGGGGGTTTAACGACAGGGGGTGTGTGTTACGACAGAGGTGTGTGTGTGTGTGTGTGTGTGTGTGTGTGTGTGTGTGTGTGTGTGTGTGTGTGTGTGTGTGTGTGTGTGTGTGTGTGTGTGTGTGTGTGTGTGTGTGTGTGTGTGTGTGTGTGTGTGTGTGTGTGTGTGTGTGTGTGTGTGTGCATGCGAGCGTGCATTCGTGAGCGCTTGCACACGTGTCAGTCAGTCGTGTCCAAATATGACCTCCACATAGCAGAGGGGGTAGATGCTATTCTAGTGGGCTGGGCTAGAAGTTGTTATAATGGTGGTAGGCAAAGAAATCTGCAGAGTGTCGACGGCTAACTGCTAAATGTTTTCTAAATACGATAAAGTTATTGGAGCGAGGTGAGCCTTTATAGGGGGCATTCGATTCGATTCACCGCGATCAGATTATGACATTTGTGAGGCATGGTTCGCGTGAACTTCTACTGTCTCTATGAATCTCATGAAATCCTACTAGTTTTGTTCACTATGTTTGTAGTCTCCTGTACACGAATCTGATGAAATATCTGTATTTTTGTATCGGACATTTGATTTCATTTGTGTATTGGGGTCTACATGAGCATAGTAAACGAAAATATAATTGTTTTCAGACAGAAGTATTTCACGTTGTTGTGAATTTGTGGTCTATGGCCATCATTAATTTGTTTATGTTTAAATATGTTTGTAGCTGGGTTCCCAGCATGCATTGTAATGAAGCTCATACACTCTTCGGTGCAGCCACCCACAAACCAGGACCCAAGTAAAGTGTCTAGAAACTTCCATCGTCTATTGTGTGAAAGTCTTGCTGAAAGAAAGAATCTCTCACATGAAAATTGGTGCCGAAACCCGGGATTCTTGTAAGTAATTTAGTAAGTGACGAGTGGAGTTTCCTTATATTAGGGACGTTAGTTCAAGTTCTAGTCTAGTGTCAACCTCTGAATCTAATCTTAAAAAAATGGCGTCGAGTCTAGAAGAACGGCTGCGGGTGCGCGTGGCGGCCAAAGGCTGGGTCACACGCAGTTGCATTAGGAAGTAATGCAAGGAGGATGCTGACAACGAAGATACAGTTAGGGAAGGTCTGATAGACTTAACAGAAAGGTTGAACCGTTTGGACCAAGCTCAGTCAGCAGTGGAGCTGGCTATTAAAACATTTTCACACCGCACCAGTTACTTGTGGCTGGTAGCGAACTTGGCAGTTAACGTCGCAATAGCCTCAAGTAGCGGGTGCTTCAGCTCTTGTCTGTTAACTCACCAGCCGCAAGTAACTGGTGCTATTTTTAAAAAATGATCTCCTTCTCCCTATTGCGGCATAGTGGAATTTTTTTTTTTAAATTAACAAGGTGTGGAAAGGTACCTGGGAAAGGGAAACACACGACATTTCGAGTCGTAGACTCCTCGTCCGGTGTTCTAAAAGATACAGCAGTCAATCTTCTTCATTCTATAGTGGAAAAAAGCTGCACTACTACCAAATAGGGAGCCTTATTTAAGATGGGAGGCTATTTGGTTTGTCTTTACCTAACCTTCACCCTCTAATTTAAAAAAACCAACCGGTTTCTCTATTGCGGTAGTGGCGCGAAAGCAGTGTCTGGAATCTTCCATTGCTTGCACACACTACGGTACACAGCGAGCCATAGAGGCATTCCGTTAGGCCTATGCACATGTGATGTAGCAGAGTACGTTCTCTCTCTCTCTCTCTCTCTCCTCTCTCTCTCTCTCTCTCTCTCTCTCTCTCTCTCTCTCTCTCTCTCTCTCTCTTTTCACAACACATACACACACACACACACAGACGCATTCCACTACAGCCTACACAAAATTTTACTAATGAAGTAGAGTGGGACGATGCCCTCTCTGTCTCTCAGTGTCTCTCTCTTCTCTCTCTCTCTCTCTCTCACACACACACACATCACTCTCTCTCAGACAGACACACACACACACACACACACACACACACACCACACACACACACACACACACACACACACGCACGCACGCACGCACGCACGCACACGCACACACGCACGCACGCACACACACACACACACACACAAACACACACACACACACACAACACACACACACACACACACACACACACACACACACACACACACACACACACACACACACACACACACACACACACACACCTGCTAGTAGTGCAACAAAACTATTTTCCCGTGTCTTTCGGTTATGTTATTCCAAGTACAACTGTGGTGTGATAGTTCTCATAATATCTTTGAAAATGATGCCAGAGTAAAGTTCAAGTTGTGCTCTTTTTATTGATAAATAGCAGTAAGTGTCGTAAAAAAATTACAAAAATGGCAAAATCGGGCCGTCGCCAATGGTTGTAAAGCTTGGCGAAGCAGCCGGCTGACGGTGCATCTGTTGGGAAATGCTTAAGGAGGACGAACTTGAGGCCGACATCGAAGCAGCTGGTGTGTTTAGAGATAGGGCTAGAGCTGTAAGATATCTTGCTATGAGAACTATCTCTTCCAAAGAAGAACCACAGAGACGCTCGCAGGACGAGGTTAGTGTTGCTACGGTGGAGGCGAAGCTACCGAAGCTGGAGTTACCTACCTTCAAGGGGAACATTCAAGAGTGGACTGGTTTCTGGGAACAGTTCGAAGTTGTAGTAGACAAAAGTGAATTACCTGAAGTCACCAAGTTTACGTACCTTCAGTTACTTTTGGAGGGAGAAGCGAGAGCCGCCATCCAGGGACTGTCGCTCAAGGCGGCCAACTACCAAACTGCATGCGAACTGCTTCAACAAAGATTCGGGAGGCCCGAGCGCATTATCTTTGTGCATGTTCAAGAATTGCTTGTGTTGGAGGTACCGCCGAAACCAACAACTGATGAACTGTGGAGTACGTACAATAGACTCCAAGCACATATCCGGAGCCTGGAAGCCTTGGACATCACCGGTGCGCAATACGGCGTGATACTCACACCGCTCATCCTTTCGCGACTTCCCTAGGAGCGTGACCTGAATTACCTCATGGAGTTCCTGAAGAAGGAGACGGAGAGACGTGAACGTTCTCAGACCTTCTCTCATGACCACGACACTCCAGGGGGTTCAACACCGACCGCCACAGCTCTTCAGACGGTGTCTGACCAACGTGCCTGCGGATTGTGCCAGCGGAGGGGCTATTCCTTAGCTCGTTGTTTCCTTCTGACGCGTACTGCACCACGGGACAGGAGACAAAAGCTTCGGGGTGTGGGTGCTTGTTTCAAGTGTTTGAGTACTACTAAGGGCCATTCATTTCTCAAGTGTAAAGCAAAGTGTTCCAAGTGTAAGGGCGGGCACAATGCCCTGCTGTGTCCCTCTAAGGACCCACAGTTCAATGATTTCCCTCCTCAGACCTCCAACGCAGGTACACACCAGGACCCAGAAATGCCAAGCTCAGGTGTGTCTAGTGTGAAAATGAATGTGTCAGGTGTTCGCACAGTCAGTGATGATGAAAATCAGGCTCATGTTTTGTTGCAGACGGTCCAGGTCTCTGCAAGAGGCCAAGGCGGAGTGTCTGAGGCAGTAATTCTCTTTGACACTGGCTCTGATAGGTCTTATGTTTCCAAGGATTTAGTGGATAGGATAGGACCAGAGTGGGTTGGCTCCCAGTCTCTAGCCTATGCGGCCTTTGGCACTAACAGTGTTAGCCGCGTCAAAGAGAGAAATTTGCACAGTGTGCAGCTGCAAGGGGATGGAGGGGAGGTGAAGTTGAGTTTGACTGAAATCCCCATTATTTGTGCACCCGGTCTGTCAGCCGTCTGTTCCGAAGAGGGTGTTATCCTTTGGCAGTGAGTTTGACTTTGTCTCAGTTCCAGAAGGTCAGAAGGTGAAGGTGGATTTCCTGGTGGGTCTGGATGCATACTGGAAGCTGATGACGAGTGAGATGAAGATTTTTTCTCAGAGTTTGGTTGCTCAGAAGTCTATCTTTGGATGGGATTTGTCGGGGTGCTTCCCCGTTGCAGGTTCTGTGTCGAGCCAAGTAAGGGTCACTCATCAGCTGTTCTGTTCTGAGGTCTCAGAAGCAGGTTTGAAAAACTTCTGGGATTTGGAGTATGTGGGTATTTCTGAGAAACAGCCCCCTGTGGCTGATCATATGTTGGAGGAGTTTAACAAGAGTGCTCAGTTCGCTGAAGGGAGATATACAGTGTCTCTCCCATGGAAGAATGAACAGGCAAAACAAACCCTTCTTGACAGTCTGAATCGTCGGCTCAACAAAGATCCAGAGTTGGAGGGTCGATATCATGAGGTTTTCAGTGGGATGCTGAAATAAGGCTTTATTGAAGTATTTCCTCCTGAGGAGATGGATGATTCCCATCCTGTGTTCTATTTGCCGCATCGTCCAGTGGTTAAGGAGTCCAGTTTGACTACCAAAGTGCAGCCTGATGCTCAGCTCAAAGTTACAATGGTGTGTTATTGAATGACTGTTTGAACACAGGTCCCTGTTTCCTGCCTGATCTGCCTGGGATTTTGTTGCGCTTCAGGCGTTGGAAGGTGGCGTTGATTGCTGATGTGACGAAGGCGTTTCTGCAGATTAAGGTGTGTCCTGAGGATTGGGACGTGCATCGCTTTCTGTGGAATGACCAAGGGGTCTTCAAAGTGATGAGGTTTGTCTGTGTGCCGTTTGGGAACAAAAGCAGTCCATTTCTGCTGAATGCTACAGTGAAGCATCATCTGGCTCAGTACCTGCCCTCTCAGGTGAAAGAGGAACTCTCTTAAAATCAGTATATTGATGATTGGTTGTCAGGCTGTGATGATGATTCGCAGGCGTGCAAGATGCTCAAGGAGACTCATGGGATCATGAGCGAGGCAGGCATGTCGCTTGCGAAATGGGGTTCAAACAGTGCTCAGGTCAGTGACGTTCTGTGCAAAACTTTCCAAGACAAGACGATTGAAGCGGAGTCCTTCAAGGTTCTTGGCATGCAGTGGACGCCTTCTCAGGATTGTTTTTTGTTTGAAGGCATCGTGATCTCGGGTGACTTGTGTCTCACCAAAAGAGTGGTTCTGAGTCTGATCTCTCGGCTGTTTGATCCTTTGGGATTCCTCACACCGTTCATCATGACTGCAAAGTATCTGTTTCAACAGATCTGGCGACTAGGTTTGGATTGGGATCAAGTTCTGCCTGGTGATCTACAAGAGACTTTCTCATGGTGGATGAAGGGTCTTGACGTCTTGAAAGGGTGGAGGATTCCACGACGGTACTCGGAGACGCTATGGAGTGAGACTATGGCCTACCAGCTTCATTGTTTCGGTGACGCTTCTCAGCAGGCATATGGTGATTGTGTGTATCTGGTGATCCAGCATCTGGATGGCAAGTGGAGTTCATCATTGGTCTTGTCTCGTGCAAAGGTAGCCCATCTGAAGAGGATCAGTTTGCCTCGCCTGGAGCTTCTCGGTGCTGTACTCTGTGCAAGACTGATGGTGTACGTGAGACAGGCACTGAAACTGCCTGATGATGTTGAGTGTCATTGTTGGACGGACTCTACTGTTGCTCTGGCATGGATTCAGAGTGATCCATATAAGTGGAAGACCTTTGTTGGAAACAGAGTTGCTGAAATTCAGGATCTGGTCAGTCCAGCGCAGTAGTATCATTGTCCTGAAAAGGACAATCCAGCGGATTTGGTCACTCGTGGTGTTTCCGCTGAGGAGCTGGTGAAGTCCAGGTTGTGGCTTCATGGCCCGACGTTCCTGACGTCTGGTGTTGGCGGTGCTGCTAAGCGCGCTGTGGTGGCTTCTCAAGACACAGGATTGTGATGAAGTGTGTGTGGAACAGGTGATGAAGTGTGTGTGGAACAAAAGAAAGGACATGACACACATGCTGATAGCTTTGGCAGAAGAAGCAGAGACTCAAACTCCTGTGGTCAGCTCCACAGGAACTGATTCAGGTGCAGTCATTGACATTGAACGATACAGTAGTTTGGCGAAGGCCATGAGAGTGATGGGCTATGTTTTGCGGGTTTTTTCTCAGAATTTGAGAGCTTCAAGTGAGCAAAAGAAACAAGGTGATCTGTCCTTTGGGGCACTTTCTGAGGCAAAGGTTCAGTTGCTGAACAGGCACAGAGTGTCTATGATAGAGAAGTGAAGACTTTCAGAAACAGTGGGTCGGTTTTCCGTAGCTCTTCTATCTTCAAACTGTCCACATTTTTGGGACAGGATGGTCTGCTTCGTGTTCAGGGAAGGCTTCAGTTTGCAGGATTGCTGACTGAAGCTCAGCATCCGATCATAGTGCCTAAAGGTCATCTGGGCTTGCTGTTAGCCCGTCATGTGCATTCGACCATGAAGCATGCTGGTGTGAATAGCATGTTAGTGCAGCTGAGAGACCAGTATTGGATTGTGGGTGCGCGGCGCATCTGCAAAAGAGTGAAGAAGGATTGCATGTCTTGTCAGCGTTTAGACGCTCCCCCTGGTGCTCAAACCATGGCACCCTTGCCTGATCTGAGAGTTCAACAGGCGACCCCCTTTTCTGTGACAGGGTTGGATCATGCAGGACCGTTGTACTATTCTGATTTTCCAGGAAGGAAATTCTATGTTCTCCTGTTCACTTGTGCAGTGACCAGAGCGGTACATTTGGAATTGGTGGATTCCATGTCTTGTGAAATGAATGTCATGGCGTTGCGTCGCATCTTCGCACGTAGAGGTATGCCTTCGGTGTTGATGTCAGACAATGCAAAAGGGTTTCAAGCAGCAAGAGCTCAGCTGATGGCTAGACTGGGTTCTGACGCTCCTGAGTGGAAGTTCATAGCCCCCCACGCTCCATGGTGGGGAGGCTGGTGGGAGAGACTGGTCGCTCCAGTGAAACCTGCTCTGAAAAGGTCACTGGGTAGGAGGTCTCTATCTAAGCTGGAGTTGCAAACCGTTTTGCATGAGGTTGAGGCTTGTATCAATGCAAGGCCCCTCACTTTCGTGGGAGATGAACTGGATTCAGGGGCCCCCTTGACCCCTTCTCATTTCCTGTCCGGCTGGTCTCCTTACTCCAAACTGACAGTCGACAAGGAGGATGGGTCTGTCAGTTCACAGGATCTCGTGGAAAGACAAGAGTTGGGGCGTCAGTTGCTTGATCAGTTTTGGTTCTGTTGGGTGAATGATATGGCGCGCCAAAGATACAAAACTCTATCTAGCAGTTCGACAGAGTTTAAAAACCCTATCAAACTGTTAGATACAGTTTGAAAACCCTATCTAGCTGTTCGATAGAGTTTTAAAACTCTGTCGAACAGCTAGATAGGGTTTCCACAAAATAACCCTATCGAGATATAGTTTTTCTATTGCGATTTCTGATTGGTACATGGCTTCAGCGACAAGTTTGTGGCCTTGGCAGGGCAGTGACCCGTGAATTTGAATAAGACGATAGGCCTAGGCCCCTACATGTAGTCAAACAAACATGGCAGCTGAACGATTTCAACGAGCAAATCTTCCCGGCGTTTCATCTGTAATTGAAGCCGCTAAACGAGTTATAATTTATAATTTTTGGTTTATTGTTAAAACCTTTGTCAATAAAACCAAGGACTGCTTGTGTGTGTGTGTGTGTGTGTGTGTGTGTGTGTGTGTGTGTGTGTGTGTGTGTGTGTGTGTGTGTGTGTGTGTGTGTGTGTGTGTGTGTGTTGTTGTTGTTGTTTTTAATTTAACGTCTTTTCACTTAGAAGTGATATTAGACATGAAAGTGTGTGTGTGAGTGTGTGCGCATGGGAATGTGCATGTGTATCTGTGTGTGCTTAAAGTGCATATTTATAAGTAACATTAGGGGATGTATGCTTAGTTAAAACAGTTTAAAAAAAACAACAACACAAAAAACATAATAATAATAATGATAATAAAATAAAATAAAAACTCCAGAATTGAACTATTATAAAATAAAAATGCAAACATTCTATCAACAAAAACCCAACAGCAATCATAGAAACGAGCCAAATGGACTTAACATTAAAGTTTGTGTGTGTGTGTGTGTGTGTGTGTGTGTGTGTGTGTGTGTGTGTGTGTGTGTGTGTGTGTGTGTGTGTGTGTGTGTTGTGCGTGCGTGCGTGCGTGCGCGCGTGTGCGTGTGCATGCGTGTGTGTGTGTGTGTGTGTGCGCGCACGCGTTTTTTAATTTCTTTCTAAGTTACCCCGGCTGGCAATCTGGACTAGAACTTATCTCCTTACAGTACTGCTACGCTCTGCCCCACCCCCAACCCCTTCTCTCTCACTTTTGAATAGCGCCAAGGCAAGTCAAGAGCTAGGGCAGACTTATCAAAGGGGGGTGCAGTTAGGCTAAGGAAACGGTTTTGCGCCGTTTATTGTTGTCATTAGGCTAGGTGTAGGTCACAGTCAAAGATACTAGTCCTATCTACCAATGAAATGCTTCGTTTTAAAAAAAGTATCAAAATGGCGCGTTAGATAGAGTTTTACGACGAGAAACTCTGTCCAGCTGCTCGACAGAGTTTTGAAACTCTGTCTAACTGCTAGCTATAGTTTAGAAACTGTATCTAACAGTTCGATAGGGTTTTTAAACTCTGTCGAACTGCTAGATAGAGTTTTGTATCTTTGGCGCGCCATAGAATGAGTACATTCACAATCTCCCCCCTTGCAAGGGAGGACCAGTCAAAAGCAGTGTCATGGTGGGATCTGTGGTTCTGGTTCGGGGTGAAGAAAGAAATAGACTGAGTTGGCCTCTGGGGATCGTGAAAGCGGTGCATCCCGGAAAGGATGGTTTGGTTCGGGCAGTGGACCTGAAAACTGCAAAGGGTGTTCTTACTAGACCAGAGCAGAAAATTCATGATCTTGAGTTAACTGAGCCCATGATCCCTCTACCCCCACTATCCCCTTCTCAGATCACAGAAAAACAAAGTTCAAAGAACATCTCTGAGGACACTGAGTTTGGCACAGCTGAGTCTGATTCATTCACACACTGCATGGACACTGACACAAACACACCTGTTAGTGATGCTAGTGAAAGCAGTGTGTTCATTATAATTTAGAGTTTAGGGACTGTACTAAGTGTGTTTACTTACACAACGACAGGTGTTGTTTTAGGTTTCAGAGACTGAAATCAAGGTATAAGCCAAAGAAAGACATTTGCAAGAAACAAAGAAACAAAATGTGAACAATGTGGACAATGTGGAATGTTTAGTTCATAATTCAAAGTCAGTGTTGGAGACTTTAATTGAAATTCAGTCTAAATATTTTCAGTCTAATGTCATTTCAATTATTCTAAAATAATTTTAATTATCCTGATATCGTTTCGATTTAGCTAAAACATTTCTTGGGATAACTTAGAAGGCAAATTATTTGTATTCTAAGAATAATTATGGGTGAGTTTATGTTGGAGTTAGGGTGACTCCAAGGTGGGGACTATGTTGTGAATTTGTGGTCTATGGCCATCATTAATTTGTTTATGTTTAAAGATGTTTGTAGCTGGGTTCCCAGCATGCATTGTAATGAAGCTTACACACTCTTCGGTGCAGCCACCCACAAACCAGGACCCAAGTAAAGTGTCTGGAAACTTCCATCGTCTTTTGTGTGAAAGTCTTGCTGAAAGAAAGAATATCTCACACACGTGAATCGTGACTCACAGACATCGTCACAATCGGATCACATTTGAGTCGGCCCCTTATGACAGGCCTTTGTGTAAGTGTGCCAACAAGTCCAAAACTGAAAGTGCATCATCCAACGCAGAAAGCAACGATCATCTTAGAGTTTGACACAAGAAATGAATTGCAATCCAAACGTTTATGCGTTACAAATAATTGAGTGAATTAAACATTCAGTAGCTCTGTATAAGTCTTTTGTTAAACCACGTGTGAGTTCTTCTCTAAAGGAAATACATGTAGACAACAACTGGGATAACGTAAACTATCTAAAACAACGCATGAAGGCTGGAGCCACTGTGTATTTATGTAGGGGATAAAGGCCTTGGTGGCAGTGTCTATTTCTCCGTTAGTGTAATTTTTACTAATGATTTATTTGTCTGTTCACCAAACGTTGTAACGAGCCTTTGTCCTTCTTACACTAGTAGGCTTTTTTTTGCCTTGCATTCCACTATACTGATTATTAACATCGAACCATTTATGTTATATGGATCTTTTTACCCATTGTGCATCATTTTCACCCACTGGTTTTATGGCTGACTATCACATTTTAAATACTTTGAACCAAATTGTCCCCGTTTAAAAGAAAGCATGAGAAAGCTGATTAAATCCCTCAGTTTTGGCCTGAGAACGGTTCGTTTTTACCGAGATTGGCGATGTTGAAACGCACATGGCTGGAGTTGATGACCAGCCTAAAATACAGAAGGGGGAATATTCACAAATTAGCCGCAATCGTTGTTTTAGCTGCAAGTGTCAAAGTTGAAGGAAAAAAGGAGAGGCTTTTAGCCCGGAGAATACGGAATAAAAATTATTTGAAATGTTACTATGACGTCCTTTGCTGAAAACAAATTGGCATCTCTTTTGTCATCATGGTCTAGATCCAGTGGAAAGGAACACAACGCAGCTCAGCTCTTCTCTGGACCTGGACACTCTCAGCACAATCTGCCCGGGACTGGACTTCTTCCTCAATCAGAGCAGTGTGCACAGTGTGTTCTTCCAGTTTAATGGCTCAGACTGTGAACACAATCTACCTCGTTTTCTGGCACAGCACGGGGCAGTGTATGGCATGTGTCAGGACTCTACTTCTTTCTGCAAAATGTCTGTGAAGGGAAGCTATGTGGGTCTCAGGATAAACGCTAAGCGGTTACAATACGAGTGTGATTTGAGTCAGTGGAGAACCTGTATAGACTGTAGCTCACTGAAATGCATGGATTGTACAACCTGCGGGCATCATCATTTTACTGGAGACATGGTCTTCGATTTTAAACAAAAGGAGTTGTATTTGTTTCACACGAACAGACCCATGATCAACCTGACTATCCAGGCCATTGATGCGTTTAATATAATTGTGAAGTACATCACACATAATGCTGGATATATCGCAGTTCCCAAATTCTCACCTCACGCAAAGCTGAAATATCGACATCAGAATGTAGAAGTAACGTGCGGATCAAATTCCTCGATTGGAGTCAGTTTTGAACGATCCTTGTACATGCACACTGGTTACTGTACACAGTTGTTAATCAAACGCACCAGAGGGTCATTTCATTATTGTGCGTTTATCACTCCTATAATTCCTGCAAACACTCTACCTAAATTGTTACAACACAGTTGTACACACTGGGCAAATCCGTTGCATGACAGCTGCGAGCCTGACTTTATGATGGCCAATGTTTACATCGTCCCTACCTCAACCAAACAGCTGCGCAGTGGCTTGTTCAACTGTTCTGGAGGCCACTATTCCAAGCTCCGAGCTGCCCTACACTGCAATCTGAGGACACAGTGCGAAGACGGTCAGGATGAGACGGAACACTGTCCTTTCAGCAGTCCTAGCTGTAAGGGTTTGGTGGCATCACGTGACAAATGTTACCAGCTGTTCGAAAGTCTGCACTATGTCTCTGTAGGGTATTCACAGCACTTTTGCCAGACACGAAACAAGAAGCTGGCCGCTGTGAAATCACCAAGTGAAAAGACAGCCATTCTTCATATATTTCAGCGTTATCAACAATTTCTTGTAGCCATCGGTTTGATGGCGGGCTGGCATGCCCAATCTTTTGCATACAGTAAATTCAAAGTTTGGTCGGACAACACCGCGGCTTACAATGTGGATCATTTCCCATTGGGAAAGTGTAAAGAAGTGCACGAACCTACGAGAGAAACGAGATACCTTACACTGTCTTCTATGGCTCTGGGCTGTGAAGCACGTATTAAAGGTACTTTGTGTGAATTTCAACCAACACAGACAGAGGCATGGTTTGCTCCTGTTGTGCTGGCTGGGTTACCCTACGGATTCTCCATGGTGCACAACACTCGGCAGGTGTTACCAGTTGGTGCGGAGAAGCACTCCCAGCACCTGTTCATTTGGCTTGGTGGCAGTATTGATAGGTATGTGAAAGGGTTCTAGGCGTGTGTGTGGTGGTGTTGATGTTGATGTTGTTGTTGTTGTTGTTGTTGTTGTTGTTGTTGTTGTAGTTGTTGTCTTCTTCTTCTTCTTCTTCTTCTTCTTCTTCTTCTTCTTCTTCTTCTTCTTCTTCTTCTTCTTCTTCTTCCGTGTAACGTTCTTCCACTATAAAGTGATTCCAACAGTATTATATTGAGGTGTACTTTTGATGTAGGTAAGTGATTGTGGCTGTGTCTGTGGTGATAGTGTGTAAGCAATAGAGTAAGCCTTAAATTAGTGATACAAATCATGACCCTGCACCTCCCCGCAGCCCTTCAAATTATTTTAAACTTACAATAAAGAACTATAACTGAACAATGAACAGTGTTAAAAAGATAAGTACTAATTGAACTACTTAATAAACATTTACAAACTGAATCAAGAACAGAATAGCTATTCAGAATGTAGGATAGAGGTAATGGAGTCGATCCATCAGCAAAACAGTCAATCCCGAATTTTTAAACAGCTCTCTTGCTCTTGGACAGTGAATCAGTAAATAACTGACACTTATGCCACACATGGTGTGTGTGTGTGTGTGTGTGTGTGTGTGTGTGTGTGTGTGTGTGTGTGTGTGTGTGTGTGTGTGTGTGTGTGTGTGTGTGTGCGTGTGCGTGTGCGCCCGTGTGTGTGTGTGTGTGTGTGTATGGAACTTGTATACTAAAATTCTTTTCTTTAGAGTGAACAGTTGTCCAGAAAATGCGACGTAAAGACAGGATGATGCGCGGCCACATACACGCACGCACGCACGCAAGGGTAGACCCAGACAAAAACAACACTTCCCAAAGCTTCGCTCAGGGAGTAAACAGGATGGCGAAGCACTAACGGCAGCACACCCCAGGAGAGAGCCCGAGTTTCACAGAAACGAGTCTCCATTAAAATACAACGATTATGCAAGAGTGTTTGTCAATGTACTGTGCAGACTATGTGCTTTGCAAGTATGTGTTCACGTAGATGTTTGAATCTTGTACTCATTCATGGTTTTGTGTGTCTTCACAATTCTACACAATAATTGTGTGTCTACACAATTCAAATGCATATCATGAGAATAATGTATCTACTTCCGAAAGCGCACATTTGTTACTTGGAATAAAATATGCAATACGTCATATCTTTTAGCAAAATTTGTTTTGTTTCTTTTTATTTTTGGCTTATGTGACCCAAAGTATCCTTTTTGTGTGTTGTATCCTCTATACCCCAATAGGGGTGAAATTATTAATCTAATCTTGAATCTTGTATCTTGAATCTACATGTATTTTGAAATGTCAGAATCTCTGTGTTTGTGTGTACTTTACACGTGGTTTTTTCATGCTTATGTGTGTAAACGCTATGCGGGTATGTGTGTGTTGTTTATTTTTTTGTTTATTTTAGAACAGGCGATGGCCACTTCATAGATATTCATAATGAACGCAACAGCACTGTGCTGACTGTCGGGAGTCTGGCTAGTGTGATGTTTACATGTGATGAAGGTTTCACCAAAGTTCACCACACTGTGCTGTGTGACTTCAAGGAAGACTGCCCAAACTTCAGTGATGAGTCATTATGTGAGCATCCCCTGTGTCCTGAATTCCAATGTTTCAGTGGTCAGTGTGTATCAAACAGTCAACGATGTAACGAACACTCCGACTGCTTGGACGACTCAGACGAGATACAGTGTCCAAAAGCGAACAATTTCCCTTCTACTCAAACGCACGAGGCTTCTACATTGATTTAGATGGCACTGGCTATTTCAGCCAGCAGTACATAGCAGATGACGAGCCGTGTCCAGAAAACCACTATCGTTGTAACGCAGAGTGGCTGTACTGTCTGCCTGTCTACACAAGGTGTAACGGAATGTCTGACTGTGTCACGGAGAGACGAACTGGACTGTGAGCGAGTAACTGTCCGGGTTCTACCAGTGCCATGGTTCCAGGGTGTGTGTGCATGGTGTTCCATCTGTGTGATTGCTGGGTCAATTCCACAACGAGGACGTGAGCTGATGTGTGACATGGCCGTCCCCAAGGCTGTCCTCTGTGTAACTATTCCTTTGGTGCAGCCCACAAATTTAGTCTCGCCGTTTCCTGATTTGCGATATTGGATGCCCACAGGGACGGAATGTCAAACCGATTTTCAAGCAATATTTACTGGTGGTTTTAATTCTTTCTAGCTGCTCGCTGGTTAATGCATCCAGAACAAATCTTCACAAACTTGAACATCTTGACCTTTCTGACACAACTCCTTAAAGACTTTCCATGTTGCAATGGTCTTCAACTACCTCGATTAACACATTGTGTTAACCAATAACCCCATAAGAACACGACCAACACACTGGGTAGTTACGTCACTATGGTTTAAGGCGAGTTAGCTAATCCAGACACACTCAAGCATGTCAACACATACTGGCCATATACTTATATCAGATAGAGCAGTGCAATGTATCGCTTTCGGATATACAAACTTTTACTTCCATGGTTTTAGAAATGCTCCTTTACTAACTGAAGTTGATGTGCGAATGGAACCCAGTGGCCAGTTTCCGTGGGAGTCGGTGTCTCTTCAGTGCATTGCAAAGAACAATCTTTCATCCGGACTACAGGTTTGCTGTCAGAGGTGTTCACTCAACATTGGGTCAAGCTGAAATGTCTGTCACAGCACCATCTTACCGGCGTAAAACTCTTCTG
>CM065703.1:42860615-42886674 GCA_017654935.2 Phymorhynchus buccinoides | reverse complement strand
GTTCCCAAGCGAGAAGTGGCCAGGCGATTCAGTGTCCATCTCGGTCATGTCAGACTGATTAAACGCTTCACAAGTCAGATCTGGTCGACCGAAGAAGACAACTCCACGTGAAGATCGTCTCATTGAACGACAAGCCCTGCAGACAAGAACAGCCTCTTCCAGCATCATTCGAAGGCAGCTGAGGGTGGCTACTAACATCAACATCAGCCAGCAGACCATACGGAACCGCCTTCATGGGTTTAACCTCCGTTCTCGTCGCCCAGCTGTACGGCCACGCTTAACTCCAGCCCATAGGGCAGCACGCCGCGCCTTCTGCAGACGTCACGTGAGGTGGACACGTCAGCAATGGTCCCAGGTCCTGTTCAGTGATGAATCACGCTTCACCCTGAACCACAACGACGGCCGACTGAGGGTCTGGAGGCGCCCAGGGGAACGCTTTATTGACGCCACTGTCCAAGAAAATGGATAGCTTATATATATATATATATATATATATATATATATATATATATATATATATATATATATATATATAAACGTACAAGAATTGAAGAAGAAAAAACAACCACACCATTAAACTTTCCTCTTATATATATATAGTTTGCTTTAAAAAAACTTTTTTTGTGTCCAATATTTAAGTTTGTGAACCTAAGAAAGAAACTGAATAACTTTAATTTTAACTTTACAATTTATTCTGTGTTCTGAAAAGAATAAAAGAAAATAATGTGCTGATTTACTTTTTCTCCCAATGGGGGAGATAGACAATGCCTATGCAAAGACAGCTGTTTCGTCTTTGAGAAAGACTCTTCAGTCTGCATATCGGCCTGCAAAGTATGTCCCCAGTGAACATTCAAACTGAGCTAGAAGACTTTCTACAAGAGAAAGGTTGTCCTCTTTGCACCAGATTGAAAGTCCACAATAAAAGCAAACCAGCACTTAATTAAAAAGAAATGGTAACAATCTTGTGTAAAATAACAAAAATAATAATGTTCTAAAGTTACAATCCCTCGAAGAGAGTAGAAGAGATGGGATGCCATGTTGGTGGATCCAGTGAAGGATTCAATAAGGGAGGTCATAGAAATCGTAGTAAACACCAACATACTCCCGGTGAGGAGGAATGTAGAGAGGTGTGCCTGGATCAGGTAGACTGATGCGCTTTCCTTCTTCCAAGTATAATATAAACGTACAAGAATTGAAGAAGAAAAAACAACCACACCATTAAACTTTCCTCTTATATATATAGTTTGCTTTTTAAAAAAAACTTTTTTTGTGTCCAATATTTAAGTTTGTGAACCTAAGAAAGAAACTGAATAACTTTAATTTTAACTTTACAATTTATTCTGTGTTCTGAAAAGAATAAAAGAAAAATAATGTGCTGATTTACTTTTTCTCCCAATGGGGGAGATAGACAATGCCTATGCAAAGACAGCTGTTTCGTCTTTGAGAAAGACTCTTCAGTCTGCATATCGGCCTGCAAAGTATGTCCCCAGTGAACATTCAAACTGAGCTAGAAGACTTTCTACAAGAGAAAGGTTGTCCTCTTTGCACCAGATTGAAAGTCCACAATAAAAGCAAACCAGCACTTAATTAAAAAGAAATGGTAACAATCTTGTGTAAAATAACAAAAAAATAATAATGTTCTAAAGTTACAATCCCTCGAAGAGAGTAGAAGAGATGGGATGCCATGTTGGTGGATCCAGTGAAGGATTCAATAAGGGAGGTCATAGAAATCGTAGTAAACAGCAACATACTCCCGGTGAGGAGGAATGTAGAGAGGTGTGCCTGGATCAGGTAGACTGATGCGCTTTCCTTCTTCCAAGTATAATATAAACGTACAAGAATTGAAGAAGAAAAAACAACCACACCATTAAACTTTCCTCTTATATATATATAGTTTGCTTTTTAAAAAAACCTTTTTTTGTGTCCAATATTTAAGTTTGTGAACCTAAGAAAGAAACTGAATAACTTTAATTTTAACTTTACAATTTATTCTGTGTTCTGAAAAGAATAAAAGAAAATAATGTGCTGATTTACTTTTTCTCCCAATGGGGGAGATAGACAATGCCTATGCAAAGACAGCTGTTTCGTCTTATATATATATATATGTGTGTGTGTGTGTGTGTGTGTGTGTGTGTGTGAAGAACATTTATTTGCTTGTTTTTAACTTTCTATTGTTTTTGTAAAGCGCATTGAGCTTTAAGGTAACGTGCTATATAAGTTTCCTAAATAAATAAATAGATTTCTGGAAACAACTTAAAAATATGGGTTACTGAAAAAAAGAAAAAGCTTAAAATAACATTAGTAAAGAAGATTGGTTGAAACATTTCAAAAACCAAGAATGATTTTAAAGTACTTTTTTTATCTGCAATTTTAAAGATATTAAAATTATATCGAACATAATATGTTCCACTGATACAAATCAGTATTGTTTCTAGAATGCTGCATGCTTTTAACACATTCCTGCGAAATGTGAAGTCTGTGACTGAATAATTACATGAGATATAAAAATAAGAAAACATGTACTGGTTTTAACTATACCTGCCCCCTAAAGACCGTGCTCTACACGCCCGAATGCAGTCGTACGGCTATATAACTATGATGGCTGTACGACAAGAATCTTATTAAGTACTACTGTCTACATTAATCTGATGAAACATCCTAGTTTTGTTCTCTAATTTCTAGTAGAATATGGTCAGATTCATGTAAAAATACAGTTAATGTAAAATACATATATTCATTTTCATTATATATGAATATATTGAACACAAGTACAACAATTCGAATTTCCTCAGTTTCAATTAGACATTGGCATTTAATCAGAGTCATGCCTCACAGATCTCGTCACAGTTGGGTAGCAGTACGACTGAGGTTGGACCTGTGGATCAAGACATGAAGATTTCAGACATGTTACAAACCACCTATATTGAGCAATGATTTTGGATCGAGAGTTTTGTCCAAGCTTGTGACAGCAGGCGAAGACCCTTCCTTCTTATCTGGGGATGTTTTACACCTGGTATCAAAAACCTGGCTCAGTCTGAATTAGGCAGCTACTCTATCAGCATGACGTAGTAGTAGTAGTAGTAGTAGTAGTAGTAGTAGTAGTAGTAGTAGTAGTAGTAGTAGTAGTAGTAGTAGTAGCAGTAGTAGCAGTAGTAGTAGTAGTAGTAGTAGTAGTAGTAGTAGTAGTAGTAGTAGTAGTAGTAGTAGTAGATCAGCATCAGCAGTAGTCAATAGTAGTAGTAGTATCAGTAGTAGTAGTAGTAGTATCCCAATATGGTAGAAGCAAATGAAGCAAGTAGTTTAGTAGTTTAAAGAGGAGCAGATCACGTGTCAAAATCAGGGTTTCAGTGTTTTTGCTAGTTTTGACCAAGTGTGACTCCCATATAAATGCCCCCAAATTAGTAGTAGTAACATTATTAGTAGTAGTCAATTTGTAGTTGGGGTATCTGTATGTAACAGCTACCCAGAAAAAAACCAAGGGACTTAAACTCTTGAATATAATCATCAACAGACTCCTTTCAAACATGGGCCAAAGTAAGAGCAACAAAATCCAGTAGTTAGTTATGTGACGTCACTTCCTGTTTTGGCTATTCTGTGAACCAAATGAAAGCTGCCTGATCCTACCTGGGACATTTCCGGTTTGTACTTCCGGTTTGGAATTATACTGAAAGTGTTATAATTTTTTAAATTATTTTTAGTATTATACTGAAAAATATGAAGGCATTCTGTCAAGGTGTTTTCGAGTTATTCAGGATTCAAATTTCTCCGATTTCACGTTTTTTGGGGCCGTATTGCGGCGAAAAATCGGCAAAATTTTAATATTGCAAGTTTGGCAATCCCTTAGTGGCAAAGCTAGAAAAAAAAGAAGAATTTAAAGTTAGCATGTGTTTGGAAAGATAAACAATCTGTAAAGACGTCTTCGTTTTTCGTCATCATTCAGTTACCTGGAAACTTGGTATTAATGGTTCCTGGCAAACTTAGGTATTTTTGTTAACATAGGCCAGAAAGTATTGCTATCGTGCACAGAAGAACAATCTGTCTGCATAATTATAAGCGCAAGGTTTCTTTATTGGTGTTGATTTGTTCAACTTTTCAATTGCGAGGTAACCTGCGATTTCGAAAGAACTTTCAACATTTTCTCCTCTCGAGCTCGTCCCTGTTGCTCTGTGAGCACAGCCCACACATAGAGGAAGGGACAGAGAGCAGAGTGGAGTGGTAAGACAAACACCACCGTGGCCTGCTGGACAGTGGCCAAAGCATTGACTCCAGCTGTGGTCATCATCACAGCTAAACCCAACACCAACCAACAAGCAGCGAGGGTTACAGCCATCTTGGCTGTCAGGTGGGCTGAGAAATACAGACACCTCTTGCTGGGATCAAGTTGAATTCGATAAGCTGGGGTTTGCTTTTTGACTAGAACAGTAGAAACGAAAATGATTGAGCTTAAAATGAAGTTCGTGGTGAAGAGAACGGAAGTCCATTTGAAGGACTGGCGATCGTGGTAGCGGTTAAAGATGGCCAGACGACACAGACCGGACTGGTCTTTTACACCCCAGTGTGTCAGACCAGGAAGAAACGGTATTACTGATAATACGACACCCACAAACCATGCCACAAACAATGCTATCCTTGAACGTGTTTGACTGGATTCTCGAGAGAGATGAAGGATCACAACATGATTTAAACTGATAAACATGGTGACCAGGACAGACACTTCGCTACACAAATAACACACGAAACTGGTCAGTTGGCAAACTACACTATTCACCCATTCTCTTTCCATTCGCATGTACGTTCCATGCAACATACCATCTGTTATAAGGTTAATTCCAACATGGCTTCCCATGCCTATATTCACACACAGCAAATGTCCAAACGCTTTTAGGAAGTTGTTTTCAAACAATTTAGGGATCGCGAATGAAGCTACAAAAATGGCTGCGTTTCCAAATATGGAAGATATACCAGTTAGCCAGAAGAGCATTTTGTAGAATTCTGATGGCAGAAGAGTTTCACAAGCCGGTAACATGGTAGCTGGTGAAAGACATTTCAGCTTGACCAAATGTCGAGGGAACAAACTCTGACAGCAAAACCTGTAGTCGGATGAAAAGATTGTTCTTAAATGCACTGAAGAAGACAACGACTCCCACGGAAAACTGGCCACTGGGTTCCATCGCACATCAACTTCAGTTAGTAAAGGAGCATTTCTAAAACCATGGAAGCTAAAAGTTTGTATATCCGAAAGCGATACATTGCACTGCTCTATCTGATATAAGTATACGGCCAGTAATGTGTTGACAATGCTTGAGTGTGTCTGGGATAGGCTAACTCGCCTTAAACCATAGTGGACGTACCTACCCAGTGTGTTGGTCGTGTGGCCTATGGGGTTATTGGTTAAACACAATGTGCTTAGATGAGGTAGTTGAAGAACATGGGCAACATGGAAAGTCTTCAAGGAGTTGTCAGAAAGGTCAAGATGTTTCAAGTTTGTGAGATTTGTTCTGGATGCATTAACCAGCGAGCAGCTAGAAAGAATTAAAACCACCAAGTAAGCATTGACCTGGAAATCGGTTAGCGACATTCCCGTCCCTGTGGCATCCAGATATCGCAAATCAGGAAACAGCAGAGGACTAAATTTGTGGCTGCACACAAAGGAATAGCCTACACAGAGACAGCCTTGGGGACAGGCCATGTTACACATCAGCTCATCGTCTCGTTGTGGACATTGACCCCAGCCATCACACAGATGGACACCATGCACACACACCCTGGAACCATGGCACTGGTAGAACCCGGGACAGGTTACTCGCTCACAGTCCAGTTCGTCTTCTCCGTGAACACAGTCAGACATTCCGTTACACCTTGTGTAGACAGGCAGACAGTACAGCCACTCTGCGTTACAGCGATAGTGGCTTTCTGGACACGGCTCGTCATCTGCTATGTACCGCTGGCTGAAATAGCCAGTGCCATCTAAATCAATGTACAAGCCTCGTGCGTTTGAGTAGAAGGGAAATTGTTCGCTTTTGGAACACCGCAGCTCGTCTGAGTCGTCCAAGCAGTCGGAGTGTTCGTTACATCGTTGACTGTTTGATACACACTGACCGCTGAAACATTGGAATTCAGGACACAGGGGATGCTCACATAATGACTCATCACTGAAGTTTGGGCAGTCTTCCTTGAAGTCACACAGCACAGTGTGGTGAACTTTGGTGAAACCATCATCACAAGTAAACATCACACTAGCCAGACTCCCGACAGTCAGCACAGTGCTGTTGCGTTCATTATGAATATCTATGAAGTGGCCAGCGCCTGTTCTAAAATAAACAAAAAAATAAACAACACACACATACCCGCATAGCGTTTACACACATAAGCATGAAAAAAACACGTCTAAAGTACACACAAACACAGAGATTCTGACATTTCAAAATACATGTAGATTCAAGATACAAGATTCAAGATTAGTTTAATAATTTCACCCCTATTGGGGTATAGAGGATACAACACACACAAAAGGATACTTTGGGTCACATAAGCCAAAAATAAAAAGAAACAAAACAAATTTTGCTAAAAGATATGACGTATTGCATATTTTATTCCAAGTAACAAATGTGCGCTTTCGGAAGTAGATACATTATTCTCATGATATGCATTTGAATTGTGTAGACACACAATTATTGTGTAGAATTGTGAAGACACACAAATTGTGTAGAATTGTGAAGACACACAAAACCATGAATGAGTACAAGATTCAAACATCTACGTGAACACATACTTGCAAAGCACATAGTCTGCACAGTACATTGACAAACACTCTTGCATAATCGTTGTATTTTAATGGAGACTCGTTTCTGTGAAACTCGGGCTCTCTCCTGGGGTGTGCTGCCGTTAGTGCTACGCCATCCTGTTTACTCCCTGAGCGAAGCTTTGGGAAGTATTGTTTTTGTCTGGGTATACCCGTGCAAGCGTGCGTGCATGTATGTGGCCGCGCATCATCCTGTCTTTACGTCGCATGTTCTGGACAACTGTTCACTCTAAAGAAAAGAATTTTAGTATACAAGTTCCATACACACACACACACACACATGCACGCACACGCACACACACACACACACACACACACACACACACACACACACACACACACACACACACACACACACACACACACACACACACACACACCATGTGTGGCATAAGTGTCAGTTTATTTACTGATTCACTGTCCAAGAGCAAGAGAGCTTTTTAAGAATTCGGGATTGACTGTTTTGCTGATGGATCGACTCCATTGCCTCTATCCTACATTCTGAATAGCTATTCTGTTCTTGATTCAGTTGGTAAATGTTTATTAAGTAGTTCAATTAGTATTTATCTTTTTAACACTGTTCATTGTTCAGTTATAGTTTCTTTATTGTAAGTTTAAAATAATTTGAAGGGCTGCTGGGAGGTGCAGGGTCATGATTTGTATCACTAATTTAAGGCTTACTCTATTACTTACACACTATCACCACAGACACACCCACACTCACTTACCTACATCAAAAGTACACCTCAATATAATACTGTTGGAATCACTTTATAGTGGAAGAACGTTAAACGGAAGAAGAAGAAGAAGAAGAAGAAGAAGAAGAAGAAGAAGAAGAAGAAGAAGAAGAAGAAGAAGAAGAACAACAACAACAACAACAACAACAACAACAACAACAACAACAACAACAACAACAACAACACACACACACGCCTAGAACCCATTCACATACCTGTCAATACTGCCACCAAGCCAAATGAACAGGTGCTGGGAGTGCTTCTCCGCACCAACTGGCAACACCTGCCGAGTGTTGTGCACCATGGAGAATCCGTACGGTAACCCAGCCAGCACAACAGGAGCAAACCATGCCTCTGTCTGTCTTGATTGAAATTCACACAAATTACCTCTAATTTTTCTTTCACAGCCTAGAGCCATAGAAGACAGTGTAAGGTATCTCGTTTCTCTCGTAGGTTCGTGCACTTCTTTACACTTTCCCAACGGAAAATGATCCACATTGTAAGCCGCGGTGTTGTCCGACCAAACTTTGAATTTACTGTATGCAAAAGATTGGGCATGCCAGCCCGCCATCAAACCGATGGCAACACGAAATTGTTGATAACGTTGAAATATATGAAGAATGGCTGTCTTTTCGCTTGGTGATTTCACAGCGGCCAGCTTCTTGTTTCGTGCCTGGCAAAAGAGCTGTGAATACCCTACAGAGACATAGTGCAGACTTTCGAACAGCTGGTAACATTTGTCACGTGATGCCACCAAACCCTTACAGCTAGGACTGCTGAAAGGACAGTGTTCCGTCTCGTCCTGACCGTCTTCACACTGTGTCCTCAGATTGCAGTGTATGGCAGCTCGGAGCTTGGAATAGTGGCCTCCAGAACAGTTGAACAAGCCACTGCGCAGCTGTTTGGTTGAGGCAGGGACGATGTAAAAATTGGCCATCATAAAGTCAGGCTCGCAGCTGTCATGCAACGGATTTGCCCAGTGTGTGCAACTGTGTTGTAACAATTTAGGTAGAATGGTTATAGTCATTGTAGGGGTGATCAACGCACAATAATGAAATGACCCTCTGGTGCGTTTGATTAACAACTGTGTACAGTAACCAGTGTGCATGTACAAGGATTGTTCAAAACTGACTCCAATCGAGGAATTTGATCCGCACGTTACTTCTACATTCTGATGTCGATCTTTCAGCTTTGCGTGAGGTGAGAATTTGGGAACTGCGATATATCCAGCATTATGTGTGATGTACTTCACAATTATATTAAACGCATCAATGGCCTGGATAGTCAGGTTGATCATGGGTCTGTTCGTGTGAAACAAATACAACTCCTTTTGTTTAAAATCGAAGACCATGTCTCCAGGAAAATGATGATGCCCACAAGTTGCACAATCCATACATTTCAGTGAGCTACAGTCTATACAGGTTCTCCACTGACTCAAATCACACTCGTATTGTAACCGCTTAGCGTTTATCCTGAGACCCACATAGCTTCCCTTCACAGACATTTTGCAGAAAGAAGTAGAGTCCTGACACACGCCATACACTGCCCCAAGCTGTGCCGGAAAACGAGGTAGATTGTGTTCACAGTCTGAGCCATTAAACTGGAAGAACACACTGTGCATACTGCTCTGATTGAGGAAGAAGTCCAGTCCCGGGCAGATTGTGCTGAGAGTGTCCAGGTCCAGAGAAGAGCTGAGCTGTGTTGTGTTCCTTTCCACTGGATCTAGACCATGATGACAAAAGAGATGCCAATTTGTTTTCAGCAAAGGACGTCATAGTAACATTTCAAATAATTTTTATTCCGTATTCTCCGGGCTAAAAGCCTCTCCTTTTTTCCTTCAACTTTGACCCTTGTGGCTAAAACAACGATTGCGGCTAATTTGTGAATATTCCCCCTTCTGTATTTTAGGCTGGTCATCAACTCCAGCCATGTGCGTTTCAACATCGCCAATCTCGGTAAAAACGAACCGTTCTCAGGCCAAAACTGAGGGATTTAATCAGCTTTCTCATGCCTTCTTTAAACGGGGACAATTTGGTTCAAAGTATTTAAAATGTGATAGTCAGCCATAAAACCAGTGGCTGAAAATGATGCACAACGGGTAAAAAGATCCATATAACATAAATGGTTCGATGTTAATAATCAGTATAGTGGAATGCAGGGTAAGAAAAGCCTACTAGTGTAAGAAGGACAAAGGCTCGTTACAACGTTTGGTGAACAGACAAATAAATCATTAGTAAAATTACACTAACGGAGAAATAGACACTGCCACCAAGGCCTACATCCCCTACAGAAATACACATTGGCTCCTGCCTTCATGCGTTGTTTTAGATGGTTTACGTTATCCCAGTTGTTGTCTACATGTATTTCCTTTAGAGAAGAACTCACACGTGGTTTCACAAAAGACTTATACAGAGCTAAGCAATGTTTAATTCACTCAATTATTTGTAACGCATAAACGTTTGGATTGCAATTCATTTCTTGTGTCAAACTCTAAGATGATCGTTGTTTTGTGCGTTGAATGATGCACTTTCAGTTTTGGACTTGTTGGCACACTTACACAAAGGCCTGTCATAAGGGGCCGAACTCAAATGTGATCCGATTGTGACGATGTCTGCGAGTCATGATTCACGTGTGTGAGATATTCTTTCTTTCAGCAAGACTTTCACACACAAGACGATGGAAGTTTCCAGACATTTTACTTGGGTCCTGGTTTGTGGGTGGCTGCACCGAAGAGTGTGTGAGCTTCATTACAATGCATGCTGGGAACCCAGCTACAAACATCTTTAAACATAAACAAATTAATGATGGCCATAGACCACAAATTCACAACACAGTCCCCACCTTGGAGTCACCCTAACTCCAACATAAACTCACCCATAATTATTCTTAGAATACAAATAATTTGCCTTCTAAGTTATCCCAAGAAATGTTTTAGCTAAATCGAAACGATATCAGGATAATTAAAATTATTTTAGAATAATTGAAATGACATTAGACTGAAAATATTTAGGCTGAATTTCAATTAAAGTCTCCAACACTGACTTTGAATTATGAACTAAACATTCCACATTGTCCACATTGTTCACATTTTGTTTCTTTGTTTCTTGCAAATGTCTTTCTTTGGCTTATACCTTGATTTCAGTCTCTGAAACCTAAAACAACACCTGTCGTTGTGTAAGTAAACACACTTAGTACAGTCCCTAAACTCTAAATTATAATTAACACACTGCTTTCACTAGCATCACTAACAGGTGTGTTTGTGTCAGTGTCCATGCAGTGTGTGAATGAATCAGACTCAGCTGTGCCAAACTCAGTGTCCTCAGAGATGTTCTTTGAACTTTGTTTTTCTGTGATCTGAGAAGGGGATAGTGGGGGTAGAGGGATCATGGGCTCAGTTAACTCAAGATCATGAATTTTCTGCTCTGGTCTAGTAAGAACACCCTTTGCAGTTTTCAGGTCCACTGCCCGAACCAAACCATCCTTTCCGGGATGCACCGCTTTCACGATCCCCAGAGGCCAACTCAGTCTATTTCTTTCTTCACCCCGAACCAGAACCACAGATCCCACCATGACACTGCTTTTGACTGGTCCTCCCTTGCAAGGGGGGAGATTGTGAATGTACTCATTCTATGGCGCGCCAAAGATACAAAACTCTATCTAGCAGTTCGACAGAGTTTAAAAACCCTATCGAACTGTTAGATACAGTTTCTAAACTATAGCTAGCAGTTAGATAGAGTTTCAAAACTCTGTCGAGCAGCTGGACAGAGTTTCTCGTCGTAAAACTCTATCTAACGCGCCATTTTGATACTTTTTTTAAACGAAGCATTTCATTGGTAGATAGGACTAGTATCTTTGACTGTGACCTACACCTAGCCTAATGACAATAATAAACGGCGCAAAACCGTTTCCTTAGCCTAACTGCACCCCCCTTTGATAAGTCTGCCCTAGCTCTTGACTTGCCTTGGCGCTATTGAAAAGTGAGAGAGAAGGGGTTGGGGGTGGGGCAGAGCGTAGCAGTACTGTAAGGAGATAAGTTCTAGTCCAGATTGCCAGCCGGGGTAACTTAGAAAGAAATTAAAAAACGCGTGCGCGCACACACACACACACACCCTGTGTGCGCATGCACACGCACACGCGCGCGCACGCACGCACACACACACACACACACACACACACACACACACACACACACACACACACACACACACACACACACACACACACACACACACACAAACTTTAATGTTAAGTCCATTTGGCTCGTTTCTATGATTGCTGTTGGGTTTTTGTTGATAGAATGTTTGCATTTTTATTTTATAATAGTTCAATTCTGGAGTTTTTATTTTATTTTATTATCATTATTATTATTATGTTTTTTGTGTTGTTGTTTTTTTTAAACTGTTTTAACTAAGCATACATCCCCTAATGTTACTTATAAATATGCACTTAAAGCACACACAGATACACATGCACATTCCCACGCGCACACACTCACACACACACTTTTCATGTCTAATATCACTTCTAAGTGAAAAGACGTTAAATTAAAGAACAACAACAACACACACACACACACACACACACACACACACACACACACACACACACACACACACACACACACACACACACACACACACACACACACACACACACACACAAGCAGTCCTTGGTTTTATTGACAAAGGTTTTAACAATAAACCAAAAATTATAAATTATAACTCGTTTAGCGGCTTCAATTACAGATGAAACGCCGGGAAGATTTGCTCATTGAAATCGTTCAGCTGCCATGTTTGTTTGACTACATGTAGGGGCCTAGGCCTATCGTCTTATTCAAATTCACGGGTCACTGCCCTGCCAAGGCCACAAACTTGTCGCTGAAGCCATGTACCAATCAGAAATCGCAATAGAAAAACTATATCTCGATAGGGTTATTTTGTGGAAACCCTATCTAGCTGTTCGACAGAGTTTTAAAACTCTATCGAACAGCTAGATAGGGTTTTCAAACTGTATCTAACAGTTTGATAGGGTTTTTAAACTCTGTCGAACTGCTAGATAGAGTTTTGTATCTTTGGCGCGCCATATCATTCACCCAACAGAACCAAAACTGATCAAGCAACTGACGCCCCAACTCTTGTCTTTCCACGAGATCCTGTGAACTGACAGACCCATCCTCCTTGTCGACTGTCAGTTTGGAGTAAGGAGACCAGCCGGACAGGAAATGAGAAGGGGTCAAGGGGGCCCCTGAATCCAGTTCATCTCCCACGAAAGTGAGGGGCCTTGCATTGATACAAGCCTCAACCTCATGCAAAACGGTTTGCAACTCCAGCTTAGATAGAGACCTCCTACCCAGTGACCTTTTCAGAGCAGGTTTCACTGGAGCGACCAGTCTCTCCCACCAGCCTCCCCACCATGGAGCGTGGGGGGCTATGAACTTCCACTCAGGAGCGTCAGAACCCAGTCTAGCCATCAGCTGAGCTCTTGCTGCTTGAAACCCTTTTGCATTGTCTGACATCAACACCGAAGGCATACCTCTACGTGCGAAGATGCGACGCAACGCCATGACATTCATTTCACAAGACATGGAATCCACCAATTCCAAATGTACCGCTCTGGTCACTGCACAAGTGAACAGGAGAACATAGAATTTCCTTCCTGGAAAATCAGAATAGTACAACGGTCCTGCATGATCCAACCCTGTCACAGAAAAGGGGGTCGCCTGTTGAACTCTCAGATCAGGCAAGGGTGCCATGGTTTGAGCACCAGGGGGAGCGTCTAAACGCTGACAAGACATGCAATCCTTCTTCACTCTTTTGCAGATGCGCCGCGCACCCACAATCCAATACTGGTCTCTCAGCTGCACTAACATGCTATTCACACCAGCATGCTTCATGGTCGAATGCACATGACGGGCTAACAGCAAGCCCAGATGACCTTTAGGCACTATGATCGGATGCTGAGCTTCAGTCAGCAATCCTGCAAACTGAAGCCTTCCCTGAACACGAAGCAGACCATCCTGTCCCAAAAATGTGGACAGTTTGAAGATAGAAGAGCTACGGAAAACCGACCCACTGTTTCTGAAAGTCTTCACTTCTCTATCATAGACACTCTGTGCCTGTTCAGCAACTGAACCTTTGCCTCAGAAAGTGCCCCAAAGGACAGATCACCTTGTTTCTTTTGCTCACTTGAAGCTCTCAAATTCTGAGAAAAAAACCCGCAAAACATAGCCCATCACTCTGGCCTTCGACAAACTGCTGTATCGTTCAATGTCAATGACTGCACCTGAATCAGTTCCTGTGGAGCTGACCACAGGAGTTTGAGTCTCTGCTTCTTCTGCCAAAGCTATCAGCATGTGTGTCATGTCCTTTCCCCTGTGTCTTGAGAAGCCACCACAGCGCGCTTAGCAGCACCGCCAACACCAGACGTCAGGAACGTCGGGCCATGAAGCCACAACCTGGACTTCACCAGCTCCTCAGCGGAAACACCACGAGTGACCAAATCCGCTGGATTGTCCTTTTCAGGACAATGATACTACTGCGCTGGACTGACCAGATCCTGAATTTCAGCAACTCTGTTTCCAACAAAGGTCTTCCACTTGTATGGATCACTCTGAATCCATGCCAGAGCAACAGTAGAGTCCGTCCAACAATGACACTCAACATCATCAGGCAGTTTCAGTGCCTGTCTCACGTACACCATCAGTCTTGCACAGAGTACAGCACCGAGAAGCTCCAGGCGAGGCAAACTGATCCTCTTCAGAGGGGCTACCTTTGCACGAGACAAGACCAAAGATGAACTCCACTTGCCATCCAGATGCTGGATCACCAGATACACACAAGCACCGTATGACTGCTGAGAAGCGTCACCGAAACAATGAAGCTGGTAGGCCATAGTCTCACTCCATAGCGTCTCCGAGTACCGTCGTGGAATCCTCCACCCTTTCAAGACGTCAAGACCCTTCATCCACCATGAGAAAGTCTCTTGTAGATCACCAGGCAGAACTTGATCCCAATCCAAGCCTAGTCGCCAGATCTGTTGAAACAGACACTTTGCAGTCATGATGAACGTGTGAGGAATCCCAAAGGATCAAACAGCCGAGAGATCAGACTCAGAACCACTCTTTTGGTGAGACACAAGTCACCCGAGATCACGATGCCTTCAAACAAAAAACAATCCTGAGAAGGCGTCCACTGCATGCCAAGAACCTTGAAGGACTCCGCTTCAATCGTCTTGTCTTGGAAAGTTTTGCACAGAACTTCACTGACCTGAGCACTGTTCGAACCCCATTTCGCAAGCGACATGCCTGCCTCGCTCATGATCCCATGAGTGTCCTTGAACATCTTGCATGCATGCGAATCATTATCACAGCCTGACAACCAATCATCAATATACTGATTTTAAGAGAGTTCCTCTTTCACCTGAGAGGGCAGGTACTGAGCCAGATGATGCTTCACTGTAGCATTCAGCAGAAATGGACTGCTTTTGTTCCCAAACGGCACACGAACAAACCTCATCACTTTGATGACCCCTTGGTCATTCCACAGAAAGCGATGCACGTCCCAATCCTCAGGACACACCTTAATCTGCAGAAACGCCTTCGTCACATCAGCAATCAACGCCACCTTCCAACGCCTGAAGCGCAACAAAATCCTAGGCAGATCAGGCAGGCAACTGGGGCCTGTGTTCAAACAGTCATTCAATAACACACCATTGTAACCCTGAGCTGAGCATCAGGCTGCACTTTGGTAGTCAAACTGGACTCCTTGACCACTGGACGATGCGGCAAATAGAACACAGGGTGGGAATCACCCATCTCCTCAGGAGGAAATACTTCAATAAAGCCTTATTTCAGCATCCCACTGAAAACCTCATGATATCGACCCTCCAACTCTGGATCTTTGTTGAGCCGACGATTCAGACTGTCAAGAAGGGTTTGTTTTACCTCTTCATTCTTCCATGGGAGAGACACTGTATATCTCCCTTCAGCGAACTGAGCACTCTTGTTGAACTCCTCCAACATATGATCAGCCACAGGGGGCTGTTTCTCAGAAATACCCACATACTCCAAATCCCAGAAGTTTTTCAAGCCTGCTTCTGAGACCTCAGAACAGAACAGCTGATGAGTGACCCTTACTTGGCTCGACACAGAGCCTGCAACGGGGAAGCACCCCGACAAATCCCATCCAAAGATAGACTTCTGAGCAGCCAAACTCTGAGAAAAAATCTTCATCTCACTCGTCATCAGCTTCCAGTATGCATCCAGACCCACCAGGAAATCCACCTTCACCTTCTGACCTTCTGGAACTGAGACAAAGTCAAACTCACTGCCAAAGGATAACACCCTCTTCGGAACAGACGGCTGACAGACCGGGTGCACAAATAATGGGGATTTCAGTCAAACTCAACTTCACCTCCCCTCCATCCCCTTGCAGCTGCACACTGTGCAAATTTCTCTCTTTGACGCGGCTAACACTGTTAGTGCCAAAGGCCGCATAGGCTAGAGACTGGGAGCCAACCCACTCTGGTCCTATCCTATCCACTAAATCCTTGGAAACATAAGACCTATCAGAGCCAGTGTCAAAGAGAATTACTGCCTCAGACACTCCGCCTTGGCCTCTTGCAGAGACCTGGACCGTTTGCAACAAAACATGAGCCTGATTTTCATCATCACTGACTGTGCAAACACCTGACACATTCATATTCACACTAGACACACCTGAGCTTGGCATTTCTGGGTCCTGGTGTGTACCTGCGTTGGAGGTCTGAGGAGGGAAATCATTGAACTGTGGGTCCTTAGAGGGACACAGCAGGGCATTGTGCCCGCCCTTACACTTGGAACACTTTGCTTTACACTTGAGAAATGAATGGCCCTTAGTAGTACTCAAACACTTGAAACAAGCACCCACACCCCGAAGCTTTTGTCTCCTGTCCCGTGGTGCAGTACGCGTCAGAAGGAAACAACGAGCTAAGGAATAGCCCCTCCGCTGGCACAATCCGCAGGCACGTTGGTCAGACACCGTCTGAAGAGCTGTGGCGGTCGGTGTTGAACCCCCTGGAGTGTCGTGGTCATGAGAGAAGGTCTGAGAACGTTCACGTCTCTCCGTCTCCTTCTTCAGGAACTCCATGAGGTAATTCAGGTCACGCTCCTAGGGAAGTCGCGAAAGGATGAGCGGTGTGAGTATCACGCCGTATTGCGCACCGGTGATGTCCAAGGCTTCCAGGCTCCGGATATGTGCTTGGAGTCTATTGTACGTACTCCACAGTTCATCAGTTGTTGGTTTTGGCGGTACCTCCAACACAAGTAGTTCCTAAACATGCGCAAAGATAATGCGCTCGGGCCTCCCGAATCTTTGTTGAAGCAGTTCGCATGCAGTTTGGTAGTTGGCCGCCTTGAGCGACAGTCCCTGGATGGCGGCTCTCGCTTCTCCCTCCAAAAGTAACTGAAGGTACGTAAACTTGGTGACTTCAGGTAATTCACTTTTGTCTACTACAACTTCGAACTGTTCCCAGAAACCAGTCCACTCTTGAATGTTCCCCTTGATGGTAGGTAACTCCAGCTTCGGTAGCTTCGCCTCCACCATAGCAACACTAACCTCGTCCTGCGAGCGTCTCTGTGGTTCTTCTTTGGAAGAGATAGTTCTCATAGCAAGATATCTTACAGCTCTAGCCCTATCTCTAAACACACCAGCTGCTTCGATGTCGGCCTCAAGTTCGTCCTCCTTAAGCATTTCCCAACAGATGCACCGTCAGCCGGCTGCTTCGCCAAGCTTTACAACCATTGGCGACGGCCCGATTTTGCCATTTTTGTAATTTTTTTTACGACACTTGCTGCGCATTTGCTATTTATCAATAAAAAGAGCACAACTTGAACTTTACTCTGGTATCATTTTCAAAGATATTATGAGAACTATCACACCACAGTTGTACTTGAAATAACATAACCGAAAGACACGGGAAAATAGTTTTGTTGCACTACTAGCAGGTGTGTGTGTGTGTGTGTGTGTGTGTGTGTGTGTGTGTGTGTGTGTGTGTGTGTGTGTGTGTGTTTGTCTGTGTGTGTTTGTGTGTGTGTGTGTGTGTGTGTGTGCGTGCGTGCGTGTGTGCGTGTGCGTGCGTGCGTGTGCGTGCGTGTGTGTGTGTGTGTGTGTGTGTGTGTGTGTGTGTGTGTGTGTGTGTGTGTGTGTGTGTGTCTGTCTGAGAGAGAGTGAGTGTGTGTGTGTGTGTGAGAGAGAGAGAGAGAGAAAAAGAGAGACACTGAGAGACAGAGAGGGCATCGTCCCACTCTACTTCATTAGTAAAATTTTGTGTAGGCTGTAGTGGAATGCGTCTGTGTGTGTGTGTGTGTATGTGTGTGAAAGAGAGAGAGAGAGAGAGAGAGAGAGAGAGAGAGAGAGAGAGAGAGAGAGAGAGAGAGAGAGAGAGAGAGAGAACGTACTCTGCTACATCACATGTGCATAGGCCTAACGGAATGCCTCTATGGCTCGCTGTGTACCGTAGTGTGTGCAAGCAATGGAAGATTCCAGACACTGCTTTCGCGCCACTACCGCAATAGAGAAACCGGTTGGTTTTTTTAAATTAGAGGGTGAAGGTTAGGTAAAGACAAACCAAATAGCCTCCCATCTTAAATAAGGCTCCCTATTTGGTAGTAGTGCAGCTTTTTTCCACTATAGAATGAAGAAGATTGACTGCTGTATCTTTTAGAACACCGGACGAAGAGTCTACGACTCGAAATGTCGTGTGTTTCCCTTTCCCAGGTACCTTTCCACACCTTGTTAATTTAAAAAAAAAAATTCCACTATGCCGCAATAGGGAGAAGGAGATCATTTTTTTTAAAATAGCACCAGTTACTTGCGGCTGGTGAGTTAACAGACAAGAGCTGAAGCACCCGCTACTTGAGGCTATTGCGACGTTAACTGCCAAGTTCGCTACCAGCCGCAAGTAACTGGTGCGGTGTAAACATGTTTTAATAGCCAGCTCCACTGCTGATTGAGCTTGGTCCAAACGGTTCAACCTTTCTGTTAAGTCTATCAGACCTTCCCTAACTGTATCTTCGTTGTCAGCATCCTCCTTGCATTACTTCCTAATGCAACTGCGTGTGACCCAGCCTTTGGCCGCCACGCGCACCCGCAGCCGTTCTTCTAGACTCGACGCCATTTTTTTAAGATTAGATTCAGAGGTTGACACTAGACTAGAACTTGAACTAACGTCCCTAATATAAGGAAACTCCACTCGTCACTTACTAAATTACTTACAAGAATCCCGGGTTTCGGCACCAATTTTAATGTGAGAGATTCTTTCTTTCAGCAAGACTTTCACACAATAGACGATGGAAGTTTCTAGACACTTTACTTGGGTCCTGGTTTGTGGGTGGCTGCACCGAAGAGTGTATGAGCTTCATTACAATGCATGCTGGGAACCCAGCTACAAACATATTTAAACATAAACAAATTAATGATGGCCATAGACCACAAATTCACAACAACGTGAAATACTTCTGTCTGAAAACAATTATATTTTCGTTTACTATGCTCATGTAGACCCCAATACACAAATCAAATAAAATGTCCGATACACAAAATACAGATATTTCATCAGATTCGTGTTCAGGAGACTACAAACATAGAGAACAAAACTAGTTCGATTTCATGAGATTCATCTAGACAGTAGAAGTTCACGCGAACCATGCCTCACAAATGTCATAATCTGATCGCGGTGAATCGAATCGAATGCCCCCTATAAAGGCTCACCTCGCTCCAATAACTTTATCGTATTTAGAAAACATTTAGCAGTTAGCCGTCGACACTCTGCAGATTTCTTTGCCTACCACCATTATAACAACTTCTAGCCCAGCCCACTAGAATAGCATCTACCCCCTCTGCTATGTGGAGGTCATATTTGGACACGACTGACTGACACGTGTGCAAGCGCTCACGAATGCACGCTCGCATGCACACACACACACACACACACACACACACACACACACACACACACACACACACACACACACACACACACACACACACACACACACACACACACACACACACACACACACACACACACACACACACACACACACACACACACACACACACACACACACACACCTCTGTCGTAAACCCCCCTTCCCCTTCTTTCCCTACATTTGCTACAACATGGTAAACTAATGAGAACCAAGGGGGAAAACTCCTGTAGTAAAATTGACCTGGAGTCATTCCAGTTAGTTCCCTTGGTGTTTTATATACCTCTCTACTGAGGCAGTGGGTGGATGCCTTGTGCCTCCATACGGGGAGCTGGACGACCCCACCCCCTCCACGAGTCTCTCCCCGTGGGGTCTTTCGTAAAAATAATTCCCCCACCTTCTGGAAGTTCTGTGCTTGTAACTTCCTCTAATCTGCCACTCTTTTTGACTCTGCCTTTTTCCTTTGCTTACTGTCATCTACTATCTTTCTGACTTATTGGCTCATTCTCCTGCCTTTAAAAAAAAATCTTCCAAATAACTTTCCTCCTTTGAGCGTCTCAGAAATCAGAATAATGTCGGCTGTAGCCTTTTGAGTATCACAGAGACACCAAGCTCCTCACTCAAGCTGCCAAGCTCAAGAGGTTGCAAGACCACCCCATGAAACATCGACTGTCCCAGCCAACCAAGGGATGGTTGAAACGAAGGAACGTTGTACACCATGTCAGAGCATGATACTGGAGTGACAGCAACCGGACTTCCTTGATCATGACCTCAAAATGAACTCCCGGTGTCATGTTGCTCCGCCCTGGAATGAGCAAGCCTCCCCTCTCATTCAGTACAGCATTCCTGGAGGCTTTTCCAAAACCATGCAGAGCGGTCCTAAAAAGACAGCCCACACAATAGTCATTGTAACAGCTTCAGACCCTCTTCCCAAAGGGTACCCGGATACACGTGCACACAGACAGTTCTGCTGAAGATGCTGTTTGAAATGGTAGGGCCGCACTCACTCTTTCACAGCATTCGAGTTCGGACGCTTTTTTGTGAGCTGTGGTTTTTTGCACTCAGCATTTCTACCCGTGTATTTTTGTCAAGTTTATTTCTCTTCTTCACTGCTTGTACTGGGCATTGTTCCTCTGTTATCGTGTTTGTTTCTTTTTTCTTTTTTTGTTCAATCTCTCTGTTATTTTTTTTACTGCCTTTATCTTCTCGTGCTTGCTGCTACTATGCATTTCCCACGTGAAATGGGGTCTCTGTCGCCATCGTCGAATCAGCAAGGTACGAACGTGCTACCCGTTTTCATTCACGTCAGAAGCTTACCGGGTGAGGCAGAAAAACGTTGCACCGTTGCTGAAATCTGTGGTGCTTGTGAAAAAAGGACGGGTTGTGGTTCAATTCTAGGAGCACAAAAACTTGGAGTTTGGCGTATTTACCCCCTGTCAACAGAGGCTCGCACAAAGCTGCTTCTGACCCGTATCGTACTGCGCGGGGTCTCTGTCACTCTGTTTTTAACCTGAACCCTCTTATCGTATCAACCAAAGACTGCGAAACCGAAATCAAAACAACAAAGCTGACTATAGGGAACTTGCCCATTTCTTTATCCAATGATGTGATCCATGACATGCTAAAAAAAGCTGGACGTTAAACCGCGTTCAGCCTTATTCATGGAACGGGACAGACAGAGCTGAGGGCTGACCCACTGGATCACAGGGCACAGATTCCTGTGCGTGGAGGTTCCTGAGTAGCCGCTGCCGACACGTGCTGACATGGGCCCCTTCAAAGCCACGCTGTTCCATGTGGAGCAAAACGCGGTGCAGCAGCAGCAACAGCAGCAATGTGGAAAATGCCTGCAGAAGGGGCATTCTTCGAAATCCTGCCAGAATGAGGTAGTGTGCCTCTCGTGCAAGAAGTCGGGACATAGACAAGGCTCTAGCTCCATTATTTCACAAGCACCCAAATGCAATGAAGGGGATCACGGGATATGCGTAACACTCGTGATTCAAGCGATTAAAATTGTGTGTGTATAATTACATTATTTGATTCTGTGAAGTAATAGCAGAGAGACAACTGATACTGTGCAAACCGGCAGCAAGGGCACCAAATTGTACTTTGCCCATTCCGCTTTGTACCTCTCATGCCCCCTCTACCCCCTCCTCAGAAACACCCCCACTCCCCTTCTCATGATCGTAACTCCCCTCTTCTGTTTGACACATCCTCTTAAAAGTTTAAGTGATTTCGTCAAGACGATCACAAGATACAGCCTGGACAGACAGAAAAATGTCAAGGTCAAGGGTCCAGGTCAAAAGGCTTCAAATAACATTATGTCCTTACGTCGTTCTGCATGACCAAGAATATATAAGGTTATGTGGGTGTACGGCCAAAAGGTATTTGAACCATTGCCACTGCTAAAAGAAACTAGTTCGACAGCCAAGGTCACCCAGTCTACCAGCTTGCCACATCTGAAGCATGTATCTGCATAAAATTGAAAGATATAGCTGAAACGCCAATTACACACCTCCAAGGCCTACGTCCTTGACCTTGACTTTGACCTTGACCTTCATCAGTATTCGATATTCAGACTTACCAGGGTAATGCACCTACATATGAAGTTTGAACTATGTGAAAGATATGGCCACAAAAGATTTTTTCGGTTTTGAAGGTCAAACGTCAAGGTCAGCATGGTTATATATATAAAAACGGATAACTCGTTCACGGTGATACACCACCATATAAACTTTGAAGTGATTTTGCTATCTAGTTTAAGAGATACAGCTGATACATGAAATAATATATAGCGCAAAGGGGGCAAAAATGGGTTTCAAGGTCAACATTCTAGGTCAATGTCAACACAGTCATCAGTATTGAAAGGAACTTCCTTTTAAGATGTCTACCCCTTCTATAAACATGTCCCAAAACACAAACCCCTGGTGAATACTGCAGAACATCATTTCTCAGAGCACTCATCTATGAATAGGAACATGGGCTAAAAATAGACCTAGGGACTCATTGATTGTGGTAACCTTTTGTCATTATGATAATATGACCTTTATACTATCAAAAACAACAACAATTTTTTTCTAAAGCTGGGAGTTCACGCTGGGCCTATATTTAATGGATATTTTCGTGGCCTATTGGTTTGGGGCTGCTCTTGTGTTGGTAGGACGGGCGAGTTCCATGCGTCTCTGGATCCCATCAGCGTCTTCCAGTGTTTCTTTCTCGTTCTTTCAAAGATGCTCCGCTCCACAGCGCTTAAACTGGTGAACCCATCCTAATGAAACTTTGCAGAATGCTTCTTAAAGTACTGAAATTCCACCTGTGGGGATACCGGGGTGTGGGGTGGGGGGTCTTTTGTATAAATAGTTCCCACGCCTTCTGGAAGTTCTGTGATTGTAATTTCCTCTAATCTGTCACTCTCTTTGACTCTGCCTTTTTTTTATTTAACTTTAACCTCTTTGCTTGCTGTCATCTACTATCTTTCTGCCTTACCGGTCCATTCTCCTGCCTTTTTTTTTTTTCAGAAACACTTTCAAAAAGATTTCCTCCAGCCGAAGTCTGACATGCTGGGCCTAATTATTTCTTACTTAGACGCATAACGGAAGCATGATGCATCTGCGCTCATAATTGACAGGAGACTGTCTGAGCGATCAAAGAAGAAGAAGACAAAGACACTTGACACTTGACACTTGAAGAAGAAGAAGAAGAGAAATAAGTACTGGACTTGCGGACCGTAGTAGTGTCATATTCACCAAAATGGCAAGCCGTATCAACGTAATCCCAGATTCGAATATTACCAAGACTGATTATTTATAAATAAAAAAATAACGGATGGATTTAAATTAAAATCAATGCATAGTCCACAAATATTTCCCACAATCTAACTGCTTTTAGTTTTCCTCAGAGAGCTATTCATAGCTGAAACCATGCACTTGTTTCAAATTGTTTTCCTTTTCCACAGGCAAGTACTTGTCTCATTGATTGTGGTTAGGGTTAGGGAATAAATAATATTCTACATGTATTTTTGGTGTAAACAACTTTGTTTGATTCAATGTCAAGTACTACATACAATACAACACATACAGTTTGAGCAGCAACCAGCTTACAGCTTATAGTGTGCTCGTTAACATTCCCGATACACGTCTAACATGTCGTCTATGCATGTCTGTGCATGTAGTTCTGGAGAACCATGTTACAACCTAGTCTTTCGTGGAAGACTATCACTCTCAAACTAGGGGGCATTCGCACTTGATTTAGTGCTCCAGCCAAAGTAGGGGATTGTATGTTACAGCCTAGTCTTTCATGGAAAACTACCGCTCTCAAACTAGGGGGCATTCGCACTTGATTTCGTGCTCCAGCCAAAGTAGGGGATTGTATGTTACAGCCTAGTCTTTCATGGAAAACTACCGCTCTCAAACTAGGGGGCATTCACACTTGATTTAGTACTCCAGCCAAAGCAGGGGATTGTTGGCGTTTGGGGGCTTTCCCAAACACCATCTCGATGGCTTGGAGTCAAAACAGACTAACTCGAAAAGGCCTGTTTCGAGAAAAACGCTTCTAAAGCTTTGAATAATTCCTGTAAAAAATCTAAGCTTCCCTATTACATTAAGTTTAGAGTGGTGGTGTATTGGGGTCTCAAAGATATTATTGCAAAATCGGGAGTTATTTAGAATACAAACAATGGAGTATTTGACATTATTGTTAGATAGTCCGTTTTGACACGAAATTGGTGGCCTCAACATTTTCAAATGATTTTGGGTCAAACTGGACCAACTAAAACTTGGGCCCTTTTGACTCAATTTTTTTGGTATTGCAAGGTCTGTATTTTTGGGTAAAAACGGGATAACTTTCAGATAAATGGGTTTGATTCAAAAAATGTTATGAGTATATAGATATAAAATACGGTCAAAAGAGATCATGATGTGAAGTTAGAACACTAATATTTCCCTTACTGTTTTCAATCCGATTCACACACATAGGGAGTGAGTAAGAAGCAAGGCACACATCTCAACACTCACTGTGTGGGCTGTGGTGGTTTGGTCACATTCATACATTAATTTTAATATTGTGCTGAAATGCAGTGCCTGCATGTGTGGGTGTGCAAGCCATTGTGTGTGTGTGTGTGTATTTTGTGTGTGTGTGTGGGTGGGGTGGGGTGTTTGCATGTTTTTATATGAGTTTGTGTAGACAGGTGTAATCATTTTGTGCATGTGTGCGCACGATGTGTAGTGTGCGTGCGCACGCATACTGTCTGAATGTTTTAATAGAACTCCCAGTTATAAGGAATTCTTTTTGTTACAATGCCTCTCTATAATTGTATTTCCAAATTGATTTAGATGGGGTTGGTGTAAGTTATTTCCATAATCCAAATTTTTGATTTTAGATGGGGGGGGGGGGGGGGGAGGGTAAGTATTTTCTTTTGGGTTTAAACATGATATGGGATTGTCTCTTGTTTGTTTTCTTTAGATGACAAGAGCATAATAAACATTATTCCTGCAAAGTTTCAGGCAACTGTTGTTAATTTTAAGGGACTTATGATGATTTTAGTCTCTGCTCGTAGTCAAAATATTGATTTTAGAGGGGGGTAGGGTAAGTGTTTCCTCTTGTGTTAAACTATGGCAAGGGATTGTATCTTGTTTATTTAATTTATATGACACGAACATACAAAATATTATTCCTGCAAAGTTTAAGGCAATTATCGGTACTTTTAAGGGACTTATGATGATTTTAGTCTCTGATCGTAGTCAAAATATTGGTTTTAGAGGGGGGTGGGACATGCATTTCCTTTTGTTTTAAAAATGGCAAGGGATTGTATCTTGTTTCTTTGTTGCATATAACAAGAACATAACAAACATTATTCCTGTAAGGTTTCAAACAATTGTCGATACTTTTAAGGGACTTATGATGATTTTAGTCTCTGCTCGTAGTCAAAATATTGATTTTAGAGGGGTGTAGGGTAGGTGTTTCCTCTTGTGTTAAAAGATGGCAAGGGATTGTATCTTGTTTATTTGCTGTATATAACAAGAACATAACGACCATTATTCCTGCAAAGTTTCAGGCACTTGTCGTTACTTTTAAGGGACTTATGATGATTTTAGTCTCTGATCGTAGTCAAAATATTGATTTTAGAGGGGGGTAGGGTAGGTCTTTCCTCTTGTGTTACAAAATGGCATGGGATTGTATCTTTTTTATTTGTGCTATATAACAAGAACATACTAAATATTATTCCTGCAAATCTTCAGACAAATTTCGTTATTTTTAAGGGACTTATGTTGATTTTAGTCTCTGATCGTAGTCAATATATTGTTTTTAGAGGGGGGTAGGGTAAGTGTTTCCTGTTGTGTTAAAATATGGCAAGGGATTGTATCTTGTTTATTTGCTTTATATAACAAGAACATAACATACATTATTCCTGCAAAGTTTCAGGCAATTGTCGTTACTTTTAAGGGACTTATGATGATTTTAGTCTCTGATCGTAGTCAAAATATTGTTTTTAGAGGGTGGTAGGGTAGGTCTTTCCTCTTGTGTTACAAAATGGCATGGGTTTGTACCTTGTTATTTGTG
>CM065703.1:42837206-42860115 GCA_017654935.2 Phymorhynchus buccinoides | reverse complement strand
TTGCCTCCTTCCTTCATGCGTTGTTTTAGATGGTTTACGTTATCCCAGTTGTTGTCTACATGTATTTCCTTTAGAGAAGGACTCACACGTGGTTTAGCAAAAGACTTAATTCACTCAATTATTTGTAACGCATAAAAGTTTGGATTGCAATTCATTTCTTGTGGCAAACTCTAAGATGATCATTGTTTTGTGCGTTGGATGATGCACTTTCAGTTTTGGACTTGTTGGCATACTTACACAAAGGCCTGTCGTAAGGGGCCGACTCAACTCAAATGTGATCCGATTGTGACGATGTCTGTGAGTCATGATTCACGTGAAATACTTCTGTCTAAGAATAACTATATTTTCGTTTACTATGCTCATGTTGACCCCAATACACGAATCAAATAAAACGTCTGATGCAAAAATACAGATATTTCATCAGATTCGTGTGTACGGGAGACTACAAACATAGTGAACAAAACTAGTTGGATTTTATCAGATTCATCTAGACAGTAGAAGTTCACGCGAACAATGCCTCACAACTGTCATAATCTGATCGCGGTGAATCGAATCGAATGCCTCCTGTAAAGGCCCACCTCGCCCCAATAACTTTATCATATTTAGAAAACATTTAGCAGTTACCCATCGATACTTTGCAGATTTCTTTGCCTACCACCATTATAGCAACTTCTAGCCCAGCCCACCAGAAGAGCATCTACCCCCTCTGATATGTGGAGGTCATATTCGGACACGACTGACTGGCATGTGTGCAAGCGCTCACGAATGCACGCTCGCACGCACGCTCGCATGCACACGCACACACACACGCACACACAAACACACACACACCACACACACACACCACACACACACACACACACACACACACACACACGCACGCACACACACACACACAACACACACACACACACACACACACACACACACACCCTGTCTTAAAACCCCCTTCCCCTTCTTTCCCTACCTTTGCTACAAAAAGGTAAACTAATGAGAACCAAGGAGGAAAACTCCTGTAGTAAACTTGACCGGGAGTCATTCCAGTTAGTTCCCTTGGTGTTTTACCTCTCTACTGGGGCAGTGGATGGATGCCTTGTGCCTCCATACGGGGAGCTGGACGACCCCACCCCCTCCACGAGTCTCTCTCCGTGGGTCTTTCGTAAAAATAATTCCCCTACCTTCTTGAAGTTCTGTGCTTGTAACTTCCTCTAGTCTGCCACTCTTTTTGACTCTGCCTTTTCCTTTGCTTACTGTCATCTACTATGTTTCTGACTTATTGGCTCATTCTCCTGCCTTTAAAAAAAAATCTTCCAAATAACTTTTCTCCTCTGAGCTTCTCAGAAATCAGAATAATGTCGGCTGTATCCTTTTGAGGATCGCAGAGACACCAAGCTCCTCACTCAAGCTGCCAAGCTCAAGAGGTTGCAAGACCACCCCATGAAACATCGACTGTCCCAGCCAACCAAGGGACGGCTGAAACGAAGGAACGTTGTACACCAGGTCAGAGCATGATACTGGAGGTACAGCAGCCGGACTTCCTTGATCATGACCCCAAAGTGATTCCCCGGTGTCATGTTGCTCCGCCCTGGAATGAGCAAGCCTCCCCTCTCATTCAGTACAGCATTCCTGGAGGCTTTTCCAAAACCATGCAGAGCGGTCCTAAAAAGACGGCCCACACAATAGTCATTGCAACAGCTTCAGACCCTCTTCCCAAAGGGTACCCAGATAATAATAATAATAATAATAATAATAATAATAATAATAATGATTTTATTTGATATAGCGCTATCAATCCACACTATCAGTATGCTCTGTGCGCTTTACAAATTGAAATATAAATAAAACATCAGACTAAAATAAGAAAATAACGAATAGTATACACTTGATAAGACAATACAAGATAACATGGTCCACATACTACAACCGACAACACATTCATACGATAACAACAGATTAAAACTTACTTACTAAAACATGATAGGCATATGACATACACTTCGTAATAGCACACATGAAAACGTAAGATAATATGATTTACAAACTTACAATAGACTACACATTCGGAGATAGTTAAATATTGCGTGTTAAAACATAATAACTATAATAAAAATATAAAGCATTTTTAATAGGATCATACAAAAGCAATATACATGTAAAATGATGCACATACCCACAATAGACAAGACATTCCTAAGATAACAACAGATTAAGACGAGCCGACTAAAACAACATAAGAACGCAAAATTACACGCCCACACCAACAGATGCGGGCATACACATATACTCCCAATACAAACATACATGCGCGCCCTGCACACACACGCACACACACAGACACACACACACACACACACACACACACACACATACACACACACACACACACACACACACACACGCGCGCGCGCGCGCGCGCGCGCGCATACGCATGCAAGCACACATGCATGCATATCCAAACCATCATTTTCCTCACTCTGGGGGGTCAGTCAAGGTATTTATGGAAGATGTGGGTTTTCAGCTAAGATTTGAAGGTTTGGAGGGAGGTGTTTTTTTCTGATAGAAAGAGGTAGAGAGTTCCAAGTTGTAGGTCCAGACACAGAGAAAGATTTTTTACCACAGGAATTCAAAGAGTATCTAGGGACAGTAAGCAGAGAAGAGTCTTGTGATCTCAGTGCTCTAGAAGGCATGTAAGGCTGAAGGAGGTCAGAAAGATACGAGGGCACACATTCAGAGTTGAGGCATTGAAAGCAGAGAGTGGCTAGTTTGTACTCAATTCTGGCCTTAACAGGCAGCCAGTGAAGGGCACGCAGAAGAGGGGTTGCATGATCATGTCTCGACTTTCGCAAGACAAGTCTTGCAGCATGATTTTGTATTTTTTGAAGCTTACACAGTTTGTCGTTAGAACGACCTACGAGCAGAGAATTGCAGTAATCAAGGCGAGAGAGGATGGAAGCAACAGCGAGTTTGTTAGCAGCGTCAACAGACAGGAAAGGGCGGATTTTACTTAATTTGCGAAGCTGAAAGTGGAGAGCCTTACATAACTGATTAACGTGAGTGTCCATGGCAAGAGAAGGATCAAGATATGCACCCAGATTGCGAACCGAAGATGAAAATGGAATTTCACAACCGGACACAACAACAGATCTAACAGGAGTTTGTTCAAGTTTGTGTTTGGTTCCAATCAAAATCAGTTCGGTTTTATCGTCATTCATTTTTAGCTTGTTATCTTTCATCCATGATGCTACATTCTCCATACAAAATGTAATGTCAGAGGTTAGGCGAGGAATATTAGAAGGAGAGGCAGAATCATGCATTTGCGAATCGTCGGCAAAGAAATGGTAATGAGATAATGTCTGTCTAATAACTAGGCTGAGCTGCTGTGTGTACATAGTGAACAAGACTGGGCCCAAGACTGATCCCTGTGGCACTCCATACTTTATTACTGAGGGGCTGGATTTTTGCTGTTTGATATAGACAGACTGAGTGCGACCACACAAGTATGACCTGAACCAGTCCATAACAATACCACCACACCCAAACGTAGCATGCAATTTGTTCAGAAGAATATCGTGGTCTATCATGTCGAACGCAGCGGATAGATCGAGCAATGAGAGGATGGATACCTTTCCTGCATCACACTCCTGTAAGAGGTCATTGACCACGCGCAGTAAGGCTGTTTCTGTACTATGACCCTTACGATATGCTGACTGGAATGGCTCCAGGAAATCATGAGTCTCCAGGTGATTCAGCAATTGGGTAAGTACAATGCGCTCTAGCACTTTGGACAGAAATGGTAGGTTTGAAACGGGCCTGTAATTTTTTAGTATTTCGGGATCTAAGTTGGATTTCTTTAAGAGGGGGGACACCAAAGCATGCTTGAACGACTGTGGTACTGTGCCTGAAGTTAGAGAGACGTTCATTATGTTGGTTATGGTAGGGAGCAGTTCTTCTAAGCAGTCCAGTAAAAGAGAGTACGGAATGGGGTCAAGATCACACGACTTTTTAGGCATCTTAAGGATGACTTTTTTCACTTGATCACAGGTCACTGTTTGGAAATTAACAAATCTAGTTCCGACAAAGCTCTCTGCGTGATCATGATCGGACGGGGAATTTTGCTTGTTCCTGATTGCTTCGATTTTGTTCATGAAAAATTCATTAAGCTTATCAGAGATCTGCTCAAGAGGAATACTACTGGGTAATATGCTTCGCACATCCCCACCTGTCATCTGACTGGCCAAGGGAAACAACTCCCGGGAGGAAGTGGCATGCACAACCCGATCACACACATACCTTCTCTTGGCCTCGCGGATCAAGTAATTGACGGCATTACGAAGGCACGCGTATATCTGTCTGAAAACTTCTAGTTCAGACTTCCGCCATCTGTGCTCGGCCGATCGACGGCTTTGCCTCTTTTATTTCCAGAGACATCCAGGGCGCGCTAACACGGTCTGACACACAGCGCGTCATGAGGGGGGCATGTTGATCAAGAACCTCACGGAGAGTAGTGCTATAAGTGACAGGGTCTTTGATACAGGGATACATCAGCTTTAAAATGATCGGAGTCGATAGACTTCATATTGCGAGAGCACACAGTTTTCTTTGCTTTAGTTGGCTTCGTCAGCTTAAGATCAAAGGAGATAACAAAATGATCAGATATCAATATATCTTCTACGATCAGATTCATGACATCATTTTCTCTGTTAGTAATGAGCTAGTCTAGTGTGTGCCCACGGCGGTGGGTGAGGACCTTCACAAGTTGTTGTAAACCATGATTCAAAGCATTGACATACAAATCAGAGGAGGAATCAAAATGGAAATTCACGTCACCTGCAATGAAAAGGTTAGTACAAGAAACGAGGGAAGAAAGCATGTCGCCGAAATCACTAATAAACATTCTGTTAGTCAATCCATTCTTTTTGTTGGGCGGTCTATAAACAGTCAGAAAGACAACATTTTGGTTATCAAAACACAGCCGAGTTTCACAAGCTTCAAAAGACTGAAAAGTAAGATCTTTAGTGGATACAGTGATGTTGCTAGCCAGATTGTTTCTGAACACAACCGCAAGTCCACCCCCAGCACCAGTCTCTCTGGGGACAGATTTCAGGGAGAAACTGGGAGGGGTCGCATTTACGATATCACATTCATCGCCCGTAGGTTTGAACCAGGTTTCTGTTAAGAACGCTAAATCGCAGTTCCCTTCTACAATCAAATCACACACAGCGTCAGCTTTATTTCGACACGACTGCGCGTTCAAACACATCACTTTGAAATGATTGGACTGTTCCTGAGCACAGAGTCTGGTATCAATCCGAATCAAGTTTGAAGGGTCACGTTTAGAAAAAGAGTGATTGTGGAGAAGGGTTCCCGGCTCACAGTTTTCGTCGGGGGAAGCGGAACAGTTGGAAATCAACACGGGAATGTTCCTACCCTGTTTGCGACGACCACCTCTGTAGGGGCGTTTCCTCCTGGAGGACTTCTTCAGGCAGGGCAGGGAGGGGGAGTGGATTCCCAGGGCACGAAGACGTTGGCACAGTTCAGGAGTGAAAGGACAGGCAGTCGGTGGGGGAGAGGGAGAGGCAGGAGGATCGTCAGTGGCACTGAGCGTCGGCAGACCACACGTACTGTTGTTCCTCAACTGAAACAGCTGATCGCGCGAATAACGGTGCTCTTGTACCGAAGCAGTGCTCGAGTGCTGACGAGGAAAGGCCAACTCAACAGTGTCGTGTGTAAACAAAGTACTCACAACACACGGCGATTTCTCCATGATGGAGAGAAGGGTAAAACACAGCAAGATGGCTATCATATTTCGGCAATCCGTGGTCGCCAGACGAAGAACAATATACCAGGGTGTAGTCCAGAACATGAGGAAGACAATGGTACCAGTCACATCAACGATCGAGTTAATTAAAACGATAATTAAGACAAAATTAGAGAGAGCGTGCACATCAAGCCTGCTAGGCGATTCGTGAAAACAACTCAGAACACGTGCACATAGACGGTTCTGCTGAAGATGCTGTTTGAAATGGTAGGGCCGCACTCACTCTTTCACAGCATTCGAGGTCAGACGCTTTTTTGTGAGCTGTTTTTTTTGCACTCAGCATTTCTACCCGTGTATTTTTGTCAAGTTTATTTCTTTTCTTCACTGCTTGTACTGGGCATTGTTCCTCTGTTATCGTGTTTGTTTCTTTTTTCTTTTTTGTCCAATCTCTCTGTTATTTTTTTTACTGCCTTTATCTTCTCGTGCTTGCTGCTACTATGCATTTCCCACGTGAAATGGGGTCTCAGTCGCCATCATCGAATCAGCAAGGTACGAACGTGCTACCCGTTTTCATTCACGTCAGAAGTTTACCGGGTGAGGCAGAAAAACGTTACAGCGTTGCTGAAATCTGTGGTGCTTGTGAACAAAGGACGGGTTGTGGTTCAATAGTAGGAGCACAAAAACTTGGAGTTTGGTGTATTTACTCCCTGTCAACAGAGGCTCGCACTAAGCTGCTTCTGACCCGTATCGTATTGCGCGGGGTCTCTGTCACTCTGTTTTTAACCTGAACCCTCTTATCGTATCAACCAAAGACTGCAAAACCGTAATCAAAACAACAAAGCTGACTATAGGGAACTTGCCCATTTTGTTCTCCAATGATGTGATCCATGACATGTAAAAAAAGCTGGACGTTAAATCGCGTTCAGCCTTATTCATGGAACAGGACAGACAGAGCTGAGGGCTGACCCACTGGATCACAGGGCGCAAATTCCTGTACGTTGAGGTTCCTGAGCAGCCGCTGCCGACACGTGCCGACATGGGCCCCTTCAAAGCCACGCTGTTCCATGTGGAGCAAAAAGCGGTGCAGCAGCAGCAACAGCAGCAATGTGGAAAATGCCTGCAGAAGGGGCATTCTTCGAAATCCTGCCAGAATGAGGTAGTGTGCCTCTCGTGCAAGAAGTCGGGACATAAACAAGGCTCTAGCTCCATTATGTCACAAACACCCAAATGCAATGAAGGGGATCACGAGACATACGTCACACTCGTGATTCAAGCGATTAAAATTGTGTGTGTATAATTACATTATTTGATTCTGTGAAGTAATAGCAGAGAGACAACTGCTTTTCTGCAGGCATGGACTGAAATGTGCCTCCTCTTCCAACACCACCACCATCAACACCCCAAAAATAAAATTAAAATAAGAAAAGAAAATTAAAAAAAACCCTTTCTTTCGATCAAGACGGCTCCAACATAATTTGTGTAGGGGTGTGGATTGTTACAAAAGCCATCCAGAAAGCACTGATACTGTGAGCAAGGGCACCAATTTGTACTTTGCCCATTCCGCCTTGTACCTCTCATGCCCCCTCCACCCCCTCCTCAGAAACATCCCCCACTCCCCTACTCATGATCGTAACTCCCCTCTTCTGCTTGACACATCCTCTTAAAAGTTTAAGTGATTTCGTCAAGTCGATCACAAGATGCAGCCTGGACAAACAGAAAAACTGTCACGGTCATGGGTCCAGGTCAAAAGGCTGCAAATAACATTATGTCCTTACGTCGTTCTGCATGACCAAGAATGCATAAGGTTATGTGGGTGTGCGGCCAAAAGGTATTTGAATCATTGCCACTGCTGAAAGAAACTAGTTCAACAGCCAAGGTCACCCAGTCTACCAACCTGCCACATTTGAAGCATGTAACTGCATAAAATTGAAAGATATAGCTAAAACACCAATTACACACCTCCAAGGCCTACGTCCTTGACCTTGTCCTTGATCTTTATCTTCATCAGTATTCGATATTCAGACTTGAAGGGTAATGCACCTGCATATGAAGTTTGAAGATTGTAAGTTCAACGATGTGGAATATAATATGAAATGTGTTGTTCGTGTGTTCATCGTGTTAAAAGAAATTATGCATGCTTATCCTTAGACGTGTGTGTATCCACATATAATGTGTATCTTTTAGTGTGTATTATGTGTAACTTTTGCTCCTATTCATGCATGCTGAATGTCGATGTCTTTGTTATTCTGGCACCTGAACAAAATTTCTCCTTGGGAGATAATAAAGTGAATTTGATTTGATTTGATTTGATTTGATTTGATTTGATTTGATTTGATTTGATTTGATTTGATTTGATTTGATTGATTTGATTTGATTTGATTTGATTTGATTTGATTTGATATGGCCACAAAATATTTTTTCGGTTTTGAACGTCAAACGTCAAGGTCAGCATGGTTATATATATAAAAACGGATCATTCGTTCTCGGTGATACACTACCACATAAGCTTTGAAGTGATTTTGTTATCTGATTCAAGAGATACCGCTCATACATGAAATAATATATAGTGCAAAGGGAAAAAAATGGTTTTCAAGGTCAACATTCTAAGTCAATGTCAACACAGTCATCAGTATTGAAAGGAACTTCCTTTTAAGATGTCTACCCCTTCTATAAACATGTTCCAAAGCACAAGCCCCGGGTGAATACTGCAGAACATCATTTCTCAGAGCACTCATCTATAAATAGAAACATGGGCTAAAAATAGACGTAGGGACTCATCGATTGTGGTAACCTTTTGTGGGCCTATATTTAATGGATATTTCCGTGGCCTATTGGTTTTGGGGCTGCTCTTGTGTTGGTAGGACGGGCGAGGTCCGTGTGTCTCTGGATCCCATCAGCGTCTTCGAGTGTTTCTTTCTCGTTCTTTCAAAGATGCACCGCTCCACAGCGCTTAAGCTGGTAAACCCATCCTAAAGAAACTTTGCAGAATGCTTCTTAAAGTACTGAAATTCCCCCTGTGGGAGTAGTATAGTAGGGGAAGTATCCACATCATTGTTAGCAATTGAAGGAACATAAGGATACTCATTAATTCTTAATCTCATTAATATTCATAATTCGAGGCCAAGACGGGTCAAGATCAAGGCGTAAGAAGGGGTCAGTAAGAAAGGGTCAGATAAAGATCGATACATTGTATGGACCATAAGAAGATAGGTCAAGATGAAGACGTAAGAAAGGGTCAGTATGAATAAGACGTGGTCAAATAAGAAAGGGTCAGTTAAAGATCGATACCTTACGTTAATTTGACCTTTCATTGCGAAAAGAGAATAAGCCATTCTGTATGCATACTGAAACGACAGACCTTTTATCAAACCGACACTGCATGTGAGTTAATGACAAAATAATGAGGGATAAGCGTTCTACTGGTAATAACGGGTTTGACATTTCGAATGCTAGACTATACGCGACAGAAAAAGATAGGAATTGTTTATCCGTGTGTGTGTATGATATGATGAATAAACTGGTTTGAATGGATCGGACAGTAACAGGTATATATTTTTTTTGGGTATTTTATTTGTGATTTAAAGCATAATGGAAGAATAATATTGACTGCTGTTTTGTGTGTGCGTGATCGTTTTTGATTGTTTCTTTTTTTTTTTTAGTGTGTGTATATATTCGTAGTGAAACGTAGCGACATACAAGTATAATTGGCATTCATCGCTGGCTGACTTTGACACGGAATACAGCCCTTCCCAGCCGTTATTAAGTGAATGACTGATAAATGAGGTGGTTTTATGACGGAAAAATAAGCCTATGCCTTAGTGTGTGTATGTGTGTTTCTGTTTGTGTGGGTATACGGTGGGTTATATGTTATCAGTCTTTAGAAATAATGTAAAGAGGTTTTAAAATAGAGGGATGTATAAGGGAGGTAATCTTAATTCTTTTAAAGAAGGGAACTGTCTTAGAGCATAGGTCTTATATGGGAGGGAGTTTTATAACGGAAGGTTTTATGAGGGGGAAGTTCTACTGTATATGACATTTGAAAATGGGATGTAAGAGGAAAAGCTGAAATGGAGGAAAGTGACATTTTTAACCGTCCCCTCTGTGTTTGTGTGGGGTTGGGACCGCCCATTATGCTAACATAATGGCCCACATTAGACGGATCTTCTTTTTTGTTGTCGTTGTCCTGATGCAATTGTTCGAAGTTTATGGTAGTAGGGGAATTTGTTTAGATCAAAAGTGGTAGGGTACTGACGCCATCGTGCTGCACTTCTCTCTTGATGTACAAGAAGGATAAGGAAGCTCGGGTTTGTTCGTAGGTGAACATGGCTCGGCCATCGGTCCTGAAGCTGCGGTTGATACCAGTGCCGTTGATTTTGGTGTCCAGGACTCGGTGGTAGTTGTTCTTTGAGAACTGATTCAGCGTACGACTGAGGCCTTTGCTGCTCATCTTGTCTCTCTCATCACCGAAGCAGTAGTAGGTCTTAGAGCACAAAGCTACGGCTCCATTTCCCTTGTACTCCAGTTTGAAGAGCCCCGGGGTTCTCTTGTCGAATTTGAAGCGGGTCTGGCAGCAAGGCGGAGGATGCCAGGGCTGGTTCTGCGTTTTGATACGGACAAACTCTGCATGGTGAGCAGCATAGGCCTGAGCTGGGAACCAGTTAGGGTAGTCGTTGTAGAAACGCTCTTTCAACTCGGGTCGCACTGCCTCGTCCAAGGTGGCTTCAGACAAGGCCATGTAGAGACTGTCCGTGTCCATTTGACAGAGTTGGAAGCGAGGTCGGGGGATGTAGGCGTCAATGCAGTCGTAGTAGAACTGGAGCATGCGCAGTTGGGGAGGTTCCACCGGATTTTCTTCTTGCTCAGCTCTACCTCGTTCAAACCGCTCATCATCTCAGTCACTTTTTTGAACAGGGGGTTGTTGATCTTTTTTTGGGTTGTGACGTCGTCCAAGTACATGACGTCACAATGCTTGCTGACGTTTGTTATGCATCTCCTGTACGCGCTATTACCTTTACAAAAAACAAAAAACAAAAAAAGTAATTAGTAAAAATGTTTTTTAAACATACAAGGATCATTCAAGAAGTTACTAAAATAAGGGAACCATTAACTTCATTTTAAAAAAATGTTGAAACTTACCTAAAAGTTTCATCGTGTCCGCGATGATGGAGTCGCCTGTGGCCAGATCCCCCTGACGTCGGGTGTTGGACACTTTCTCTCCAAAAGCCAAGAAGCACGGACGAGGCTGATATTCCACCACCTGCTGGATGTCAGTGATTTCCAGCCCATTTTCCAAATACCACTTGAGCAAAGGCGTGGCTAGCAGGATTTCCTTGCCCCAGTAGCTACTGATCGAGGTCCTCCTCGGGGTGGTCAGGAGCTTGTGCTGACGCGCATATTCTTGCATGTAGGGTCCAATGTCCTCGATGCTGACTTCGGTGTTCTTGAAGATGGGGGTAATCTCTTCAAAGGTTTGCCTGAGATGGGGAGGGACGCGGACGTCTGCCCTTTCTTAAAGAGTCTAGAAAAGACTATGGCGGGCCCGCTGACTTGTTCTCTTCTGATTAATTGATGGAGATCCTTGTGCTTCTCGTGGATGAGACCGAAATAGACATCCTTAGGGAGCATTTGAAAAAGGTACTGCAACGTGAGTCCGGGAACCCCTATGGCGTCTTTCAGCATATCCAACCCCAAATCTCGGTAAAAGACCGTTTGTTTCTCCAGAGCTTCGAGGAAGGGGAGGACGTCCTTGTTATTTTAGCACATCAAAAAGTCTTCGAGCGTAGCCATTCCCTCTTCCTCCCATACTTTTTGGCAGTACGCGTAGTCGTCAGGGGCAATGTCCTGGTTTTTGAGGGTGCTGTGAAAAGCCGATGGAGGTGGGAGATGAGTCATTTCGAGCTTGTCTATGTTGTCGATGAACTCGTAGGGGAAGAATCCTTTTTTCTCTGGAACGTTGAAGGCTGCCAAGTATTTAGAGTATGAGAACCCCGGGGCTAAGTAGTGGGTGATGTCCACGAACTTGAGTTTGTTGTTGCTGACGCATTTGAAGTTGTTGTTGTTTTTTTATCACGAAAGGAAGACCCAAGTTGTTTCCCTGTTGAACAAGCCAATGAAAAAGGTATGGTTTAATGACGTTGATGTCGTACTTGCCGCTGTTGAATCCCACGACAGGTAGCTGTTGTAGGTAGGCATCCAGGATTTTGGTGAGTTCCGCTGAAGAGAGTGAAGTGATGCTTTCTTCCCCATCCGCCTCCTTTTTAGCCATGGCCTCCAGGTCGTCGTAAGTTTCAGCGAAATTCTCTCTCAACAGCGAGTAAGCGTGGTCGGCCATTTCTTCCAACAGATCCACCATTTTATCAACTAGTTCTTGAGGGTTGCCTTGAGTGACGAAGCAGACAGCCCCTTCAAAGGTGGGGATATTGCTGGCCACGCTGAATGAAAGAGGCTTGTGTTTGGCGGTGTAGGTGGTGTTCATGCCGTTGGGAATGTCCGAGGGTACGAAGTAGGCCTCATAGTCAAACGTAGCTCTGTAGGGGTAGATATCGTGAGGGACAGTGATGCCGTTTTCCCTGAGAATTTCCAGAGGGGTGGAAGGGGGTCGGTAGACCCCACCGGGGTACACTTCCTTGGCCCCCTGACCGTCGCAAGTTTCCATGTGGCGTTTAAGTTTATGAAACATATTCCATAGTTTCTGACATTTAGGGCACTTGAAGGTTTTCGTGGCCTTGTTGACATTGGTGATGTAACAGAAATGATGCTTATAGTTCAGGACATGTTGAACAGATCTAACAGCTCCGCTGAAGACCCCGAAACGAAGAACTCCACGGGAGCCCCATGAGATAAGGTGGCTAAGGGGTACACCTCTACGTACTGTCCCTCTTCCACTGCGGTCTGGGTCGGGGGCACCGTAAATAAATCCAGTTCAGTTTGCACACTTTCGGCTGACAGATGGTGAAGGAGGGCCATCTTTATCTGAAAATATCTTGCTGGTGCTGCTTCCTCGTCCTTTTCTTTCTCTTTGGGCTTCTTTTCTTCCTAGAGGTCGTTTTTATACATTTCCTAGCCGGTTCCCCGGGCGGGAAGCCGCCAGTCACTCCCCCAACAGCTTGCTGAAACAACCTTTTCCCGGCTTCAGTAGCCCTCTTTTTCAAAGCTATCTTGACGTTTTGGCCGCTCAGGACGTCTCGCGCTACGCTCATGCTGGAACGTACACCTTCTTTCAGCAGGGACTTGCCACCCGACTTCATTAAAGGTATCACCATATGCCCCAACCCCGCTAGTAGGGACCCCAGGCCTCTACCCCTGTAATTTCTGGCCCCGGCAAAAAAAGGGAGACCATGACCCGCTTGGTGACAATAATAATCCTCGTACAGACGACAGTTGGACTTGTAGGGTACATTACGCACCATCATAGGTACTGGTTCCGCCGACGACGTACGTGAAGCGTAACCACCGTATGTCCGCTGGAAAATGAGAGTTTCTCACCCGTATCCATCATTAAAATAAGCTCCACCGTATTGAACTGACTCCGATTCATCCAATGGGGCTTCGCGAAGATTTGATGATACACTTCCAACTGATGGTTGATCACTGGTATCGTTCGAAGGAGAGGGGCCATGACGTCACCCACCGGTCTCTGGCTCACTAAGTCGCAGTGCACAAAAATACTCTTAAAGCTTTGGTTTATGTCCATCATATAGGGAGCCGTCCACTTTTTCTTGCCTTTAAATTGTCTATCAGGGGGTACACCCAAAATCCGTTTCAGGGCCGGGCTCATGGATAATGTACAGCCTCTTTCAGTCATGATTATTTTCATTTTCTTACTGCTTTGTTTGTAAATAAACAGTAATGGGTCTTTTTTGTGAGATTTGTCCGCGAAGTACTTCGTTGATTTAATTTCCTCGTTCAATTCTTTAATAAACTCTTCGTTAGACACAAACAAACCGCTACTTAGTGTCATTTTAAACGTGGATTGGGGTTGATAGATTACTTTCCCAAAATGCGCTTCCTCCGGGTTGATGTGCAAGGGTTCAGCTTTTTGGGACTCTATATCCGGCGTGGTGTATTCGAACCAGATTTCGTCTTCTCCCACGTTAATGTATTTGTTCGTGAATTGAATCTCTGCCAGACCTACTTCCCATTCTTCGTTCAGATCGATCTCTTGAGGTAGCTTAGTAATAAAATGACTGGCGTTATTGTTTGGGAAAAACAGCATCGAACTGGTACTGGGCAGGGTGAGATAGAAGGCCATTTTTTTCTTTTCTCTTATGTTTTGCCTATAGAGGGATTCGGAAGCATATATCTGAGGCAAGATCCCAACAGCGCCGTCCAAAGCTGTTCCGCACCGTGTCCCCGGGACAAATTAATCAAGGACACTACCGCCACGATGTAAATAAGGATGATCTGACAGAAAAAGACGATCTCGCTTCGCGGAAGACGTCGTCCAAACACTCTCCATATATTAGACGTTCTGTTTTGTCTCCTTTCAGCTTCAGTCGTTGTTCCTTCTTCTTCTTCTATGACGTTCATGATAACGGAACCAGATCTTTCTGGGGGATCCAGGAATTAAATGAAAGGGGATAACCCCACCACTTGATTAAATATTCTCGCTGCCCTGGCTTCTTTCCTCTTCTGGTTTTCAGGATAGATTCTATACGGAAAACGCTCTTTTCTCCCACTTTCGCTAATTCAGCCTCGTAAAACTTTCCTTCCACTATGTCGTTTTGTAAGTCTTTTATAACGTAAGTGATGGGTGTAGTTGTCTTCACCCTATGAACTATAAATAGTTCCTTCGTCCACGAAGGTAGATAACCCTTTTTAAAGGTTCTTCTGCTTTTACTGATGCGTACTTTATCCCCTACTTTCAATTTCGGTCCTTTCACCGCCGTTGATGATGATGATGAAGGTCCGTAGAGCGCCTGCCACACTTCTTCTTGGTTGCTGACGTTCATGTCCGCCAGTCTGGTTTTGATACTGCGGTGATAAGAATGATTGTAGGCTTTCACAAAGTCCTGTAACAGATCCACGTACTTCAGGGTGTTCTTGTGAGTAAAATAACGCCACAGTTTTTCTTTTAATGGCCTGTTGAATCGTTCCACGATCGCAGCTTTAATATCTTCGTTCTGAGATACAAAAAAAGTAATACCCCATTCTTTGAAGAAGTTCTGGACGAGGCGATTCACAAATTCCGTACCTTTATCCGATTGAATAGTCCTAGGCTTTCTATTGTCTTTTAAAATACGTTCAAAGGCTTTCACCAACGTAGCCCCCGTTTTGTCTTTCAAAGGAACCACCCAAGCGTATTTACTTAATACGTCAATACACGTCAGCAAAAAGCAATGACCCTCGTTGAATTTTTTTATCGATCGTACATCGATCAGATCACATGCGCGTCTATTACGCTCACGATCACTCTACGACGAGGGAAACGGCGTATCACTTTCTTATGTAGCGTATAAGCGTCTTGAAAACTCAACCAGTCTTTCACCACTTTTTTTTATTTATTTGATGATCTCCTTAATTTTTCTACACCCCCGAATGAAGATGGGTGTGAGGGAGAAAAATATTGTTTCTCTAACAGTTTTGTTTTTTTCAGTTCATTTCTTCCCATTCCACTTGTTTCCTCCTTCTCTTTTTTCTCTTTTTTTCAGGAGACGGTTCTTTCCCTTTAATGAATTCCCATCGATCCAGGTTTCCTATCATATCTTGGGGCGCGTTCATCCATCCTAAAGCCGTAGCGAATGTTTGCCATCCTTCCGGATTTCTCGCTCTTTTTCTCTTTCTCAGCACGTCGTTCACCAGATCCACTATGCTTGATTGTTTCACTATTTGTCCTTGATAAATGACCTCACCTCATTCGTTCCAGGACAGCTCCTGATTTCGTTTGATACACTGAAGCAGAGCCTCTGCCTTTTTCTTCATGGATTTAGGGACGCTCTCTATCACATCACGCTGGACAGGATCCTGTTCTTCTTCTTCTTCTTTTTCTTGACTCGGGTCCTGAGACTTGGGCGTCATCGAGGGAATCGATCTTTGCTCTTTATACTGATCAAACCTTTTCAGAAATCTAAACAGCAGTTGATCCAAACTCGTCGCTTTCTCGTACTCTTCTCTTTCTTCATCATTTACTACGTTCTTCATTTCTCTACTGATATCTTTCAAACTTTCCGATTTCGCATCAGGTACGGGTGTAGAGGTCGATGACAACGATTCCAGAATTTTTGGATCCACTAACACCATCTTCTTGGCCATCACAACTGTTTCAGCACCCCTGCTATAGCGCCTGCTATGGGTTTCAGCAGAAAATTAAGAACAAATCCTCCTTTTTGCAGGACCTGTTTTTTTTTTTTTTAAACTGGTGTTCTTCTTGGCTAATGCTCTTAAAGAGTGCTTGTACTTGCTGAGTTTCTTCTTCTGATAAGGTGTGAGTGGAACGTTCCCTTTTAATACGTTTAAAGAACACTCGCAGATCGCTTTCATTAATTCCGGAGAAGCGTCTTGAACGATCGATCTGATCACCGCCGGTTTCGCCTTGGAGAGTAATTTCAGCATAGGCAGGTGTTTCCTTATTCTCGCAGACATTATTTAGGAATATACACCGTTTGTAGTTCCGAAGGAAATATATTGGTTCGGAGACGATACAGACCAGGTGTGTCTTGTCTCAAATCTATCAGCAAATAACCGTGAGCGTGCGAGGTCGCATCTTTATATGCTTCTAGCATAAATTTGCTCTTTCCCGGGTACATCTGTTTGGCCAGAAACGAAATCTGAGAAGCGTCTCTGGGATTCTTAAACATCACGATGTAATGAGTATTCAAATTTATCGTTCTATTCTCTTTGTTCTTTGAAAACAGATTTTGAATAATATATACTACGGAAATATTCTTATGATGACTCCCTTTCGTAAACAGCTTCGTTACTCTATCGTCCGTTTCCGTCATTAAATCATTGATCACCACTAATCGTCTTTTATCGTCCGTCCATTCTTCTACATTAGGGATGCCTTCGATCAGTTTCACGCGTTTCAGCTGCTTGTAACCGTGTTGCCATTCGCCGTAACAGCACACGATCTCTTCCGGAGGTGGAATCATCATTTCCTCTACGTTGTCTATGAATTTTTTCACAAATTCCGTTTTTCCTGAAAGCGTAGGTCCGCAGATAATCGACGTAAACGTATGCTTGAATCTCGGATCCATGATGAACTATTTTTTTTTTATTGGTTCTTCACCTCGTTTATATAGCGTTACGTTAGATAAAAAAAGGGATGTCACTCGTGCTACCTCGAATTATGAATATGAATGAGATTAAGAATTAATGAGTATCCTTATGTTCCTTCAATTGCTAACAATGATGTGGATACTTCCCCTACTATACTACTTGTGGGGATACCGGGGTGTGGGGTGTGGGGGTGGGGGATTGGTCTTTTGCATAAATAGTTCCTACACCTTCTGGAAGTTCTGTGCTTGTAATTTCCTCTAATCTGTCACTCTCTTTGACTCTGCCTTTTCCCGCTGCTTGCTGTCATCTACTATCTTTCTGCCTTTCCGGTCCATTCTCCTGCCTTTTTTCATGAAACACTTTCAAAAAGATTTCCTCCAGCCGAAGTCTGACATGCTGGGCCTAATTATTTCTTACTTAGGCGCATAACGGAAGCATGACGCATCTGCGCTAAACAAAACTTTGAATTGGATTAGGCTGAGAGGTTCAGACGGCTTTAAGCTTATAGTGTGCTCGTTAACATGCCTGATACACGTCTAACATGTCGTCTATGCATGTCTGTGCATGTAGTTTTGGAGACCATGTTACAGCCTAGTCTTTCATGGAAGACGATCACTCTCAAACTAGGGGGCATTCGCACTTGTTTTAGTGCTCCAGCCACAGTAGGGGATTGTTGGAGTGTGGGGGCCTTCCCAAACACCATCTGTCCTCAAATCTCTTCAATTCACCCTGGGTGATGATCACACATCTCTGATCATATGGGCAGTCTTCTACCCAAATCAACTATTTAGTTGGAAACCCCCCACGTCGTAAGCGTCATAATCACCCAATTGTTGATGGGGGACACTATATGCAAGAAGAAGAGGAACAAACTCTAGGCCAGCCTGCCGGATTAGTGGCTGCCCCCTCTGCTATCTGGCAGGCACACATTTCATTGTGATATTTTCACAGCTAATGTTGCATTAAATGGATTCGTTCTTGAAAGGCATGGTAGGTGGTAATTGGCAGGGTAAAGGATGTGCATTTTAAATCGATCTACATCATCAGTAACATGAAACAGTTATATATTCTGTGTATAATATAAAGCTAATTACTGTTGATTAAGCAAAATTCTTTTAAAAAAATGAATTTGAGAGAATGGGACGTGTTCACATTGTGTGTGGTTCTTAGCCCATGAAAGCTAAAAAAAAGAAAAATAGAAGAACACTTTTGGGGATAATTATAAACCTCGTTGTGAAAGTACCATTGTGCAGATGTAAACGATAACAAAATGAGGAAAACAAAATACAGAAAGATGAATTTAGAAAAAGGATTGAAGTGGATACCCACCAACTTCAACGGTAACAAAAAGAAAAGAAAAAAAGAAAAAAACTAACAAAGCAAAAGAAACAGAAAACAAACACAGCAATGGAAACAATTTCGATTCAGTTAAGTTACTTTCCGGAAAAGCAATTAGTTAGTCAGCTCGTAGTCGTAAATCAGCTTGAACCGTAGCACAGACGCCAGGGAAACAAATAAATAATTAGTTTTTCTTGTGAAGACGATAACGTGCATGCGGTGTGAGTTTCTCTGTGTGTGTGTGTGTGTGTGTGAGAGAGAGAGAGAGAGAGAGAGAGAGAGAGAGAGAGAGAGAGAGAGAGAGAGAGAGAGAGAGAGAGAGAGAGAGAGAGAGAGAGAGAGAGAGAGAGAGAGAGAGAGAGAGAGAGAGAGAGAGAGAGTATAATCTCTCTCTGTCTTTGCCTCTTCGTTTTGCATTAGTCTTGCTTTCGTCCCAAGGACAGATTGGAAGAACAGGCTTGGCCTAAAATCTCAATCCTTGTGTAATAATATTCTTCAGTTTTAGTCTTCAGTCTCTCTCTCTTTCTGATTTAACCAAGTTTATTAAATGCTTTATCCATCATACGTGCTGGAAATTCGCAACAAAACACAATATGAGTTGATTCTGCAAGGCATGCCACACCATACATTAGCCGACAGCTGCTTTTACATTTTGCAACGAAATGTGTGGATCCATTACCGTATAAATAGCTTTTCTATAATTTTAATATGTAAATTATTTACACAGTGTACAATTATTGTTTGTGTGTGTCTTTTAAACGATGTTTTAACTCCGAATGAAATATATTTTAGATTTTTTTTAAAAATCTGCATGAAATATGTAAACAAGTCACCGAATGTTTTTATTTTAGTAATGAGCGTGTAATTGCAAACAAGCTTTTAAAAAAATATACGGTTTCGTAAAATGAGTTAGGCCTAATTTTATCTATGTAAAATAAGATTATTTTACAAAATTCACGTGAAATAGTCATCGTATTGTTTTTATCTGTGTGGAATGCCTGTAGTATTTTTTTTTCATAAAGCGAAATGAGTACTGTTTATAAGGGGCACTCAACAAGTTTCCCATTGTGGAGATTCCGGTAACACTGCTGTTCAGGGAGGGACGTTTATTTTATTTATATTTTCATAATTGTTTTCAAGCCAACTAAAAAACTATGTGATATTGTTAAAAACTCGGGACTTTACTGGTGTTGCACTGCCTCCGGGCATTGCAGCCAGTATTGTTCCCACCATCTTTGTATTTACAAATGTCCCATATGTGTCTATGACCGAGAGGACGTAAAACACCATTTTTCATTTCATTCAAGCCAACTGAAGTTTACCATAAGTAACCTTTCACAAATAACAGTCACGAATATTTTGTAGTATGTTTGGAAATAAGCTATTTTCGTTTGCCATTGCTAGATTTTCATTGATTGGGCAGCTTTGTTTATGTTTGCGATATTAATTGTATTATTTAAGTACATTTTCTAATAAATATGTCGCATGATACTGCTCAATAAAAAATAGATTTTACCATAAATATGATGGACGAAATATATCACAAACACTATAAAGAGCATAATTTTTATCACAAACACTATAAAGAGCATGCAGCCCAAATAGTTCTATATGGACATGCTTGATGCAGTTTTTATCTAAGATTTCTTGATTCAGTGCTTTAATTAAACAGCACTCTGGCCAAAGCGATTCTCCATTGCACAATCCAAGGAAACCACCGGCAAAGCAGACAAAGAGAGTCTTGGCTGGACAACATCAAAAGCTGGACCAGCTGCAACACCAACACCCTCATACGCCTGGCAGAGGATCGTGAGCAGACCAGTGGCGGAGGCCGACCACCCAATCCAGCATAACACCCCGATGACCAAGCCAGTCAAAGGTGGAGTGAGTGAATAAGACAATCATATTCTTGCTATCGTGAGTCAAGGGGGTTATTTTTTTACATGCTTCGGTTGACATGACCTGATTCTGTAACCGTTCAGTTTGAAAGGATGACCAAGAATGCGTGTGTGTGTGCTGAGGATGGGTGCCTTGAAATACTGGACTAGGCAGATTTCGCTAAGAAAGCTGGTATGGTATTCATGAATGCGTCTTAAAGCCACACCGGGAGTATATAGACAAAGCGGTGGCAGCTTTAGGTCGTTATTCGAATCATACATATCCGTATTGTCAAACATTCGGGACTCTACTGTGTGTTGCACATGCCTCCAGGATCGTTCCCACCATCTTTATATCTACTAATGTCCGATATGTGTCTGTTCCAGACCGGAGGACGTTAAACAGATTTTCATTTTAGGTCATTTTATCTTTCGAACATCGCTCGCTGCGCCACTCTTTTCCATAGGCCCATATAGCCGAGAGACTACAACCATCCGTTTTCCACCGCTGTGCGAGTCAGCACGTTTCTGACTAGCGAGACCTGGGGTGAGTTTGACTAGGAGTAATTCATGCGAATTACAATTGTGCTAAAAGGGGTATAAGAAACGACTCTACAAAACGACTGCGGAAGAATATTACAAGCTCTTGTATGATTGGTCAAAAAAAGATATTATTTTAACCAAACTTTAACTGGCCAATTAACAAGAAATGTATTCATCCCAAGCAAGTCACTGTGACATGAAAGTTCGCCAAACAATCGGCAAACGAAGTTGTTTCTTAGGACCGTTTTTGCCGAATTGCGCTAACAGCTATGAGCGTTTGCTCTTGTGAAATGACCCCCAGATCCCTGGGATCGGTTGTTATGCCTTTAAACAGATGACGCAGGTCATCAGGGTCGTCCCTTGGGTCCGAGAATAACATTCTCGCTGTCCCTTCATCGATGGATGCGTGTGTGGCTTCGGAGACCAAACTCAGAAGCGCGCATGCGATTGCAGTTGGGACATTTCACACCACCAGAGCAGCTCTGTGAGCTGTTGCCAGGTGCTGCCGACGATCATCTTTGAAACTCCTCTCCTGGTCAGGGCACGCCAGCTTGTTCTGTTGCTGCAGCAGCTTTAATGATCATCGTGCTGGCTCTGTCAAGGACCTCTTGGTTGGTAATGTCCTGCCACTGTATTCGCATGATTAACTGTAGAGAGTGCTGGTGGAATTTCTCAAGCTTCTGATTTGGCTGCGGTACAGAGTCCATGTTTCACAGCCATAGAGCAGTGATGTGAGAACCACAGCATTGTACACCTTCAGATTGGTTGAGAGACAACTGTTTGTTTGTACTGCAGGACTTTGGTGAAGAGTCTGCCTAGTGTCTGCCTAGTGCCTGGCTGGCTTTCTGAATACTGGCTGTAATCTCTTTATCCAGAGAGCTATCATAGGAGATAGTGCTGCCCATATATTTAAAGGCATCAACATTCTTCTGCTCCATGTCATCAATGATGATACTTGGCTACTGCGGAGCACAGTTTGGGGCTGGCTGGAGAAGGACTTCTGTTTTCCCTAGGCTAGGCAGATGGTCAGGCCGAACCTCTTGGATGCCTCAGAGAACTTGCTGACTATAGTTTGTTAGTGGTTCTCCTTGGGGTCCATCAGGCTATGAAGCACCTCAGATCAAACAGTGAGCCATCCAGACAGTATCCAATGTAGATGCCAAGATCAAGGTCTCTGACAGCATGGAGCAATGCTTGGTTGAAGAAGAGGTTGAAAAGCACATGAGCACACAGCTTTGTTTCAATCCACTGGAGACGCCAAAACTCTCAAATGTTTCGCTGTTTGACATCACTTCTCGTGTCATGTTGTCATGAAATAACTATCGGTGGACAGCCAAGTTTCTTCCGGATGATTCACAATGCCTCCCTGCTGACTGTATTGAAGGCCTTTGTCATGTCGATGAAGACAGCATACATGTCCATGTTGTGCTCAAGGCACGTTTCCTGAACCTGTCTCACTGCAAAGATCATATCGACTGTGCTACGGTCAGGGCAGAAGCCACACTGTGACTCTGGAAGAATTTCCTCTGAGACCATAGAAATCAGTCTGTTCAAGGTGATTCATGTGGGGAGTTTCTTGGCAATTGAGAGGACGGATATACCGCGGTAGTTCCCGCAGTCTGCTTTGGAGCATTTGTTCTTGTACAAGGCGACAATAGTGGCATCGCGAAAGTCCGCTGGCATTTCTTTCTCTTCCCAAACACTGACTAGGACACTGTGAAATGCCTCCAGACTGTCTTTTCCTAGTGCCTTGTACACCTCTGCAGGGATACCATCCTTACCAGGGGCCTTGCTACAGCTCATCTGATTGATGGCGTTCTGGACTTCTTCCAGTGATGGTGAATCATCTAGTGCATCAATGGTTGGCTGCTGAAGGATCTGATCTACAGCAGCCTGTTCAACTGAGGATGGTCTGTTCAGGAAGTGGCTGAAGTGTTCTTTCCACCTTATTGATGCCTGCCATATCCTTGATACTGGTGGTGCCATCTGCTGACAGCAGGATGGCAAGGCCAGTTTTTGATGGACCAAAAACAGTCTTGATGGAGCTGCAAAACTGTTTGGAGCTGTTGTTGTTTAGCCAGCAGGTCTTCAATGACGTCGTCATACTCGTCAAACCACTCCTGATGACTTTGTATCATGGGTCCGAGAACAGACTGTGCTGTCTCAGTCACCGCTG
>CM065703.1:42818480-42836706 GCA_017654935.2 Phymorhynchus buccinoides | reverse complement strand
TGTGCGTGAGTGATTATTTGGTTTTGTTGTTGAATTTCTTGCTTTTAATTTTTGTTGTTGTTAAGCGCATAGAGCTCCACATTTGGTGGAGGAATGCGCTATATAAATGATTCACTATTATTATTATTATTATTATTATTATTATTATTATTATTATTATTATTATTATGACAGCCAAGACTGACAACGACGAGAACATGTCTGGAAAATGCAGAGACAGCTATTTGCAGCCATAAAGTAACTTAATTTATTCACTTTTTGTAAAACGATTTCATAGCACAAATCGATGGCTTGGAGCAAAAGTCGACTATCTCTAGATAGTCGATTGACTTATTATTGACCTTATTGCAAAAACTAACAACTTGTACCAAAAAAAGACGGCAGAAATATAAACAGCATAATCCTTATTATATATTAGTTGCAAACTTGTTTAATACAAGGTCTTAGTTTTTGCAATAAGGTCAATAATAAGTCAATCGACTATCTAGAGATAGTCCACTTTGACTCCAATCCATCGAAATATGAAATTGCTCCATGCCTTGATCATCAAAGATCAAATGTGTAACTTACCACTCAATCAATCGACCCATCGTGCAAAAGGAAAGGCTGAAATCATCACAAGAGAGAGAAAAATAGAGATGTAACGCCCTCTGGGCCAAAGGGCCATTTGGGGCACTTGAAATTATAAAGATCCTGGAAAAAAGAAGATTTTGATCAAGAATACAGATAGTTTTAGTTTTTTTTTTTTTAAATTGCAAAGATTTGGTAGAGAAAAATTCAAAGTAGAAATTGTTTTCATTTTTATAGAGTTTTTTGAGAAACTTTAATAGAAACAAGTTGAGTTGTTGTGTAAAATCTAAATTTATAGTGATAAAAGTGTTTATTTAAAAGATATTTAGCAGTTTGCTATTTACATGTCTGGCAGGGAGAGGAAATCTATGATTAACCCCCTCCAGGGCTACAGTAAAAAAATTTTATATTGTGCTCAAGGAGCTTTATTTATAAAGAATTTAAAAAAGGAGGCGAAGGCCTTCGTAACTTTTTATGCAATATATACATTTAAGTTAATGGTTAAGGTCCGCTATACAAGTTAAGTGACCAGAGGGTCACGGGACCTAATGTTTAAGGACAGTTTTTTATTTTATTGTTATAAACCTTTAACTTAATACAGAGCAGCACTAGACTGCTATAGGGTTACTCTAAGCATTACATGATCAAATGATCACGGAGTGCCCTAGTTTAAAAGAACTATTAAAAAGTTTGTATGTGCAAAAATATACATCGGAGTTTTGTACATATGTTCGTGACTTTCAGGTTCAATTAGGGTTTTATTTTTAGTGACAAGTAAAAATGGTTTCTTTTGGTTAGATTTAAGATCCCAATTATTATAGGATATATTTAGCTTATTAAACTTTTGTTTTAAATTTTATGGACATCGCTAAAATATATTTAAACCAAAGTCTTCTGCTTTAGTTGAAGGATTTTATCTGGTGCATTATAAGTAGTTTTATAATTATAAAGATTAAAAATGGTTTTAAGAGTTACAATTAAAATTTAGTTTGTTATGTTTTATTATTTAGTAGTGAGGCCTTTTTCCTCTTTCCTTTATTCATCAGTAGGGGCTCTAGCTCCCCCAATGTGTATAATTAAATCGAGTAGTACTTCCGTGTGCCACTCACATACACCCAATAGGTGTACAGAGTAGCACCACAAAAATAGACTTATAAAAGGCTGTATCGGTTTCACCTTTATATATATAGTTATATCTAATTCCGGTATTGAAAATAGCGCGCACTGCACTTCAGCATCAAGTCTGCTGGCTTTAGTACACACTAAGAATGCGTTGTTAATCAACACACTTTGTTTGGCCACTCTGGAACAGGCGTGCCCTTCTCTTTCCACTCTCTCTCTTCTTCTTTTTTTTCTTTTTTTTGGCCAAAAAAGTGGTACGGCCATGGTTGTGGCGCCGTACCTGGATATGCCGGGCCTGCGTTATCCCGGTTGTTGTCTACATGTATTTCCTATAGAAAAGAACTCACACGTGGTTTAATAAAAGACTTATACAGAGCTACCCAATGTTTGATTCACTCAATTATTTGTAACGCATAAAAGTTTGGATTGCAATTCATTTCTTGTGGCAAACTCTAAGATGGTCGTTGCTTTGTGCGCTGGATGATGCACTTTCAGTTTTGGACTTGTTGGCATACTTCCACAAAGGCCTGTCGTAAGGGGCCGACTCAACCCAAATGTGATCCGATTGTGACGATGTCTGTGAGTCATGATTCACGTGAAATACTTCCGTCTAAGAATAACTATATTTTCGTTTACTATGCTCATGTAGACCCCAATACACGAATCAAATAAAACGTCTGATGCAAAAATACAGATATTTCATCAGATTCGTGTACGGGAGACTACAAACATAGAGAACAAAACTAGTTGGATTTTATCAGATTCATAGAGACAGTAGAAGTTCACGTGAACAATGCCTCACAACTGTCATAATCTGACCGCAGTGAATCGAATCGTATGCCACAGTACACGAATTCCCCTCATTCTAGCTCCTTTTAGTTTTCCACAGAGAGCTATTTGTTTCAAGTTATTTCTTTTAGCAGCGGCAAATATTCTTATCATTGATTGTGATTAGGGATAGGAAAAGACCTTACAAGTGGCATGCCACCATAAAACAATGTAAGCCTAATGGATAAAACACTTTAAATTGGTTTATGTAGGTGACGAATGTTAGCAAAAGACATGAACTGAAAGGAGCTGAGAAAAGCTACTGTGATGCCCCCTGTAAAAGCCCACCTCGCCCCAATAACTTTATCATATTTAGAAAACATTAGAAAACTGCTAAATGTTTATCTTTGCAGATTTCTTTGCTTATCACCATTATAGCAACTTCTAGCCCAGCCCACCAGAAAAGCATCTACCCCCTCTGCTATGTGGAGATCATATTGGAACACGAAAGCACGCTCGCACGCATGCTCGCATGCACACACACACACACACACACACACACACACACACACACACACACACACACACACACAGCCCTGTCTTAACCCCCCCCCCCCTTCCCCTTCTTTCCCTACATGTGCTACAACAAGGTAAACTAATGAGAACCAAGGGGGAAAACTCCGGGAGTCATTCCAGTTACTTCCCTTGGTGTTTTATATACCTCTCTACTGGGGCAGTGGGTGGATGCCTTGTGCCTCCATACGGGGAGCTGGACGACCCCGACCCCATCCACGAGTCTCTCCCCGTGGGTCCTTCGTAAATATAGTTCCCCCACCTTCTGGAATTTCTGTGCTTGTAATTTCCTCTAATCTGCCACTCTTTTTGACTCTGCCTTTTTCCTTTGCTTATTGTCATCTACTATATTTCTGACTTATTGGCTCATTCTCCTGTCTTTTAAAAAAAATCTTCCAAATAACTTTTCTCCTTTGAGCTTCTCAGAAATCAGAATAATGTCGACTGTAGCCTCTTGAGGATCGTAGAGACACCAAGCTCCTCACTCAAGCTGCCAAGCTCAAGAGGTTGCAAGACCACCCCATGAAACATCGACTTTCAAAGCCAACCAAGGGACGGCTGAAACGAGGGAACTTTGTACACCAGGTCAGAGCATGATACTGGAGCGACAGCACACGGACTTCTTTGATCATGACCCCAAAGTGATTCCCCGGTGTCATGTTGTGCCACCTTGGAATGAGCAAGCCTCCCCTCTCATTCAGTACAGCATTCTTGGAGGCTTTTCCAAAACATGCAGAGCGGTCCTAACCCTCTTCCCAAAGGGTATCCGGATACACGTGCACACAGACGGTTCTGCTGAAGATGCTGTTTGAAATGGTAGGGCCGCACTCACTCTTTCACAGCATTCGAGGTCGGACTTTTTTTGTGAGCTGTGTTTTTTTGCACTCAGCATTTCTACCCGTGTATTTTTGTCAAGTTTATTTCTCTTCTTCGCTGCTTGTACTGGGCATTGTTCCTCTGTTATCGTGTTTGTTTCTTTTTTCTTTTTTTCCAATCTCTCTGTTATTTTTGTTACTGCCTTTATCTTCTCGTGCTTGCTGCTACTATACATTTCCCACGTGAAATGGGGTCTCAGTCGCCATCGTCGAATCAGCAAGGTACGAACGTGCTACCCGTTTTCATTCACGTCAGAAGTTTACCGGGTGAGGCAGAAAAACGTTACAGCGTTGCTGAAATCTGTGGTGCTTGTGAACAAAGGACGGGTTGTGGTTCAATTCTAGGAGCACAAAAACTTGGAGTTTGGCGTATTTACCCCCTGTCAACAGAGGCTCGCACAAAGCTGCTTCTGACCCGTATTGTATTGCGCGGGGTCTCTGTCACTCTGTTTTTAACCTGAACCCTCTGATCGTATCAACCAAAGACTGCGAAACCGAAATCAAAACAACAAAGCTGACTATAGGGAACTTGCCCATTTCTTTCTCCAATGATGTGATCCATGACATGCTAAAAAAGCTGGAAGTTAAACCGCGTTCAGCCTTATTTATGGAACAGGACAGACAGAGCTGAGGGCTGACCCACTGGATCACAGGGCGCAGATTCCTGTACGTGGAGGTTCCTGAGCAGCCGCTGCCGACACGTGCCGACATGGGCCCCTTCAAAGCCACGCTGTTCCATGTGGAGCAAAAAGCGGTGCAGCAGCAGCAACAGCAGCAATGTGGAAAATGCCTGCAGAAGGGGCATTCTTCGAAATCCTGCCAGAATGAGGTAGTGTGCCTCTCGTGCAAGAAGTCGGGACATAAACAAGGCTCTAGCTCCATTATGTCACAAACACCCAAATGCAATGAAGGGTATCACGAGACATACGTAACACTCGTGATTCAAGCGATTAAAATTGTGTGTGTATAATTACATTATTTGATTCTGTGAAGTAATAGCAGAGAGACAACTGCTTTTCTGCAGACATGGACTGAAACTTGTCCCCTCTTCCAACACCAACACCATCAACCCCCCCCAAAAAAAAAAAACAATTAAAAAAAAAAAAAAAAAAAAACTTTCTTTCGACCAAGACGGATCCAACATAATTTGTGTAGGGGTGTGGATTGTTACAACAGCCACCCAGAAAGCACTGATACTGTGCAAACCGGCAGCAAGGGCACCAAATTGTACTTTACCCATTCCGCCTTGTACCTCTCATGCCCCCTCCACCCCCTCCTCAGAAACACCCTCACTCCCCTTCTCATGATCGTAACTCCCCTCTTCTGTTTGACACATCCTCTTAAAAGTTTAAGTGATTTCGTCAAGTCGATCACAAGATACAGCCTGGACAGACAGAATAAATGTCACGGTCATGGGTCCAGGTCAAAAGGCTTCAAATAACATGATGTCCTTAAGTCGTTCTGCATGACCAAGAATATATAAGGTTATGTGGGTGTACGGCCAAAAGGTATTTGAACCATTGCCACTGCTGAAAGAAACTAGTTCAACAGCCAAGGTCACCCAGTCTACCAACCTGCCACATTTGAAGCATGTAACTGCATAAAATTGAAAGATATAGCTAAAACGCCAATTACACACCTCCAAGGCCTACGTCCTTGACCTCGTCCTTGACCTTGATCTTCATCAGTATTCGATATTCAGACTTGCCAGGGTAATGCACCTGCATATGAAGCTTGAAGATTGTAAGTTCAACGATGTGAAATATATGGCCACAAAATATTATTTTCGGTTTTGAAGGTCAAACGTCAAGGTCAGCATGGTTATATATATATATAAACGGATAATTCGTTCACGGTGATACACCACCACATAAACTTTGAAGTGATTTTGTTATCTGGTTCAAGAGATACCGCTCATACATCAAATAATATATAGTGCAAAGGGAAAAAATGGGTTTCAAGGTCAACATTCTAGGTCAATGTGAACACAGTCATCAGTATTGAAAGGAACGTCCTTTTAAGATGTCTACCCCTTCTATAAACATGTCCCAAAGCACAAACCCCGGGTGAATACTGCAGAACATCATTTCTCAGAGCACTCATCTATGAATAGAAACATGGGCTAAAAATAGACGTAGGGACTCAACGATTGTGGTAACCTTTTGTCATTAAGATAATATGACCTTTATACTATTCGAAAAAACACAATTTGTTCTAAAGCTGGGAGTTCACGCTGGGCCTATATTTAATGGATATTTTCGTGGCCTATTGATTTGGGGCTGCTCTTGTGTTGGTAGGACGGGCGAGGACCGTGTGTCTCTGGATCCCATCAGCGTCTTCGAGTGTTTTTTTCTCGTTCTTTCAAAGATGCTCCGCTCCACAGCGCTTAAACTAGTGAACCCATCCTAACGAAACTTTGCAAAATGCTTCTTAAAGTACTGAAATTCCCCCTGTGGGGATACCGGGGTGTGGGGTGTGGGGGATTGGTCTTTTGTATAAATAGTTCCCACACCTTCTGGAAGTTCTGTGATTGTAATTTCCTCTAATCTGTCACTCTCTTTGACTTTGCCTTTCCCTCTGCTTGCTGTCATCTACTATCTTTCTGCCTTTCCGGTCCATTCTCCTGCCTTTTTTCACGAAACACTTTCAAAAACATTTCCTCCAGCCGAAGTCTGACATGCTGGGCCTAATTATTTCTTACTTAGGCGCATAACGGAAGCATGACGCATCTGCGCTCACAATTGACAGGAGACTGTCTGAGCGATCGAAGAAGAAGAAGACAAAGACACTTGACACTTGACACTTGAAGAAGAAGAAGAAGAGAAAGAAGTACTGGAATTGCGGACCGTAGTAGTGTCATATTCACCAAAATGGCAAGGTCCGCAACGTAACTCCATATTTGAATATTGCCAGAACACTGATTATTTTAAAAAAAACAAAAAACGGATGGTTTGAAATTAAAATAAGTGCATAGTCCACAAATATTCCCCACAATGTAACTGCTTTTAGTTTTCCTCAGAGAGCTATTCATAGCTGAAACCATGCACTTGTTTCAATGTGTTTTCCTTTACCACAGGCAAGTACTTGTCTCATTGATTGTGGTTAGGGTTAGGGAACGACTTTACAAATGCTATGCTACAACAAGAGTAGGGATAAACAAAACTTTGAATTGGATTAGGCTGAATCTTTTGTTGTTTCACGTCCTCTTTGACTTTAAAAAAGCCCATATGGGACATTATATCAGAACTTTTGTGTAAAAAAGAGAGAAGCAATAGATAAAATTGAAGCTAAGATAAGTTTGGCGAAACTGTGATAAAGAAACTCTAACGAAAGATTGTAGGTGTTATTTTTGTTTCACTATGAAGTCTTAATTTTAGCTATGCCTCCGATTGTTAAAGTGAGTTGAGCGAGATCTCCCTCCGGGTTAAAATTTTCAGGGCCACAAGTTAAAATAATAACATATGGATAAAAATCAAAAATAGGCCTATTGTTTGTTAAAATATTTACATATAGTCTTTTTTTATTAATAAAAAGATCCGATGTTAGATACCTACATAATACGGTTCCGTATCAAGGATCCCTATATACATTTGTTAAAAAAGACCTAACATTGAAACCTAACTAGAAAGTGGATTCTTGTCTATGATCCTGAGTTTACATTTAAAATCCTTATCAGTATACAAAAACGGATTCTTTCCTAAAAAAGAAAGGAAGAAATCCCATTATAATTTTTTTTTTTTTACAAAATACTATTAAGTTTTAAAAGAGACAAGGGGTTAAAAGAAATGTCCTAAATCAGACTGATTGAGAGTTTTTACAAATAGTATGAAGGTAGACCAATCTCTGGGTCCTTTATTTATTATGGTATTTTCATTAAATGGGATATTATCCAACTCAAAAATGCTCTTAACAGTACAGAACTGATTTTGGTACCTATCACAATTGAGTAAATGGTTTAGAGACAGATTTGCTCCGCAAGTACAGAAGGTAGAGATATATTTACAAAGGTAAGATTGCGTTCCGGGTCGAAAGATCAGAGATGAAAGATAGTGTGGGACTGGTAAAAACAAGCCCCCTTTAACTATCTCGTTATCCCAAAGATGAGTTTGGGTATAATTATTTAGTTCTGAAATCCGGTTAGGCTGAGAGGTTCAGACGGCTTTATCATTGATGGAATTTAGGTCATAGTAGAATCCAACAGTAAATGAGAGATCTGCAAATAAATAATATTCTACATGTAGTTTTGGTTTAAGCAACTTTTGTTGATTCAATGTTAAGTAATACATACAGTACAACACATACAGTGAGAGCAGCAACAAGCTTACAGCTTATAGTGTGCTCATTAACATGCCTGATACACGTCTAACATGTAGGCTGTGCATGTCTGTGCATGTAGTTCTGGAGAACCATGTTACAGCCTAGTCTTTCATGGAAGACGATCACTCTCAAACTAGGGGGCATTCGCACTTGTTTTATTGCTCCAGCCAAAGTAGGGGATTGTTGGAGTGTGGGGGCCTTCCCAAACACCATCTGTCCTCAAATCTCTTCAATTCACCCTGGGTGATGATCACTCATCTCTGATCATCTGGACAGTCTTCTACCCAAATCAACTATTTAGTTGGAAACCCCCCACGTCGTAAGCGTCATAATCACCCAATTGTTGACGGGGGACACTATATGCAAGAAGAAGAGGAACAAACTCTAGGCCAGCCAGCCGGATTATAGCTGCCCCCTCTGCTATCTGGCAGGCACACATTTCATTGTGAGATTTTCACAGCTAATGTTGCATTAAATGTATGCGTTCTTGAAAGGCAGGGTAAGTGGTAATTGGCAGGGTAAAGGTTGTGCATTTTAAATCGATTTAAATCATCAGTAACATGAAACAGTTAGATATTCTGTGTATAATATAAAGCTAATTACTGTTGATTAAGCAACATTCTTAAAAAAAATGAATTTGAGAGAAAGGGACGTGTTCACATTGTGTGTGGTTCTTAGCCCATGAAAAGTAAAGAAGAAAAGAAAAAGAACACCTTTGGGAATAATTATAAAACTCGTTGTGAAAGTACCATTGTGCAGATGCAAACAATAACAAAATGAGGAAAACAAAGTACAGAAAGATGAATTTAAAAAAAGACCCCTGCTCTCTGGAAGCTGGAAAACTATAGCGTCATTGATCTGTTGTGGTAGACATCTCTCTGTAATGGTAGGCAGTTGGAAAATGGATTGAAGTGGATACCCATCAACTTCAACGGTAACAAACAGAAAAGAAAAAAAGAGAAAAACTAACAAAGCAAAAGAAACAGAAAACAAACACAGCAATGGAAACAATTTCGATTCAGTTAAGTTACTTTCCGAAAAAGCAATTAATTTGTCGGCTCGTAGTCGTAAATCAGCTTGAGCCGCAGCACAGACGCCAGGGAAACAAATAAATAATTAGTTTTACTTGTGAAGACGATAACGTGCATGCGGTGTGAGTCTCTCTCTCTCTCTCTCTCTCTCTCTCTTCTCTCTCTCTCTCTCTCTCTCTCTCTCTCTCTCTCTCTCTCTCTCTCTCTCTCTCTCTCTCCTCTCTCTCTCTCTCTCTCTCTCTCTCTCTCTCCTCTCTCTCTCTCTCTCTCTCTCTCTCTCTGTGTGTGTGTGTGTGTGTGTGTGTGTGTGTGTGTGTGTGTGTGTGTGTGTGTGTGTGTGTGTGAGAGAGAGAGAGAGAGAGAGAGAGAGAGAGAGAGAGAGAGAGAGAGAGAGAGAGAGAGAGAGAGAGAGTATAATATCTATGTGTCTTTGCCTCTTCGTTTTGCACTATTAGTCTAGTTTTCGTCCCAAGGACAGATTGGAAGAACAGGCTTGGCCTAAAATCTCAATCCTTTTGTAATAACATTCTTCAGTTTTAGTCTTCAGTCTCTCTCTCTTTCTGATTTAACCAAGTTTATTAAATGCTTTATCCATCATACGTTCTGGAAATTCCCAATAAAACACAATATGAGTTGATTCTGCAAGGCATGCCGCACCATACATTAGCCGACAGCTGCTTTTACATTTTGCAACGAAATGTGTGGATCTATTACCGTATAAATAGCTTTTCTATAATTTTAAAATGTAAATTATTTACACAGTCTACAATTGTTGTTTGTGTGTGTCTTTTAAACGATGTTTTAACTCCGAATGAAATATATTTTAGGTTATTTTAAAAATCTGCGTGAAATATGTAAGCAAGTCACCGAATGTTTTCATTTTAATAATGAGCGTGAAATTGCAAACAAGCTTTTAAAAAATATACGGTTTTGTAAAATGAGTTAGGCCTAATTTTGTCTATGCAAAATAAGGTTATTTTACAAAATTCACGTGAAATAGTCATCGTATTGTTTTTAACTGTGTGGAATGCCTGTAGTATTTTTTTTCATAAAGCGAAATGAGTACTGTTTCTAAGGGGCACTCAACAAGTTTCCCATTGTGGAGATTCCGGTAACACTGCTGTTCAGGGAGGGACGTTTAGTTTATCTATATTTTCATAATTGTTTTCAAGCCAACTGAAGTTTACCATAAGTAACCTTTCACAAATAACAGTCACGAATATGTTGTAGTATGTTTGGAAATAAGCTATTTTCGTTTTCCATTGCTAGATTTTCATTGATTGGGCAGCTTTGTTTATGTTTGCGATATTAATTGTATTATTTAAGTACATTTTCTAATAAATATGTCGCCTGATACTGCTCAACAAAAAATAGATATTACCATAAATCTGATGGACGAAATATATCACAAACACTATAAAGAGCATAATTTCATCACAAACACTATAAAGAGCATGCAGCCCCAAATAGTTCTATATGGACATGTTTGATGCAGTTTTTATCTAAGATTTATAGATTTCGCTAAGAAAGCTGGTATGGTATTCATGAATGTGTCTTAAAGCCACACCGGGAGTATTATAGACAAAGCGGTGGCAGCTTTAGGTCATTATTCGAATAATACATATCCGTATTGTCAAAAATTCGAGACTCTACTGGTGTTGCATTGCCTCCAGGCATTTCCTCCAGGATCGTTCCCACCATCTTTATATCTACTAATGTCCGATATCTGTCTGTTCCAGACTGGAGGACGTTAAACAGATTTTCATTTTAGGTCATTTTGTCTTTCGAACATCGCTCGCTGCGCCACTCCTCTCCATAGGCCCATATATCTGAGAGACTACAACCATCCGTTTTCCCCCGCTGTGCGAGTCAGCACGTTTCTGACTAGCGAGACCCGGGGTGAGTTTGACTAGGAGTCGCTATTCATGCGAATTACAATTGTGCCAAAAAGGGTATAAGAAACGACTCTCCAAAATGACTGCGGAAGAATATTGCAAGCTCTTGTCTGATTGGTCAAAAAATTTTTTATTTTAACCAAACTTTAACGGGCCAATTAACAAGAAATGTATTCATCCCAAGCAAGTCACTGTGACATGATAGTTTGCCAAACAATCGGCAAACGAAGGTGTTTCTTAGGACCGTTTTTGCCGAATTGCGCTAACAGCTATGAGCGTTTGCTCTTGTGAAACGACCCTCAGATCCCTGAGATCGGTTGTTATGCCTTTAAGCAGATGACGCAGGTCATCAGGGTCGTCCCACGGGTCCGAGGATAACATTCTCGCTGTGCCTTCATCGATGGATGCGTATGTGGCTTCGGAGACCAAACTCAGAAGCGTGCATGTGATTGCAGTTGGGACATTTCACACTGGCTGTGACAGAGACAGATGCAGTCTCGTGCTGTTGCCAGGTGCTGCCGACGATCATCTTTGAAACTCCTCATTGCTCTCCTGGTCAGGGCACGCCAGCTTGTTCTGTTGGCTGCAGCAGCTTTCATTCGATGATCATCGTGCTGGCTCTATCAAGGACCTCTTGGTTGGTAATGCAGTCCTGCCACTGTATTCGCATGATTAACTGTAGAGAGTGCTGGTGGAATTCCTCAAGCTTCTGATTTGGCTGCGGTACAGAGTCCATGTTTCACAGCCATAGAGCAGTGATGTGAGAACCACAGCATTGCACACCTTCAGCTTGGTTGAGAGACAACTGTTTGTTTGTACTGCAGGACTTTGGTGAAGAGTCTGCCTAGTGCCTGGCTGGCTTTCTGAATACTGGCTGTAATCTCTTTATCCAGAGAGCTATCGTAGGAGATAGTGCTGCCCATATATTTAAAGGCATCAACATTCTTCTGCTCCATGTCATCAATGATGATACTTGGCTACTGCGGAGCACAGTTTGGGGCTGGCTGGAGAAGGACTTCTGTTTTCCCTAGGCTAGGCTGATGGTCAGGCCGAACATCTTGAATGCCTCAGAGAATTTGCTGACTATAGTTTGTTAGTGGTTCTCCTTGGGGTCCATCAGGCTATGAAGCACCTCAGATCAAACAGTGAGCCATCCAGACAGTATCCGATGTAGATGCCAAGATCAAGGTCTCTGACAGCATGGAGCAATGCTTGGTTGAAGAAGAGGTTGAACAGCACAGGAGCACACAGCTTTGTTTCAATCCACTGGAGACGCTCACTTCACGTGTCATGTTGTCATGAAATAACTATCGGTGGACAGCCAAGTTTCTTCCGGATGATCCACAGTGCCTCCCTGCTGACTGTATTGAAGGCCTTTGTACTGTCGATGAAGACAGCATACATGTCCATGTTTTGCTCAAGGCACGTTTCCTGAACCTGTCTCACTGCAAAGATCATATCGACTGTGCTACGGTCAGGGCAGAAGCCACACTGTGACTCTGGAAGATTTTCCTCTGAGACCATAGAAATCAGTCTGTTCAAAGTGATTCATGTGGGGAGTTTCTTGGCAATTGAGAGGACGGACATACCGCGGTAGTTCCCGCAGTCTGCTTTGGAGCCTTTGTTCTTGTACAAGGCGACTATAGTGGCATCGCGAAAGTCCGCTGGCATTTCTTTCTCTTCCCAAACACTGACTAGGACACTGTGGAATGCCTCCAGACTGTCTTTGCCTAGTGCCTTGTACACCTCTGCAGGGATACCATCCTTACCAGGGGCCTTGCTAGAGCTCATCTGATTCATGGCCTTCTGGACTTCTTCCAGTGATGGTGAATCATCAAGTTCATCAATGGTTGGCTGCTGAAGGATCTGATCTAGAGCAGCCTGTTCAACTGAGGATGGTCTGTTCAGGAAGTGGCTGAAGTGTTCTCTCCACCTATTATTGATGCCTGCCTTGTCCTTGATACTGGTGATGCCATCTGCTGACAGCAGGGGGGCAAGGACAGATCTTGATGGATCAAAAACAGCCTTGCTGGAGTTCAAAAACTGTTTGGAGCTGTTGCTTTTTAGCCAGCAGGTCTTCAATAGCGTCGTCATACTCGTCAAACCAATCCTGATGATTTTGGATCTTTGGTCCGATAACATACTGTGCTGTCTCAGTCACCGCTGCTTTAACCCTTTCACCGCCAACGTCGCATTTTTGCACCACAATGATTTAAAACCAATGTCACTAAAAGGCATCAAACCAGGGTCTGTTGTCCAAAGACCCTATTCTCTTCATTTTGGGAGGTAAGGATAGGCCTTACTTTAAATACGTCACAGAGGAATCCCCAATATTACAGACATAATGTTTTATCTATCCAGGTAAGTTTAATGCAAATGTTTTGCTGAAAAATGGCTGGCGGTGAAAGGATTAAGCTGGTTCCACTTCTGTGCTGGGTTTTCAGTCAGCGGTCCTGTGGCAGACAGATTCTCGTTGAGGCTTGACTAGAACTTTTTGCAGATGTAAGTGTAATGTTGTCAATGTGGATTACCTAACGTACGCATTGTTCATACTGACAACACAAGGAACACCCGGTTCCTATGATATTTGTATTTATTGCTAGAGATTATAGGTGTGTTGTTGTGTGGCAATATTGGCGCCAGCAAGCAACCGGAAGTTGCACTATTATGAAACTAATGCACAGACCGTAGCTAGTGGCATGGTGCAGTGCAGGACATTACATCCCTCCTTACCTTTGAGTTTGAAACTGTTTACAAAACAGAGTGATTTCTTTGGACAAAGGAAAATCTTTGAGTTAACAAAAAACAGATGAATGATCGATCACACTTGAATGTACTTTGAAAAACAACTTGAATAAACAAGTTTGAAGAATACAATTTTAGTTAAAAAAATGAGGACAGTTAACCCTTGATCCAAATTCACTGAAACATTACAGACCTGTCTCAAATCTTCCCTTCCTTGCAAATGTTTTTGAGAGAATCGTACGTGCTCAGCTTTCTGCTCATCTTACACAGAACACTTTCATTGACCCTGCTTACAGGGTTGGTCACAGCACAGAGACTGCACTCCTGAAAGTTGTAAATGACCTTCTTCTCACTCTTGATGATGACAAAGTCTCTCTTCTATCCCTTTTGGATCCTGCTTTCCAGACTCCAAAATTCATTTAGCATTCAGGGCATAGTTCTTACCTGGCTAAAATCTTATCCCAATGATCGTTTCCAGACAGTTGTTGTCAATGGTCTTTCTTCGTCTACTACACCTCTCACCTGCGAGGTTCCACAAGGCTCTGTCTTTGGGCCTGTACTGTTCGCTATGTACGTCAGACCTGTGTCTGATGTTATTGACTAGCACTCCTTGTCGCATGAGAGCTTCGCTGACGACACTCACATGTACTAGTCAAGCACTGTATCTGAACTCACAGATGCATTTATCAAAAACTGTTTCCATGATTGATAACAATGGATGTCTATGAATAAGCTGCAGCTTAATGATGAGAAAACAGAACTTCTGCTCATTGCCCCTCCCAAACTCCAAAACCACCCCTCTCTTCCTTCTTCCGTCAGCATTGGGAGTTCTGATATTTCGTTCTCATCACAGGCTCGTAATCTTGGCGTGACTTTTGATTCCACCATTTCCTTCAAGTAGCATGTTTTAAATGTCTGTAGGGCAGCCTATGTGGAAATATGCAAGATCAGCTCGATTAGACACTTACTTTCCACTGAAGCCACAAACACTCTGGTCTGTTTGTTAGTTCTCTCAAGGCTGGATTACTGCAACAGTCTCTTGGCTGGCTCACTGAAGTACCTTCTGGACAAGCTCCAGAAGGTCCAGAGTAGTGCCATCAGATTTGCCTGCAGATCATTTAGACGTCAGCATGTCACTCCTCTGTTGCAGTCCCTCCACTGGCTCCCGGTTCAGAGTCGGATTGACTATAAGCTGGCTTCCATCTGTTTCTCTTCTGTCTCTGGTACTGGACCACAATATCTTTCTGACATTCTACACATCTACACCCCACCCCGTCGTTCTTCTGCTGACGAATCATCTTTTCCGTGTTCTTTCTGTCAGAACAAAGACCTTCAGTCAACGTTCTTTCTCCTTTCAGGGACCCACTTCCCATCAATATCAGACACTTACCTTCAACTTCTTCCTTCAAGACTTAGTCTGCTGTGAAGACCAACTTTTTTTCAACGGTCATAATTCCTCCCCCACCAATCCGCTCCTCTTCACCCCCTTGTACTCAGTTTCCGTGAAATGCTGAAGTGGCTGTCACATGGCGTGCCCGTGTGTGTGTGTTTTCTGTAAGTTGCGTACCTTTTTCAAGATATGCGTTTTTGTGCCTTTGTATATAATGTACTTTTCTATATTCTACAATTTATGTACGTTCGTCATGTTCTGATTGCATAAGTTAATGTATATTCTATGTTATATTTGTATTAAATATGTAAAGCGGTTAGAGCCCTAAATCAGAGAATATGCGCTATCTAAATAATCATTATTATTATTATTATTATTATTACCTGGGTGCCCTAAAATTCGCACCTGGGACGAGGTGTGCCGTGGATGCTGTCGTAATACTCCACCTCCTGGAAGTGGGACTTCCAGTGAGTCGCGTGGCTGATGCTGCTGAAGAAATGAAACAGTAAACAAGAAACCGAAGACCACAAGAAGTGAATGAAAGACAAGGAAAATAATAAGAAAAACAGCACTTGAAAGAAATTACGACGACAAGAGAGAGAGAGAGAGAGAGAGAGAGAGAGAGAGAGAGAGAGAGAGAGAGAGAGAGAGAGAGAGAGAGAGAGAGAGAGAGAGAGAGAGAGAGAGAGAGAGAGAGAATGAGAGAGTGAGAGAGAGAGATAGTGTTGGCCAACTTTTGTTTTATATATGATTTGTGCCCATTTACTGTTTGAATATTTTCGAGTATGTTCTCTATGTATGAATAGAATGTTCTCTGCTTGTTTTGTTAAGAAGAGGGGGTAGCTAAAGAATGTGTATTCCCTGAGTATTAATTGTCCGCATCGGTTGAAATGCATGAGTGAATGTGCGTGATTGACAGTATGACAACCACGACTATGACATTGTCAAACACCAGAAGGGGGCTTAGTAGGTGGTGTCCCGCATATGCTAGCTCAGTACAGCTCCACCGAAGTGACTCAACAGCAACACAGTGTATCCTCTGGTCGCTGTCTCCTGATGGCCTAACACATAATTGCTCCACTGGCCCTTAGACTGCTGATTTCGGATTCCGCGACCTAACAAACCAGGCTGTGGCTGCGAGTTGGAACTGGGAGCAATGCCACTTTCGAGCGTAGCCACTGTTTGGCTTGTTCATGTTAGAACATACTTAAACAAATAAAAAGAGTGGGAGACAATTTAATCCAGATATTGTTTTACTTGTGGCAGCTTCGTTTTGCATTCCTAATAAAAAACGTCCTTGCTTGCTGACCTTTAACCTTAGCAATCCAGGCGACTCGTGTAAAGTTTGTGTAACCATTGCTAAAGTCTTGAGACGAACTGTCCAACATAGGGATGGCCGAAGTGACGATGAAATAGCTGATGAAAATTGCGCATTATTGGGAAGTAAATTCAGCTTTCCGACGTGCCTGTCTGACTGGGCTAGGGTGCTGGACGTTTTAAAACCAGTGGCAAAATGTGTAAGGAGCACAGCTATCCATGTGGGTTTATCCATTTTACACATGCCGATACACTCTATGTACCGACACTGTGTGGTAACAGGGGACAGCACTGTTCTTTATCACACTGTTAAACACTTTCCGGAGATGAGTACGTATCGTGGACACTCAACTTATGTGAAGTTGCAATATTTAGCCAAGAAATATCGTTTCATGACAATATCCAAATACTCAGAATATCCCAATATTCATAATCTGGCTGTCATGTGCTTAGTAAACGGAAGTCAAATTCGTAGCAATACGGAGTCTCGTCATACCAATCCCATTTCCTTAACTCGTGCGCATGTGTGGCAGCCATCTTTAATTGCATGTCGTGGTGGTCATGTGACCTACACGTCTTTGCTCTGTGGCAGCGTTTTCAGAGTATTCTGTCAAACGGAAAGTTCCTGCGGTTTTCGTAGCCGTCCATTAAACGCTGACAAAAACTCTGATTTAGCCAATGAGAACTCTCCTGCCACCCCTGTGTTCACCTGCAGTGATAGCCAGCAGACCCTGTCGTTTAGCTTGGTGTGTAACTTCGTAGCTGAATGCAAGGATCAGGGTGACGAGTCATTCTGTCATCACCCTCTTTGTGGGAACAAAGTCGCCTGTTCTAATGGTCAATGCGTACGGCCCGAAAACGTGTGCGACCAACTGTTTAACTGCTGGGACGAATCTGACGAAAACACGTGCACAGGGTTTAACCTAATACACATTAAGCATTATTATCACCCGTCTCCTGCTATCATCCACTTTAGCTCACCTCAATTCGTCTCAAAACCAATGGGACTGAACGAATCTTGTCCTGATACCCACTATCGTTGTACCGATGAGTTCAATGACTGCCTGCCTGTGTACACGTTGTGCAATGGGATGTACGACTGTATTGCTCACGTAGATGAACAAGTGTGTGAGAACATGGCATGTCCAGGATACCTGCGTTGCAGATTTTCTGGAATATGTTTGCATCCTGATCATTTATGTGACGACTGGTCGCATTGTCCAAAGAATGACGATGAGTTATTCTGTGATATGGCCTGTCCTTCAGACTGCCAGTGCCAGGAACACGCGTTCCAGTGTGGTCAGCCATTTAGTGCAGCATCATTCCCTCAGCTCCTTTACCTGGATGCCACAGGTTCTGGCATGACATTGTCTGATGTAAACCACAACACTTATCTTATCAACCTGGCTTTTGTCCAGTGTTCAATAACTTACATACCTGTCGCGACGTTGAAGAACTTAAAGCACCTGGACCTCAGTAGAAACCTACTAAAGCATGTCCATTTGGCGTCTTTTCTTAATCTGCAGCATTTAGAAACACTGTCACTGTCCGGGAATCCTCTCACTGGACTGGTTAGGGACTACGCCTCTGGTGTCCAGTTAAACACCGTGACGACCCTAGACC
>CM065703.1:42801040-42817980 GCA_017654935.2 Phymorhynchus buccinoides | reverse complement strand
TAAAATGTCTGATGCAAAAATACAGATATTTCATCAGATTCATGTACAGGAGACTACAAACATAGTGAACAAAACTAGTTGGATTTCATCAGATTCATAGAGACAGCAGAAGTTCACGCGAACCATGCCTCACAAATGTCATAATCTGATCGCGGTGAATCGAATCGTATGCCCCCTGTAAAGGCCCACCTCGCCCCAATAACTTTATCATATTTAGAAAACATTTAGCAGTTACCCATCAATACTTTGCAGATTTCTTTGCCTACCACCACTATAGCAACTTCTAGCCCAGCCCACCAGAAGAGCATCTACCCCCTCTGCTATGTGGAGGTCATAATCGGACACGACTGACTGGCATGTGTGCAAGCGCTCACGAATGCACGCTCGCACGCACGCTCGCATGCACACACACACACACACACACACACACACACACACACACACACACACGCACACACACACACAAACACACACACACACACACACACACACACACACACACACACACACACACACACACACACACACACACACACACACACACACACCTGTCTTAAACCCCCCTTCCCCTTCTTTCCCTACATTTGCTACAACAAGGTAAACTAATGAGAACCAAGGAGGAAAACTCCTGTAGTAAAATTGACCGGGAGTCATTCCAGTTAGTTCCCTTGGTGTTTTACCTCTCTACTGGGGCAGTGGATGGATGCCTTGTGCCTCCATACGGGGAGCTGGACGAACCCACCCCCTCCACGAGTCTCTCCCCGTGGGTCTTTCGTAAAAATAGTTCCCCTACCTTCTTGATTTTCTGTGCTTGTAACTTCCTCTATTCTGCCACTCTTTTTGACTCTGCCTTTTTCCTTTGCTTACTGTCATCTACTATGTTTCTGACTTATTGGCTCATTCTCCTGCCTTTAAAAAAAAATCTTACAAGTAACTTTCCTCCTCTGAGCTTCTCAGAAATCAGAATAATGTCGGCTGTAGCCTTTTGAGGATCACAGAGACACCAAGCTCCTCACTCAAGCTGCCAAGCTCAAGAGGTTGCAAGACCTCCCCATGAAACATCGACTGTCCCAGCCAGCCAAGGGATGGCTGGAGCAAAGGAACTTTGTACACCAGATCAGAGCATGATACTGGAGCGACAGCAGCCGGACTTCCTTGATCATTACCCCAAAGTGATTCCCCGGTGTCATGTTGCTCCGCCCTGGAATGAGCAAGCCTCCCATCTCATTCAGTAAAGCATTCCTGGAGGCTTTTCCAAAACCATGCAGAGCGGTCCTAAAAAGACGGCCCACACAATAGTCATTGCAACAGCTTCAGACCCTCTTCCCAAAGGGTACTGTTGCCCGCCGTTTTGTCCACATTCCGCCGTTTTGTCTATAGACAAAACGGCGGGGCTAGAACCGCCGTTTTGTCCAAATTTTCTATTACGATTTGGACAAAACGGCGGTTCAACAATCCGCCGTTTTGTCTATAGACAAAACGGCGCCCGATTTTGAACCGCCGTTTTGTCCAAATGAAAATTGGAGTTATAAAAACTCATTCTTGAAAAGTTCTCATTTAAAAACAAATTGTTAAATAAAATGAATAACAAGCTGACCACTGACACTGGTCACTTTGGCCTAATTTTACCGTTTGAATGCTAATTAGTGTAATAGGAGATCATATGAACAATGTGGAGCAAAAAGCGGCGCGGCAGCGGTGCAGCAGCAGCAACAGCAGCAATGTGGAAAATGCCTGCAGAAGGGGCATTTTTCGAAATCCTGCCACAATGAGGTAGTGTGCCTCTCGTGCAAGAAGTCGGGACATAAACAAGGCTCTAGCTCCATTATGTCACAAACACCCAAATGCAATGAAGGGGATCACGAGACATACGTAACACTCGTGATTCAAGCGATTAAAATTGTGTGTGTATAATTACATTATTTGATTCTGTGAAGTAATACCAGAGACAACTGCTTTTCTGCAGACATGGACTGAAACTTGCCCCCTCTTCCAACACCACCACCATCAACACCCCAAAAATAAAATAAAAATAAGAAAAGAAAATTAAAAAAAAACCTTTCTTTCGACCAACATAATTTGTGTAGGGGTGTGGATTGTTACAAAAGCCATCCAGAAAGCACTGATACTGTGCAAACCGGCAGCAAGGGCACCAAATTGTACTTTGCCCATTCCGCCTTGTACCTCTCATGCCCCCTCCACCCCCTCCTCAGAAACATCCCCCACTCCCCTACTCATGATCGTAACTCCCCTCTTCTGCTTGACACATCCTCTTAAAAGCTTAAGTGATTTCGTCAAGTCGATCACAAGATGCAGCCTGGACAGACAGAAAAACTGTCACGGTCATGGGTCCAGGTCAAAAGGCTTCAAATAACATTATGTCCTTACGTCGTTCTGCATGACCAAGAATATATAAGGTTATGTGGGTGTACGGCCAAAAGGTATTTGAACCATTGCCACTGCTGAAAGAAACTAGTTCAACAGCCAAGGTCACCCAGTCTACCAACCTGCCACATTTGAAGCATGTAACTGCATAAAATTGAAAGATATAGCTAAAACACCAATTACACACCTCCAAGGCCTACGTCCTTGACCTTGTCCTTGACCTTGATCTTCATCAGTATTCGATATTCAGACTTGCCAGAGTAATGCACCTGCATATGAAGTTTGAAGATTGTAAGTTCAACGATGTGAAATATATGGCCACAAAATAATTTTTCGGTTTTGAACGTCTAACGTCAAGGTCAGCATGGTTATATATATAAAAACGGATAATTCGTTCTCGGTGATACACTACCACATAAACTTTGAAGTGATTTTGTTATCTGGTTCAAGAGATACCGCTCATACATGAAATAATATATAGTGCAAAGGGAACAAAATGGGTTTCAAGGTCAACATTCTAGGTCAATGTCAACACAGTCATCAGTATTGAAAGGAACTTCCTTTTAAGATGTCTACCCCTTCTATAAACATGTCCCAAAGCACAAACCCCGGGTGAATACTGCAGAACATCATTTCTCAGAGCACTCATCTATAAATAGAAACATGGGCTAAAAATAGACGTAGGGACTCATCGATTGTGGTAACCTTTTGTCATTATGATAATATGACCTTTATACTATTCGAAAAAACACAGTTTTATCTAAAGCTGGTAGTTCACGCTGGGCCGACATTTAATGGATATTTCCGTGGCCTATTGGTTTTGGGGCTGCTCTTGTGTTGGTAGGACGGGCGAGGTTCGTGCGTCTCTGGATCCCATCAGCGTCTTCGAGTGTTTCTCGTTCTTTCAAAGATGCTCCACTCCACAGCGCTTAAACTGGTAAACCCATCCTAACGAAACTTTGCAGAATGCTTCTTAAAGTACTGAAATTCCCCCTGTGGGGATACCGGGGGGTTGGGGGTGGGGGATTGGTCTTTTGCATAAATAGTTCCCCCACCTTCTGGAAGTTCTGTGATTGTAATTTCCTCTAATCTGTCACTCTCTTTGACTCTGCCTTTTCCCTCTGCTTGCTGTCATCTACTATCTTTCTGCCTTTCCGGTCCATTCTCCTGCCTTTTTTCATGAAACACTTTCAAAAAGATTTCCTCCAGCCAAAGTCTGACATGCTGGGCCTAATTATTTCTTACTTAGGCGCATAACGGAAGCATGACGCATCTGCGCTAAACAAAGCTTTGAATTGGATTAGGCTGAGAGGTTCAGACGGCTTTAAGCTTATAGTGTGCTAGTTAACATGCCTGATACACGTCTAACATGTCGTCTATGCATGTCTGTGCATGTAGTTCTGGAGAACCATGTTACAGCCTAGTCTTGGAAGACGATCACTCTCAAACTAGGGGGCATTCGCACTTGTTTTAGTGCTCCAGCCAAAGTAGGGGATTGTTGGAGTGTGGGGGCCTTCCCAAACACCATCTGTCCTCAAATCTCTTCAATTCACCCTGGGTGATGATCACTCATCTCTGATCATATGGGCAGTCTTCTACCCAAATCAACTATTTAGTTGGAAACCACCCACGTCGTAAGCGTCATAATCACCCAATTGTTGATGGGGGACACTATATGCAAGAAGAAGAGGAACAAACTCTAGGCCAGCCCGCCGGATTAGTAGCTGCCCCCTCTGCTATCTGGCAGGCACACATTTCATTGTTCACAGCTAATGTTGCATTAAATGGATTCGTTCTTGAAAGGCAGGAAAGGTTGTGCATTTTAAATCGATCTACATCATCAGTAACATGAAACAGTTAGATATTCTGTGTATAATATAAAGCTAATTACTGTTGATTAAGCAAAATTCTTTAAAAAAATTGAATTTGAGAGAATGGGACGTGTTCACATTGTGTGTGGTTCTTAGCCCATGAAAGCTAAAAAAAAGGGGGAAAAAAAGAAAAAAAAAAGAAGAACACTTTTGGGGATAATTATAAAACTCGTTGTGAAAGTACCATTGTGCAGATGTAAACAATAACAAAATGAGGAAAACAAAGTACAGAAAGATGAATTTAGAAAAAGACCCCTGCTCTCTGGAAGCTGCAAAACTATAGCGTCATTGATCCGTTGTGGTAGACATCTCTCTGTAATGGTAGGCAGTTGGAAAATGGATTGAAGTGGATACCCACCAACTTCAACGGTAACAAACAGAAAAGAAAAAAAAGAGAAAAACTAACAAAGCAAAAGAAACAGAAAACAAACACAGCAATGGAAACAATTTCGATTCAGTTAAGTTACTTTCCGGAAAAGCAATTAATTAGTCGGCTCGTAGTCGTAAATCAGCTTGAGCCGCAGCACAGACGCCAGGGAAACAAATAAATAATTAGTTTTACTTGTGAAGACGATAACGTGCATGCGGTGTGAGTGTGTGTGTGTGTGTGTGTGTGTGTGTGTGTGTGTGTGTGTGTGAGAGAGAGAGAGAGAGAGAGAGAGAGAGAGAGAGAGAGAGAGAGAGAGAGAGAGAGAGAGAGAGAGAGAGAGAGAGAGAGAGAGAGAGAGAGAGAGAGAGAGAGAGAGAGAGAGAGAGTATAATATCTCTCTGTCTTTGCCTCTTCGTTTTGCATTAGTCTTGCTTTCGTCCCAAGGACAGATTGGAAGAACAGGCTTGGCCTAAAATCTCAATCCTTGTGTAATAACATTCTTCAGTTTTAGTCTTCAGTCTCTCTCTCTTTCTGATTTAACCAAGTTTATTAAATGCTTTATCCATCATACGTGCTGGAAATTCGCAACAAAACACAATATGAGTTGATTCTGCAAGGCATGCCGCACCATACATTAGCCGACAGCTGCTTTTACATTTTGCAACGAAATGTGTGGATCCATTACCGCATAAATAGCTTGTCTATAATTTTAAAATGTAAATTATTTACACAGTGTTCAATTATTGTTTGTGTGTGTCTTTTAAACGATGTTTTAACTCCGAATGAAATATATTTTAGATTTTTTAAAAAAATCTGTGTGAAATATGTAAGCAAGTCACGGAATGTTTTTATTTTAATAATGAGCGTGAAATTGCAAACAAGCTTTTAAAAAAATATACGGTTCGTAAAATGAGTTAGGCCTAATTTTATCTATGCAAAATAAGATTATTTTACAAAATTCACGTGAAATAGTCATCGTATTGTTTTTATCTGTGTGGAATGCCTGTAGTATTTTTTTTCATAAAGCGAAATGAGTACTGTTTCTAAGGGGCACTCAACAAGTTTTCCATTGTGGAGATTCCAGTAACACTGCTGTTCAGGGAGGGACGTTTAGTTTATTTATATTTTCATAATTGTTTTCAAGCCAACTGAAGTTTACCATAAGTAACCTTTCACAAATAACAGTCACGAATATGTTGTAGTATGTTTGGAAATAAGCTATATTCGTTTGCCATTGCTAGATTTTCATTGATTAGGCAGCTTTGTTTATGTTTGCGATATTAATTGTATTATTTAAGTACATTTTCTAATAAATATGTCGCCTGATACTGCTCAACAAAAAATATATTTTACCATAAATATGATGGACGAAATATATCACAAACACTATAAAGAGCATAATTTTATCACAAACACTATAAAGAGCATGCAGCCCAAATAGTTCTATATGGACATGTTTGATGCAGTTTTTATCTAAGATTTCTTGATTCAGTGCTTTAATTAAACAGCACTCTGGCCAAAACGAATCTCCATTGCACCATCCAAGGAAACCACCGACAAAGCAGACAAAGAGAGTCCAGTCTGGACAACATCAAAAGCTGGACCAGCTGCAACACCAACACCCTCATACGCCTGGCAGAGGATCGTGAGCAGACCAGTGGCGGAGGCCGACCACCCAATCCAGCATAACACCCCGATGACCAAGCCAGTCAAAGGTGGAGTGAGTGAATAAGACAATCATATTCTTGCTATCGTGAGTCAAGGGGGTTATTTTTTGACATGTTTCGGTTGACATGACCTGATTCTGTAACCGTTTGGTTTGAAAGGATCACCAAGAATGCGTGTGTGTGTGCTGAGGATGGGTGCCTTGAAATACTGGACTAGGCAGATTTCGCTAAGAAAGCTGGTATGGTATTCATGAATGCGTCTTAAAGCCACACCAGGAGTATTATAGACAAAGCGGTGGCAGCTTTAGGTCGTTATCCGAATCATACATATCCGTATTGTCAAAAATTCGGGACTCTACTGGTGTTGCACTGCCTCCAGGCATAGTCCAGGATCAGGATCGTTCCCACCATCTTTATATCTACTAATGTCCGATATCTGTCTGTTCCAGACCGGAGGACGTTAAACAGATTTTCATTTTAGGTCATTTTGTCTTTCGAACATCGCTCGCTGCGCCACTCCTCTCCATAGGCCCATATATCCGAGAGACTACAACCATCCGTTTTCCCCCGCTGTGCGAGTCAGCACGTTTCTGACTAGCGAGACCGGGGGTGAGTTTGACTAGGAGTAATTCATGCGAATTACAATTGTGCTAAAAGGGGTATAAGAAACAACTCTACAAAACGACTGCGGAAGAATATTACAAGCTCTTGTATGATTGGTCAAAAAAGATATTATTTTAACCAAACTTTAACGGGCCAATTAACAAGAAATGTATTCATCCCAAGCAAGTCACTGTGACATGAAAGTTCGCCAAACAATCGGCAAACGAAGTTGTTTCTTAGGACCGTTTTTGCCGAATTTCGCAAACAGCTATGAGCGTTTACTCTTGTGAAATGACCCCCAGATCCCTGGGATCGGTTGTTATGCCTTTAAACAGATGACGCAGGTCATCAGGGTCGTCCCTTGGGTCCGAGAATAACATTCTCGCTGTGCCTTCATCGATGGATGCGTAGGTGGCTTCGGAGACCAAACTCAGAAGCGCGCATGCGATTGCAGTTGGGACATTTCACACCAGCCAGGTGCTGCTGACGATCATCTTTGAAACTCCTCATTGCTCCTAATGCAGTCCTGCCACTGTATTCGTATGATTAACTGTAGAGAGTGCTGGTGGAATTCCTCAAGCTTCTGATTTGGCTGCGGTACAGAGTCCATGTTTCACAGCCATAGAGCAGTGATGTGAGAACCACAGCATTGTACACCTTCAGCTTGGTTGAGAGACAACTGTTTGTTTCTACTGCAGGACTTTGGTGAAGAGTCTGCCTAGTGTCTGCCTAGTGCCTGGCTGGCTTTCTGAATACTGGCTGTAATCTCTTTATCCAGAGAGCTATCGTAGGAGATAGTGCTGCCCATATATTTAAAGGCATCAACATTCTTCTGCTCCATGTCATCAATGATGATACTTGGCTACTGCGGAGCACAGTTTGGGGCTGGCTGGAGAAGGACTTCTGTTTTCCCTAGGCTAGGCTGATGGTCAGGCCGAACCTCTTGGATGCCTCAGAGAACTTGCTGACTATAGTTTGTTAGTGGTTCTCCTTGGGGTCCATCAGGCTATGAAGCACCTCAGATCAAACAGTGAGCCATCCAGACAGTATCCAATGTAGATGCCAAGATCAAGGTCTCTGACAGCATGGAGCAATGCTTGGTTGAAGAAGAGGTTGAACAGCACAGGAGCACACAGCTTTGCTTCAATCCACTGGAGATGCCAAAACTCTCAGATGTTTCGCTGTTTGACATCACTTCTCGTGTCATGTTGTCATGAAATAACTATTGGTGGACAGCCAAGTTTCTTCGGGATGATTCACAATGCCTCCCTGCTGACTGTATTGAAGGCCTTTGTCATGTCGATGAAGACAGCATACATGTCCATGTTGTGCTCAAGGCACGTTTCCTGAACTTGCCACACTGTGACTCTGGAAGATTTTCCTCTGAGACCATAGAAATCAGTCTGTTCAAGGTGATTCATGTGGGGAGTTTCTTGGCAATTGAGAGGACGGATATACCGCGGTAGTTCCCGCAGTCTGCTTTGGAGCCTTTGTTCTTGTACAAGGCGACAATAGTGGCATCGCGAAAGTCCGCTGGCATTTCTTTCTCTTCCCAAACACTGACTAGGACACTGTGAAATGCCTCCAGACTGTCTTTTCCTAGTGCCTTGTACACCTCTGCAGGGATACCATCCTTACCAGGGGCCTTGCTACAGCTCATCTGATTGATGGCCTTCTGGACTTCTTCCAGTGATGGTGAATTGTCTAGTGCATCAATGGTTGGCTGCTGAAGGATCTGATCTACAGCAGCCTGTTCAACTGAGGATGGTCTGTTCAGGAAGTGGCTGAAGTGTTCTTTCCACCTTATTGATGCCTGCCATATCCTTGATACTGGTGGTGCCATCTGCTGACAGCAGGGTGGCAAGGCCAGTTTTTGATGGACCAAAAACAGTCTTGATGGAGCTGCAAAACTGTTTGGAGCTGTTGTTGTTTAGCCAGCAGGTCTTCAATGACGTCGTCATACTCGTCAAACCAATCCTGATGACTTTGTATCTTGGGTCCGAGAACAGACTGTGCTGTCTCAGTCACCGCTGCTTTAAACTGGTTCCACTTCTGTGTTGGGTTTCCAGTCAACGGTCCTGTGGCAGACAGATTCTCGTTGAGGCTTGACTGGAAATTTTGGCAGATGTAAGGCTGCTGGAGTCTGGCTGTGTTGCTTTTAAGCAGTTAACATGTGTAGTAAGCCCTAATATGTACATTGCTATACACAGCCAATCGTTGTGACAGTTTTGTCTAAATTACATGTTATTACCCGTGTTAATTGTTTAAGACACACACATGACTACCGTGGAAATGAAAGAAATATTGCTTTTAGTTACGTTACGCATACACGTGCCGTATTTAACCCCAGAAAGTTCAGTCATAAAAATAAAAAACAAAGTTCATCATTTACAAATTGGGTTGTAGAGGGAAAGTATCGTTTCGTTCATTTCTACCTTTCCCGAATTCGCCGAATTATTCAGTTGTTTTGTTGTGTCTCATGTGAATGAAAAAACATCACTTCAAACTTGTGTGCATGTTCGTTTGTTGCATTTTCCAGTGACGGTGCAGTCTGTTGCATTTTTTTAAAAAGAATGTTTACTTTGAGAAGATACTACATACGAAGTGTATGTTGAATGCAGCTGGAGGTATGGTGACTTTTTGTTATTGTTTTTTTCTTCTTAAGTTTAATTAAGTGCACATTTAGGCACCAGATGTAGAGGGTGCATGCAATAACTGGTCTATTTGCCTTATTTATTCATTTTGTGATAGTTACTTCTTGCAGGAAACCCTCATCAACTTTATACCCACGTATTTTGGATGGTGCTTCTGAAAACAAACACGCAAAACAATCTTTGTTCATTTTGGGATAGTCACTTCTTGCAGGGAGCCCTCGTATGCTTCATACCCACGTATTTTGGATGGTGCTTCTGAAAACAGACACGCAAAACAAAAATGCCAGCCTAAGACATTGAAGTGTGGCTTGGTCGTGGCCTTGGCCTACTCGTGCGTTCTGAGTAACAAATACGAACCTGTTGCGCAGGGGACATGAACAGGTCAGATTAAAAACAAAACATTACCCAGATGCTTTATCCAAACATTTTCATGGAAATGAGATGAAACAAAATCCCAGCAAAGGTGTCGGGGAAATTAAAAACAGACAAGCACCACTGTCACGTGTGCGTGCCATTGCATGCCGCATACATGGGCTTTCTTTTTAAACAGTGAGTTAGCTAATGATATGTTTCTTTCTTTCAATTTGTGGTGTAGGCCCACAATTGAGGGATTGGTGTGTGACCACAGGGTCAGCCTGTAAGATTGAGAAGTGGGCTGAACTGCGCTCACTGTTAAATGTGTGTGTGTGTGGTGAAATTGATTTTTTTCATCACTTCTTATTTGTATGGCATAGGAAGTGGAGGCCCTATTTTTTTGTCTGTGTGCGTGGGACACACGAGCTTGATGGTTAGCTCACCTGTATGATGGACCAATAACACAGGCTGACCCCAAGGGCGGTAAAAGGAAGGTACGCCTTGAAAATCATGTGAACTTGACCCATCACCTGCATCCATATTGTCTGATTGTATTGATGTTTTGCTCCCCTACATAGCCAATGTTGTCAATGCCTCCCTCACGTCTGGCACCTTTCCCCAGGAATACAAATCTGCTGTTGTTCGTCCCCTGCTCAAAACGCCATCCCTGATGCAAATTCACTGAAACATTACAGACCTGTCTCAAATTTTCCCTTCCTTGCCAAAGTTCTTGAGAGAATCGTACTTGGTCAGCGTTCTGCTCATCTTACGCAGAACAATTTGATTGACCCCCACCAGTCTGCTTACAGGGCTGGTCACATCACAGAGACTGCACTCCTGAAATGACCTTCTTCTCGCTCTTGATGATGACAAAGTCTCTCTTCTATCCCTGTTAGATCCTGCTTTCCAGACTCCAAACTTCATTTGGCATTCAGGGCACATTTCTTACCTGGCTAAAATCTTATCCCAATGATTGTTTCCAGACAGTTGTTGTCAATGGTCTTTCTTCGTCTACTACACCTCTTGCCTGTGGGGTTCCACAAGGCTCTGTCCTTGGGCCTGTACTGTTCGCTATGTACGTCAGACCTGTGTCTGACGTTATTGACCAGCACTCCTTGTCGCATGAGAGCTTCGCTGACGACACTCAAATGTACAAGTCAAGCACTGTATCTGAACTCACAGATGCATTTATCAACATTCAAGACTGTTTCCATGATTTATAGCAATGGATGTCTATGAATAAGCTGCAGCTTAATGATAAGAAAACAGAACTTCTGCTCATTGCCCCTCCCAAACTCCAAAACCACACCTCTCTTCCTTCTTCCGTCAGCATTGGAAGTTCTGATATTTCGTTCTCATCTCAGGCTCGTAACCTTGACGTGACTTTTGATTCCACCATTTTCTTCAAGCATCATGTTTCAAATGTCTGTAAGGCAGCCTATCTGGAAATACGCAAGATCAGCTCGATGAGACACTTACTTTCCACTGAAGCCACAAACACTCTGGTCTGTTTGTTAGTTCTCTCAAGGCTGGATTACTGCAACAGTCTCTTGGCTGGCTCACTGAAGTACCTTCTGGACAAGCTTCAGAAGGTCCAGAGTAGTGCCGCCAGACTTGTCTGCAGAACATCTAGACGTCAGCATGTTACTCCTCTGTTGCAGTCCCTCCTCTGGCTCCTGGTTCAGAGTCGGATTGACTATAAGCTGGCTTCCATCTGTTTCTCTTCTGTCTCTGGTACTGGACCACAATATCTTTCTGACATTCTACACATCTACACCCCACCCCGTCGTTCTTCTGCTGACGTTCGTCTTTTCCGTGTTCCTTCTGTCAGAACAAAGTCCTTCGGTCAACGTTCTTTCTCCTTTCAGGGACCCACTGTCTGGAATACACTTCCCATCAATATCAGACACTTACCTTCAACTTCTTCCTTCAAGTCTGCTGTGAAGACCAACTTTTTTTCAACGGTCATAATTCCTCCCCCACCAATCCGCTCCTCTCCACCCCCTTGTACTCAGTTTCCGTGAAATGCTGAAGTGGCTGTCACATGGCGTGTCCGTGTGTGTGTGTTTTCTGTAAGTTGCGTACCTTTTTCAAAATATGCGTTTTTGTGCCTTTGTGCATAATGTACTTTTCTATATTCTAGTCATGTTCTGATTGCATAAGTTAATGTATATTCTATGCTATATTAGTATTAAATATGTAAAGCGGTTAGAGCACTAAATCAGAGAATAGGCGATATCTAAATAATCATTATTATTACTATTATTATTACCTGGGTGCCCTGAAATTCGCCAGCTGGGACGAGGTGTGCCGTGGATGCTGTCGTAATACCCCACCTCCTGGAAGTGGGACTTATAGTGAGTCGCGTGGCTGATGCTGCTGAAAAAAATGAAACAGTAATCAACAAACCGAAGACCACAAGAAGTGAATGAAAGACAAGGAAAAAAATAAGAAAAACAGCATTTAAAGAAATTACGTCGACAAGAGAGAGAGAGAGAGAGAGAGAGAGAGAGAGAGAGAGAGAGAGAGAGAGAGAGAGAGAGAGAGAGAGAGAGAGAGAGAGAGAGAGAGAGAGAGAGCTTTCCATGTGGGTTTATCTGTTTTACACATGCCGTTACACTCTATGTACCGGCACTGTGTGGTAACGGGGGACAGCACTGTTCTTTATCACACTGTTGAACACTTTCCGGACACGACTACATATGGTGGACACTCAACTTATGTGAAGTTGCAATATTTGGCTAAGAAATATCGTTTCATGACAATATCCAAATACTCACAATATCCCAATATTCAGAATCTGGCTGTCATGTGCTTAGTAAACGGAAGTCAAATTCGTAGCGATACAGAGTCTCGTCATACCAATCCCATTTCCGTAACACGTGCGCAGGTGTGGCAGCCATCTTTAATTGCATGTCGTGGTGGTCATGTGACCTACACGTCTTTGCTCTGTGGTGGCGTTTTCAGAGTGTTCTGTCAAACGGAAAGTTCCTACAGTTTTCGTATCCGTCCATTAAAAAATAAGAAAAACAGCACTTAAAGAAATTACGTCGACAAGAGAGAGAGAGAGAGAGAGAGAGAGAGAGAGAGAGAGAGAGAGAGAGAGAGAGAGAGAGAGAGAGAGAGAGAGAGAGAGAGAGAGAGAGAGAGAGAGAGAGAGAGAGAGAGAGAGAGACAGAGAGTGAGAGAGAGAGATAGTGTTGGCCAACTTTTGTTTTATAGATGATTTGTGCCCATTTACTGTTTGAATAATTTCGTGTATGTTCTCTATGTATAAATAGAATGTTCTCTTCTTGTTTAGTTAAGAAGAGGGGGTAGCTAAAGAATATGTATTCCCTGAGTATTAATTGTCCGCATCGGTTGAAAGGAGCGATCGCGTGTGCTTGCGGAGTTTGCTGTCTGTATGCATGAGTGAATGTGCGTGATTGACAGTATGACAACCACGACTATGACATTGTCATACACCAGAAGGGGGCTTAGTAGGTGGTGTCTCGCATATGCTAGCTCAGTACAGGCTCCACCGAAGTGACTCAGCAGCAATGCAGTGTCTCCTCTGGTTGTTGTCTCCTGACGGCCTAACACATAATAGCTCCACTGGCCCTTGGACTACTTATTTTGGGATTCTGCGACCTGACAAACCAGGTTGTGGCTGTGAGTTCGAACTGGGAGCAATGCCACTTTCGAGCATAGCCACTATTTGGCTTGTTCGTGTTAGAACATACTTACGCGAATAAAAAGAGTGGGGAACAATTAAATCTAGATATTGTTTTATTTGTGGCAGCTTCCTTTTGCATTTCTAATGAAAAACGTCCTTGTCCACTGACCTTTAACCTTAGCAATCCAGGCGACTCGTGTAAAGTTTGTGTAACCATTGCTAAAGTCTTGAGACAAACTGTCCAACACAGGGATGGCCGAAGTGAGGATGAAATAGCTGATGAAAATTGCGCATTATTGGGAGGTAAATTCAACTTTCCGACGTGCCTGACTGACTGGGATAGGGTGCTGGACGTTTTAAAACCAGCGGCAAAATGTGTAAGGAGAACAGCTATCCATGTGGGTTTATCCATTTTACACATGCCGTTACACTCTATGTACCGGCGCTGTGTGGTGACGGGGGACAGCACTGTTCTTTATCACACTGTTAAACACTTTCCGGAAACGACTACATATGGTGGACACTCAACTTATGTGAAGTTGCAATATTTGGCCAAGAAATATCGTTTCATGACAATATCCAAATACTCACAATATCCCAATATTCAGAATCTGGCTGTCATGTGCTTAGTAAACGGAAGTCAAATTCGTAGCAATACGGAGTCTCGTCATACCAATCCCATTTCCGTAACACGTGCGCAGGTGTGGCAGCCATCTTTAATTGCATGTCGTGGTGGTCATGTGACCTACACGTCTTTGCTCTGTGGTGGCGTTTTCAGAGTGTTCTGTCAAACGGAAAGTTCCTACGGTTTTCGTATCCGTCCATTAAACGCTGACAAAAACTCTGATTTAGCCAACGAGAACTCTCCTGCCACCCCTGTGTTCACCTGCAGTGATAGCCAGCAGGCCTTGTCGTTTAGCTTGGTGTGTAACTTCGTAGCTGAGTGCAGGGATCAGAGTGACGAGTCATTCTGTCATCACCCTTTTTGCGGGAACAAATTCACCTGTTCTAATGGTCAATGCATACGGCCCGAAAACGTGTGCGACCAACTGTTTAACTGCTGGAACGAATCTGACGAGAACACGTGCAAGGGGTTTAACACAATTAGCATTAGGCATTATTATCACCCGTCTCCTGCTATCATCCGTTTTAACTCACGTCAGTTCGTCTCAAATCCAATGGGACTGAACGAATCTTGTCCTTATACCCACTATCGTTGTACCGGTGTGTTCAATGACTGCCTGCCTGTGTACACGTTGTGCAATGGGATGTACGACTGTATTGCTCACGTAGATGAACAAGGTTGTGAGAACATGACATGCCCAGGATACCTGCGTTGCAGATTTTCTGGAATATGTTTGCATCCTGATCATATATGTGACGGCTGGTCGCATTGTCCAAAGCATGACGATGAGTTATTCTGTGACATGGCCTGTCCTTCAGACTGCCATTGCCAGGAACACGCGTTCCAGTGTGGTCAGCCATTTAGTGCAGCATCATTCCCTCAGCTCCGTTACCTGGATGCCACAGGTTCTGGCATGACACTGTCTGATGTTGACCACAACACTTATCTTATCAACCTGGCTTTTGTCCAGTGTTCAATAACTCACATACCTGTCGCGACGTTGAAGAACTTAAAGCACCTGGACCTCAGTAGAAACCTACTGAAGCAGGTCCATTTGGCGTCTTTTCGTAATCTGCAGCATTTAGAAACATTGTCACTGTCCGGGAATCCTCTCTCTACACTGGTTAGGGACTATGCCTCTGGTGTCCAGTTAAACACTGTGACGACCCTAGACCTGTCACATACCACTCTGAGTATATTTGATCCAGAAATAATCTCGTGCTTTCCCCGAATAAAGACACTGAATTTGACGTCCACTTTCATTCATACATTCCTCGGCAGTTTCCAGCCCTTACCTCATCTGGCTGAACTGTACATGGAGAGCAGCCCGATAAAAACGTTTCCAGCTGACATTTTTGTACACCTTCGCCGTTTAGTGTCTGTACACACCAGTAATTATAAGCTTTGCTGTGATGAGATCCTTCCTCTTGGTTTTGACAGTAGTTTGTGTCATGCTCCAAAGGACGAGGTGTCCTCATGTCAGGATTTGCTGCAGTCTTGGACTTACCGTGTGTTTTTGTGGATTATGGGTTTCATGTCACTGACCGGCAACCTGTTCTCGTTTTGTGCACGTTTATTTTTAACCCAAACACGCTCTGTGTCTGGCTTCACTGTGTTCGTTATCTCACTTACCATGGGCGATTTCCTGATGGGATTATACGTGGTCCTTATTGGTGCTGCTGATGAAAGGTTTCGTGGTCAATATCTCTATTTTGATGACTTGTGGAAACACAGTGTGGCTTGTAAAGTGGCTGGCTTCTTCTCTCTGCTATCCAGTGAAGTGTCAGCTTTGATCATTTGTCTCATAACCATCGATCGATTCATCGTTCTTCGCTTTCCATTTAGCACTCTACGGTTTGATAAAACATCCGCATTTGTGGCTTGCCTCTTGACGTGGTTGGTTGGTTGGGTTTTGGCTGTCTTCCCTTTGCTGCCAATGACAAAACACTGGGAGTTTTACAGTCAGTCAGGTGTCTGCATTCCACTGCCAGTTACCAGACAGGAGTTTAAAGGCAAGTATTATTCTGTAGGCGTAATGATCATCTTTAATTTTACTCTATTTTTGGTCATTTCGTGTGGTCAGTATATTATCTTCAGATCAGTGCAGAGCAATGTCTTGAAAACTAACACCACCCAGATGTCACAAGACATGACCATAGCCCGGCGCTTGATCAACATCGCTGTGACAGATTTCCTGTGCTGGTTTCCCATTGGACTGTGCGGCATACTGGCATTGAACGATGTTCCAGTTCCTGGAGAAGTCAACGTGGCCCTGGCTATATTCGTGCTGCCGCTAAATTCTGCCATCAACCCTTTCATCTATACCTACAACACTTGGGCAGAAAGAAGGAGAAAATCTGAAGAAGTTAAACTGATAAACTGGCTGCAGGCTAACAGACAGAAGCTCCATGACTTATGAATCATATCAACAGATACATAATTATGCCAAATGATATGATCATTGCTGTTTGGAATTCTCTCCCAGCTGATCTCGCCATCATGAACCAACTCTCTCCGGTTTCAAATCTAAACCGAAGACCCACTTCTTTCAAGCTCATTCTAAGTTTTTCATTCTTGTTCATGTACCTGGTTGCATGAATGCGTGAGAATGTCTGTGTGTGACTGCGTGTGTATCAGTGAATGGAAGCGCCTTGATTGTAAATTAACTATAGAAAGGCGCTATAGGTATTAAGTATTAGGTAATTTATAGTCACAGAGGCGTCTCACTGAAATTCGGGTTGCTCCCACCTGGAGAT
>CM065703.1:42773607-42800540 GCA_017654935.2 Phymorhynchus buccinoides | reverse complement strand
GTCACAGTTTAACTGTACCCATAGGCATATCCCTAACCATGTATTAAGGATTCACCGACAGTGCAATGTTTCTAAATGCTGCAGATACGAAAAGACGCCAATGAATCTGCTTCAGTAGATTTCTACTGAGGTCCGGTGCTTTGTTCTTCACCGTCGCGACCAGGTATAATAAATCTTAATGAACACTGGCAAAGCCAGGTTGATAAGATAAGTGTTGTGTCCACATCGTACGTGTCATGCCAACTGTGGCATCAGGTAACTGAGCGATAATGATGCTCTTAATGCTGACCACACTTTGCGTGTTCCTGACACTGGCAGTCTGAGGACGGCCTGTCCAGACTAATCATCGTCTATGCTTGGACATGCGACCAACCATCACAATATTTATATGATCAGGATGCGAACATATTCGGAAATCTGCAACGCAGGTATCCTGCATGTCATGTTCTCACACAACCTTTTTTCATCTACGTGCCCATACATCGTACTCCCTTGCACACGTGTACACAGGCAGTCAGTCATTGAACGACCGTACAACGATAGTGGTATGACGGACATATTCGTTCAGCTCCACATTGGATGGGTGAGACGAACTGACGTGAGTTAAACGAATGATCCATGAGACGGTGTGATAATAATGCCTAATGCTAATTGTGTTAAACACCCTTTGCACATTTCTCGTCAGATTCGTCCAGCAGTTAACAGTTGGTCGCACACTTTTCGGGCCCTACTGCATTGACCATTATACCAGGTGAATATTGTTGCCCGCAAAAAGGGTGATGACACATGACTCGTCACTCTGGATCCCTGCACTCACTACGAAGCTACACACCACGCTAAACGACAAGGCCTGCTTGCATCAACTGCAGGTGAACACAGGGGTGCAGGAGAGTCTCTCGTTGGCTAAATCAGAGTTTTTGTGTCAGCGTTTAATGGAGGCTTGAAAAACCGTAGGAACTTTCCTGTTTGACCAGAACCCTCTGAACCCTCCACCACAGAGCAAAGACCGTTATGTCACATGCCACCACGACATGCCCTTAAAGATGGCTGCCCCACCGGCGCACTGTGTTACGGAAATGGTTGGTATGCACGAGACTCAGTATACTGCTAAACTAAATTTGACTTCCGTTTACTAAGCACATTACAGCCATATTCTGAAATATTTGGATTATGTGAGTATTGAGGCTTTGTCATGAACGATATTCTTTTCCAAATATTGCACTTCACATACGTGCATGTCCACCATTGTGTGCTCGTTTCTGGGAAAGTGTTTAAAACAGTGTGATAAAGAAACAAAGTGGGGGCTGTCCCCCGTCACCACACAGCGCCGGTACATAGACTTGTAACGCATGTGTAAAAGGCTAAACCCACATGGATAGCTGTGCTCCTTACACTTTTGCCCTGTTTAAAAAGTCCGCACCCTGTCCAGTCAGTCGGCACGTCGGAAAGTGAATTTACCTCCCAATACTGCGCGAATTTTCATCAGCTATTTCATCTCTCACTTCGGCCATCCCTGTGTTGGACAGTTTGTTTCAAGACTTTAGCAATGGTTACACAAACTTTACACGAGTCGCCTGGATTGCTAAGGTTAAAGGTCAGTGGACAAGGACGTTTTTCATTAGAAATGCAAAAGGAAGCTGCCACAAATAAAACAATATCTAGATTTAATTGTTCCCCACTCTTTTTATTCGCGTAAGTATGTTCTAACACGAACAAGCCAAATAGTGGCTATGCTCGAAAGTGGCATTGCCCCCAGTTCCAACTCACAGCCACAACCTGGTTTGTCAGGTCGCAGAATCCCAAAATAAGTAGTCCAAGGGCCAGTGGAGCTATTATGTGTTAGGCCGTCAGGAAACAATCAACCAGAGGAGACACTGCATTGCTGCTGAGTCACTTCGGTGGAGCCTGTACTGAGCTAGCATATGCGAGACACCACCTACTAAGCCCCCTTCTGGTGTATGACAATGTCATAGTCGTGGTTGTCATACTGTCAATCACGCACATTCACTCATGCATACAGACAGCAAACTCTGCAAGCACACGCGATCCCTCCTTTCAACCGATGCAGACAATTAATACTCAGGGAATACATATTCTTTAGCTACCCCCTCTTCTTAACTAAACAAGAAGAGAACATTCTATTTATACACAGAGAACATACACGAAATTATTCAAACAGTAAATGGGCACAAATCATCTATAAAACAAAAGTTGGCCAACACTATCTCTCTCTCTCACTCTCTCTCTCTCTCTCTCTCTCTCTCTCTCTCTCTCTCTCTACTCATCTCTCTCTCTCTCTCTCTCTCTCTCATCTCTCTCTCTCTCTCTCTCTCTCTCTCCTCTTGTCGAAGTAATGTCTTTAAGTGCTGTTTTTCTTTCTTTTTTCCTTGTCTTTCATTCACTTCTTGTGGTCTTCGGTTTCTTGATTACTGTTTCATTTTTTTCAGCAGCATCAGCCACGCGACTCACTGTAAGTCCCACTTCCAGGAGGTGGGGTATTACGACAGCATCCACGGCACACCTCGTCCCAGGTGGCGAATTTCAGGGCACCCAGGTAATAATAATAATAATAATGATTATTTAGATAGCGCCTATTCTCTGATTTAGGGCTCTAACCGCTTTACATATTTAATACAAATATAGCATAGAATATACATAAATTATGCAATCAGAACATGACGAACGTACATACATACATATTACATGAATAGAATATAGAAAAGTACATTATGTACAAAGGCACAAAAACGCATATTTTGAAAAAGGTACACAACTTACAGAAAACACACACACACGGACACGCCATGTGACAGCCACTTCAGCATTTCATGGAAACTGAGTACAAGGGGGTGGAGAGGAGCGGATTGGTGGGGGAGGAATTATGATCGTTGAAAAAAAGTTGGTCTTCACAGCAGACTTGAAGGAAGAAGTTGAAGGTAAGAAGTGTCTGATATTGATGGGAAGTGTATTCCAGACAGTGGGTCCCTGAAAGGAGAAAGAACGTTGGCCGAAGGACTTTGTTCTGACAGAAGGAACACGGAAAAAACGAGCGTCAGCAGAAGAACGACGGGGTGGGGTGTAGATGTGTAGAATGTCAGAAAGATATTGTGGTCCAGTACCAGAGACAGAAGAGAAACAGATGGAAGCCAGCTTATAGTCAATCCGACTATGAACTGGGAGCCAGAGGAGGGACTGCAACAGATGAGTGACATGCTGGCGTCTAACTGATCTGCAGGCAAGTCTGGCGGCACTATTCTGGACCTTCTGAAGCTTGTCCAGAAGGTACTTCAGTGAGCCAGCCAAGAGACTGTTGCAGTAATCCAGCCTTGAGAGAACTAACAAACAGACCAGAGTGTTTGTGGCTTCAGTGGAAAGTAAGTGTCTAATCGAGCTGATCTTGCGTATTTCCAGATAGGCTGCCTTACAGACATTTGAAACATGCTGCTTGAAGGAAATGGTGGAATCAAAAGTCACGTCAAGGTTACGAGCCTGAGATGAGAACGAAATATCAGAACTCCCAATGCTGACGGAAGAAGGAAGAGAGGGGTGGTTTTGGAGTTTGGGAGGGGCAATGAGCAGAAGTTCTGTTTTCTCATCATTAAGCTGCAGCTTATTCATAGACATCCATTGCTATAAATCATGGAAACAGTCTTGAATTTTGATAAATGCATCTGTGAGTTCAGATACAGTGCTTGACTTGTACATTTGAGTGTCGTCAGCGAAGCTCTCATGCGACAAGGAGTGCTGGTCAATAACGTCAGACACAGGTCTGACGTACATAGCGAACAGTACAGGCCCAAGGACAGAGCCTTGTGGAACCCCACAGGTAAGAGGTGTAGTAGACGAAGAAAGACCATTGACAACAACTGTCTGGAAACAATCATTGGGATAAGATTTTAGCCAGGTAAGAAATGTGCCCTGAATGCCAAATGAAGTTTGGAGTCTGGAAAGCAGGATCTAAAAGGGATAGAAGAGAGACTTTGTCATCATCAAGAGCGAGAAGAAGGTCATTTCAGGAGTGCAGTCTCTGTGCTGTGACCAGCCCTGTAAGCAGACTGGTGGGGGTCAATCAAAATTGTTCTGAGTAAGATGAGCAGAACGCTGAGCAAGTACGATTCTCTCAAGAAAATTTGCAAGGAAGGGAAGATTTGAGACAGGTCTGTAATGTTTCAGTGAATTTGGATCAAGGGATGGCTTTTTGAGCAGGGGACGAACAACAGCAAATTTGTATTTCTGGGGAAAGGTGCCAGACATGAGGGAGGCATTGACAACATTGGCTATTATGTAGGGGAGCAAAACATCAATTCAATCAGACAATATGGATGCAGGTGATGGGTCAAGATCACATGATTTTCTGGGCGTACCTTCCTTGCACCGCCCTTAGGGTCAACCTGTGTTACTGGTCCATCATACAGGTGAGCTAACCATCACGCTCGTGTGCCCCACGCACACAGACAAAAAAATGGGCCTCCACTCCCTATGCCATACAAAATTAATAAGAAGTGATGACAAAAATCAATTTCACCACACACACACACATTTAACAGTGAGCGCAGTTCAGCCCACTTCTCAATCTTACAGGCTGACCCTGTGGTCACACACCAATCCCTCAATTGTGGGCCTACACCACAAATTGAAAGAAAGAAACATATCATTAGCTAACTCACTGTTTACAAAGAAAGCCCATGTATGCGGCATACATTTGCAAGCACAGATGACAGTGGTGCTTGTCTGTTTTTAATTTCCCCGACACCTTTGCTGGGATTTTGTTTCATCTCATTTCCATGAAAATGTTTGGATAAAGCATCTGAGGTAAGTTGGGTAATGTTTTGTTTTTAATCCGACCTGTTCATGTCCTCTGCGCAACAGGTTCGTATTTGTTACTCAGAACGCACGAGTAGGCCAAGGCCACGACCAAGCCACACTTCAATGTCTTAGGCTGGCATTTTTGTTTTGCGTGTCTGTTTTCAGAAGCACCATCCAAAATACGTGGGTATGAAGCTTACGAGGGTTCCCTGCAAGAAGTGACTATCCCAAAATGAATAAAGATTGTTTTACGTGTTTGTTTTCAGAAGGACCATCCAAAATACGTGGGTATAAAGTTGATGAGGGTTTCCTGCAAGAAGTGACTATCACAAAATGAATAAAGAAGGCAAATAGAACAGTTCTTGCAGGCACCCTCTAAATCTGGTGCCTAAATGTGCACTTAATTAAACTTAAAAAGAACAAAAACAATAACAAAAAGTCACCATGCCTCCAGCTGCATTCAACATACACTTCGTATGCAGTATCTTCTCAAAGTAAACATTCTTTTAAAAAAAAATGAAACAGACTGCACCGTCACTGGAAAATGCAACAAACGAACATGCACACAAGTCGGAATTGACGTTATTTTATTCACATGAGACTCAACAAAACAACTGAATATTTCGGCGAATTCGGGAAAGGTAGAAATAAACGAAACAATACTTCCCCTCTACCACCCAATCTGTAAATGATGAACTTTTAAAAAGCTTATTTTTATGACTAAACTTTCTGGGGTTAAAGAAGGCAAGTGTATACGTAACGTAACTAAATGCAATATTTCTTTCATTTCCACGGTAGTCATGTGTGCGTCTTAAACAATTAACACGGGTAATAGCAGGTAATTTAGACAAAACTGTCACAACGATTGGCTGTGCATAGCAATGTACATATTAGGGCTTACGACACACGTTAACTGTTTAAAAGCAACACAGCCAGACTCCAGCAGCCTTACTGTAATGTCCTGCACTGCACCGTGAAAGGGGACAACCTACTCAGTGCTGGTGCAGCAGAGAGGCTTCACATCATCAGTTTCACTTTCTCTGCCTGTGACCAACCGGTTGCAGACATGCTCTGCGAGAGAACCAGGCTCTCTTTGAAGGACTTGGCAAAATGAAGGACGTCAAAATTACCCTTCACCAAGATCCATCAGTTCAGCCAGTGGCCCAACCCCACCGTCGCATCCCGTTTCATCTACGGAAGAAGGTTGAGAAGGAGATTCAACGGCTTGAGGAACTGGACATAATCGAAAAAGTGGATGGCCCTTCTCCTTGGGTATCCCCTATCGTCATAGTCCCAAAACCAAAGAAACCTGGTGATATTAGAATCTGTGTTGACATGCGCGTCCCAAATCAGGCCATCAAAAGGACACGCCACATCATGCCGACACTGGATGATATCCTGATGCGCCTCAACCAGGCCACAGTGTTCAGCAAACTCGACCTGAACAAAGGCTACCATCAGTTGGAACTGGATGAGCAGTCGAGAAACATCACAACGTTCTCAACTCACGCCGGTCTGAGACGATACAAGAGGTTGAACTTTGGAGTCACCAGTGCATCAGAGATCTTTCAAAACTGCATTGTGGAGACCCTGTCCAACATCGACAACTGCCTCAACACGAGTGACGACATTTTGGTTTACGGCAAATCACAAGAAGAACATAACAACACCTTGAGGAAAGTCTTTGACCGCCTGAAAGAAAAGAACCGACACTGAACAGAAAGAAATGTGAGTTCAACAAAGACTCCATCGAGTTCTACGGCTTTGTTTTTGGCAAGAATGGCATATCCTAGACACCCCAAAAGTCAATGTTGTTCACAAGATGCCCGCCCCAACAAACGCCAAGGAAGTTCGCAGTTTCCTGGGCATGACCAACTACGTCTCACGTTTCATCAAGGACTATGCTGACCTCACAAAGCCACTTCGGGACCTCACACGCAAGAACGTGCCCTGGTCATGGACTGAGGTACACCAGAAAGCGCTTGACGAGCTCAAGCAAAAGTTCACCAGTGACAAGGTCATGAAGTACTTTGATCCAAATCTTCCAACGGAAATCACTGTGGATGACAGCCCCATTGGTCTTGGCAGCATGCTCTCACAACGTGACAAGGAGGACATCCATGTCGTAGCATACGCAAGCCGAGCACTGACTGATGTGGAATCCCGATACTCTCAGACAGAACGGGAAGCACTCACCATTGTTTGAGCATCTGAACACTTCAACTTATATCTCCTGGGACAGCACTTCACGGTCATCTCTTACCACAAGCCACTTGAAGGAATTTTCAATAGCCCAGCGTCACACACCTCTGCGCGCATCGAACGATGGAACTTACGGCTTCAAGCTTACGATTTCACACTTCGCTACCAGCCAGGAGATGGAAACCCTGTAGATTTTCTGAGCAGACACCCGACGCCCACAGCTGCTTCAAAACATGAAGACAAGATAGCTGACGAGTATGTGAACTTTCTTGTCAGTCATATCATCCCAAGGGCAATGTCAATCGAGGAGATTGCCAAGGCGACCAACGAAGATGCTACTCTGCAAGCAGTTAGAACTGCCATAACAACCGACGATTGGCAGATCCCCAGCTCTACATCAGTGGATGGTGCATCTTTTCAAATCTGCAAGACGATCAAGGATGAATTGTCGTTCTGTGAGGAACATGAAGTCATCCTCAGGCGTCACCACATCGTTATCCCCAAGTCCCTGCAGCAGCGGATCATCAACATAGCCCATGAAGGTCACCAGGGCATCATCAAAACGAAGAGGCTACTGAGGGAGAAAGTGTGGTTCCCGCACATAGACAGACAGGTAAAACACCAACAAATCCTGCCTGACCTGCCTAGCAAACATTCCGCAACGGAAAGCGGAACCCCTCCAGATGACTGAGCTACCTCGCCAGACCGTGGTCTGAAGTCAGCGTGGACTTTACTGGACCCCTCCCATCTGGAGAATATCTTCTGGTCGTCGTGGACGACTATTCCAGATACCCAGAAGTTGAAGTCCTGAAATCCACCAGCTTCAGGGCCACGGCACCCAAACTCGACGCCATCTTTGTCCGACACGGCATTCCAGACGTTGTCAAATTGGACAATGGCCCTCCATTCAATGGCAATGGTAACATGGTTCTCCAGAACTACATGCACAAACGAGGCAAATGGAGGCGTTGAACTATACATGCCGATGCTGACAAAAGTGATCCAGTTGGCACACGTTGAAGGAAAGGCGTGAAAACAGGAAATTTACAAGTTCCTGCACAACTACAGAGCCACTCCACACTCCAGCACCGGAGTGAGCCCAGCTGAAGCCCTGTTTGGCAGGAAGCTGAGAGTTAAACTGCCAGAGCTACCCAGCAACTCCGCCCAGCCTCCCCACCAGAAGCAGGTCGATGCAGAGGTACGCGAACATGATGCTTCCATGAAGGAGAAGATGAAACGTTTTGCCGATTCCAGGTGTAACACTTCAACGGACATGGACATTGGCGACACTGTTTTGGTGCGTCAACCCCACCAAGACAAACTCTCAACTCTCAACTCCTTATTCCCCCACCCCCATGACGATCACGGTTCGAAAAGGCTCAATGATCACCGCCCGCTCCCCAACCCACCAAATTACCCGCAACTCCTCCTTCTTCAAGAAGATTCCCCAGTCCCTTGCCCCAACCCGCAGCAAGACAATCCCACCAGAAGAAGAGGAAGAGGACACCCCTGCCATTCCAGGACCACCAGCTCCATCTGGCCTGACTCCTGCAGACCAACCATGAGGCAGCCCTAGACAGCTTGGCTGTCAACCTCCAGGAGATGGCCCACGACAGCTGACACCAAACCAGGATGGTTCCACACATCAGGCCCCGCAGGTGGACGATGCCCTGAGACGATCTACACGCCAACGGTCATCACCCAGCTACCTGAAGGATTATGTGGCATAAGAACATTTTCTCGCATTAGAAGAGAAACATGAATTTTTCGAAGAACAATGAACTTTTCGTACAAGAACACAAAGTTGAAATGAACAAAGAGACTTTAATTTGACCACAACCATTGTCCATAAATATCTAAAATGTCGGTCAATATTTTTCCATTGTGTCTTTGTTCGACACATGTTTCGATTTGTTTCCATTGTGTCTTTGTTCGACACATGCTTCGATTGTTAGATCATCGCATTTTTTCGTTAACTTTCGATTCGAAGCACTTCCTTTCTCACCTAACTGTCCTCATTTTTTTAACTAAAATTTTATTCTTCAAACTTGTTTATTCAAGTTGTTTTTCAAAGTACATTCAAGTGTGATCGATCATTCATCTGTTTTTTGTTAACTCAAAGATTTTCCTTTGTCCAAAGAAATCACTCTGTTTTGTAAACAGTTTCAAACTGAAAGGTGAGGAGGGATGTAATGTCCTGCACTGCACCGTGCCACTAGCTACGGTCTGTGCATTAGTTTCATAATAGTGCAACTTCCGGTTGCTTGCTGGTGCCAATATTACCACACAACAACACACCTATAATCTCTAGCAATAAATACAAATATCATAGGAAGCGGGTGTTCCTTGTGTTGTCTATAATGTCCTGTATGAACAATGCGTACGTTAGGTAATCCACATTGACAATTGACAACATTACACTTACATCTGCCAAAAGTTCTAGTCAAGCCTCAACGAGAATCTGTCTGCCACAGGACCGCTGACTGGAAACCCAGCACAGAAGTGGAACCAGTTTAAAGCAGCGGTGACTGAGACAGCACAGTATGTTATCGGACCAAAGATCCAAAGTCATCAGGATTGGTTTGACGAGTATGACGACGCCATTGAAGACCTGCTGGCTAAAAAGAACAGATCCAAACAGGCATTCCACAATGTCCTAGTCAGTGTTTGGGAAGAGGAAGAAATGCTAGTGGACTTTCGCGATGCCACTATAGTCGCCTTGTACAAGAACAAAGGCTCCAAATCAGACTGCGGGAATTACTGGGGCATATCCGTCCTATCAATTGCCAAGAAACTCCCCACATGAATCACCTTGAACAGACTGATTTATATGGTCTTTTGCTTTTTAGTTAAAGCACTGAATCAAGAAATCTTAGATAAAAACTGCATCAAGCATGTCCATATAGAACTATTTGGGTTGTATGCTCTTTATAGTGTTTGTGATATATTTCGTCCATCATATTTATGGTAAATCTATATTTTGTTGAGCAGTATCATGCAACATATTTAGTAGAAAATGTACTTAAATAATACAATTAATATCGCAAACATAAACAAAACTGCCTTTCAGTGAAAATCTAGCAATAGCAAACGAATATAGCTTATTTCCAAACACACTACAATATATTCTGGACTGTTATTTATGAAAGGTTACTTATGGTAAACTTCAGATGGCTTGAAAAAATTTATGAAAATATAGATTAACTAAACGTCCCTTCCTAAACAGCAGTGTTATCGGAATCTCCACAATGGAAAACTTGTAGAGTGCCCCTTATAAACAGTACTCATTTGGCTTTATGAAAAAAAATATACTTCAGCCATTTCACAAAGACTGAAGAACGCTATTGCACAAGGATTGAGATTTTAGGCCAAGCCTGTTCTTCCAATCTGTCCTAGGGACGAAAACTAGACTAATGCAAAACGAAGAGGTAAAGACACAGAGAGAGATTATACTCTCTCTCTCTCTCTCTCTCTCTCTCTCTCTCTCTCTCTCTCTCTCTCTCTCTCTCTCTCTCTCTCTCTCTCTCTCTCTCACTCTCTCTCTCACTCACACACACTCACACACACACACACACACACACACACACACACACACACACACACACACACACACACACACACACACACACACACACACACACACACACACACACACACACACACACATACACACACACACATCACACACACACACACACACACACACACACACACACACACACACACACCACACACACACACACACACACACACACACACACACACACACACACACACACACACACACACACACACACACACACACACACACACACACACACACACACACACACACACACACACACACACACACACACACACACACACACACACTGAAACTCACACCGCATGCACATTCTGGTCTTCACAAGGAAAACTAATGATTTATTTGTTTCCCTGCTGTCTGTGCTGCGAATCAAGCTGATTTACGACTACGAGCCGACTAATGAATTGCTTTTCGGGAAGTAACTTAACTGAATCGAAATTGTTTCCATTGCTGTGTTTGTTTTATCAATGACGCTATTGTTTTGCAGTTTCCAGAGAGCAGGGGTCTTTTTGTTATATTCATCTTTCTGTAATTTGTTTTTCTCATTTTGTTATTGTTTACATCTGCACAATGGTACTTTCACGAGTTTCATAATTATCCACAAAAGTGTTCTTTTTCTTTTTTCTTTTTTTTTCTTTTCTTAGCTTTCATGGGCTAAGAACCACACACAATTTGAACACGTCCCATTCTCTCAAATTATTTTTTTTTAAAGAAGTTTGCTTAATCAACAGTAATTAGCTTTATATTATACACAGAATATCTAACTGTTTCATGTCACTGATGATTTAGATCCATTTAAAATACACAACCTTTACCCTGCCAATTACCACCTACCCTGCCTTTCAAGAACGAATCCATTTAATGAAACATTAGCTGTGAAAATCTCACAATGAAATGTGTGCCTGCCAGATAGCAGAGGGGGCAGCCACTAATCCGGCGGGCTGGGCTAATGTTTGTTCCTTTTCTTCTTGCATATAGCGTCCCCCGTCAACAATTTGATGATTATGACGCTTACGACGTGGGGGTCCAACTAAATAGTTGACTTGGGTAGAATACTGCCCAGACGATCAGAGATCAGTGATCATCACCCAGGGTGAATTGAAGAGATTTAAGGACAGATGGTGTTTCGGAAAGCCCCCAAACACCAACAATCCCCTACTTTGGCTGGAGCACTAAAACAAGTGCGAATGCCTCCTAGTTTGAGAGTGATAGTCTTCCATGAAAGACTAGGTTGTAACATGGTTCTCCAGAACTACATGCACAGACATGCATAGACGACATGTTAGACGTGCATCGGGAATGTTGACGAGAACACTATAAGCTGTAAGCTGGTTGATGCTCTAACTGTATGTGTTGTATTGCATGTATTACTTGACATTGAATCAACAAAAGTTGTTTAAACCAAAACTACATGTAGAATATTATCTATTTGCAGATCTCTCATTTACTGTTGGATTCTACTATGACCTAAATTCCATCAATGCTAAAGCCATCATTCTGCAAAGTTTCGTTAGGATGGGTTCACCAGTTTAAGCGCTGTGGAGTGGAGCATCTTTGAAAGAACGAGAAAGAAACACTCGAAGACGCTGATGGGATCCAGAGACGCACGGACCTCGCCCGTCCTACCAACACAAGAGCACCCCCAAAACCAATAGGCCACGGAAATATCCATTAAATATAGGCCCAGCGTGAACTCCCAGCTTTAGAAAAAATTGTGTTTTTTCGAATAGTAAAAAGGTAATATTATCATAATGACAAACGTTTACCACAATCGATGAGTCCCTACGTCTATTTTAAGCCCATGTTTCTATGTATAGATGAGTGCTCTGAGAAATGAAGTTCTGAAGACATCAACATTTCCTCCTGGGAAACATTGGCCCCAAACCGATCAGCATGGCGTTGTGCAGTCACCAAGGGAGCTGCCAAGGTCGAGGCTCACCGAATTGAGACAGCCCAGGCACGTAGAGAAGCTCGAAAAAACCGCATGAGCAGCAGCAATTCTCCAACTTCCAACAGATCCCCTCAACTCTCTTTCCTGTCCTCACTGTCACAAAACCTTCAAGGCCCGCATCGGACTCATCAGTCATCCTGAACCCTTTGACATTGGAACTGTTGACGGATGGTCTTCATCCCTCGGGATGGAGGAACATCATAGGGCCTGCAGGACAAACATGGTGTCAGTAAGGAAGACGACGTTGTGGGAGGTGTGGGGGCTGTTCTCAAAGTGGGCAGCCGCTGTTTTTAAGGCCTCTGCCTCAGCTTTGTAGTTCGTTAATTAGAAGCCAGTGGCAAGGCAAATCCTTTGTTCCCTCCCTTCTGGGTATCGCATGTATAAGCCGGCCCTATTAATTTTTTTTCTCCCCCCCCCCACTGTTCTATCTCTCTTTACTTATACAAAACACATAACACTGTTCTATCTCTCTTTACTTATACAAAACACATGACACTGTTCTATCTCTCTTTACTTATACAGAAAACATGATAACACTGTTCTATCTCTCTTTACTTATACAAAACACATGATAACACTGTTCTATCTATTTTTACTAATACAAAACACATGATAACACTGTTCTATCTCTCTTTACTTATACAAAACACATGATAACACTGTTCTATCTCTCTTTACTTATACAAAACACATGATAACACTGTTCTAGGTATTAGGTATTAGGTACTTTATAGTCACAGAGGCGTCTCTGTGAAATTCGGGTTGCTCCCACCTGGAGGGCGCGTCGCAGCCAGAGGCGCGCCACCCATTTTTTTTTTAACACTGTTTTTTTGCATGCGATTTTTGTCACTGAGGGAGGGGGGTAAATTTTGACCAAATGACAACTTTTCGTATCTACTCTTTACGTATGCAGTGCATGGGCACACGGGACCTCGGACATCCGAAAGACTCCACGTTCTCTCTTTAGTGCAGAATGACAAAAAATCATGATAACACCAGGTTCTATCTCTCTTTACTTGATACAAAACACATGATAACCACCGTCTCTATCTCTCTTTACTAATACAAAACACATGATAACACCGTTCTATCTCTCTTTACTTATACAAAACACATGATAACACCGTTCTATCTCTCTTTACTAATACAAAACACATGATAACACCGTTCTATCTCTCTTTACTAATACAAAACACATGATAACACTGTTCTATCTCTCTTTACTAATACAAAACACATGATAACACCGTTCTATCTCTCTTTACTAATACAAAACACATGATAACACTGTTCTATCTCTCTTTACTTATACAAAACACATGATAACACTGTTCTATCTCTCTTTACTTATACAAAACACATGATAACACTGTTCTATCTCTCTTTACTTATACAAAACACATGATAACACTGTTCTATCTCTCTTTACTTATACAAAACACATGATAACACTGTTCTATCTCTCTTTACTCATACAAAACACATGATAACACTGTTCTATCTCTCTTTACTTATACAAAACACATGATAACACTGTTCTATCTCTCTTTACTCATACAAAACACATGATAACACTGTTCTATCTCTCTTTACTTATACAAAACACATGATAACACTGTTCTATCTCTCTTTACTCATACAAAACACATGATAACACTGTTCTATCACTCTTTACATATACAAAACACAGGATAACATTGTTCTATCTCTCTTTACTTATACAAAACACATGATAACACTGTTCTATCTCTCTTTACTTATACAAAACACAGGATAACACTGTTCTATCTCTCTTTACTTATACAAAACACATGATAACACTGTTCTATCTCTCTTTACTCATACAAAACACATGCTAACACTGTTCTATCTCTCTTTACTAATACAAAACACATGATAACACTGTTCTATCTCTCTTTACTTATCCAAAAACACATGTTAACACTGTTCTATCTCTTTTTACTTATGCAAAACACAACTCGCCGCTGTTGCCGGAGCAGGTCAACCACCGAAAGAAAATGCAAAAAATGAGTAGAAAGGTAAATAGATAAATAAATAAATTAATATAATTCATTAATCAACAAATGAATGCCTCTAGATCTAAGTACAACTGTTTCCATCAAACGGATGTGCCTATGGAAGAAAATAACATGTAAAGAAACAGAAAACTAAACAAATTAGAAGAAAGAATGAAACTTCGAAAGAAAGGGGGGAAATCTAAACAAACAAACGAAAAAAAGCAAGAAAAAAAGCAATGTGTGTGTGTGTGTGTGCGTGCGCGTGCGTGCGTGCGTATGTGTGTGTGTGCGTGTGTGTGTGCGCGAGCGCGCGCGTGTGTGCGTGTGTGTGTGCGCACGCACGCAGTGAGCGTGTGCACGCGCAGTAAGCGTGTGCGCGCGCAGGGAGCGTGCACTTGTGTGTGTGAGTGCGCATGTGTGTGCGTGCACGCCTACACGCGCGCATAGAGAGAGGGGTGGGTGGGGTGGAAGGTTAGTTATGGACTTTAAAATGTTTTCCGTATATCTAGTTCTTTTTCAAAAAGGGTTGTAATGTCATAACCAATGCCATACCGAAATGTACTAATCACCAATTTAACAATTAAAATCAAATGATTTACATATCGAACAAACAGTGTTTTACTTTTGTCTGGCACGTATCCGAATAGAATATCAGTTTCTGTTAGACATAGTTGTTGGTTGGTTTCCCTGAAGATTACGTCAGTGCACGTTTTCCACACTTTCTTTATTCTAGAACATTTGAAAAAGAAATATTGAATGAAATCAGTTTCGTTACAGAAAGTACAGGGAATATTATTTATGAGATCCATTGTGTAGAGAAGAATATTTGTGGGATAGATGTTATGAAGTAGTTTCCAGTGTAGGATTCTGAGTCTTTCTTCTTTGGTAGAAATGCGTGCAATTGACCAGTGATGTTCTGTAAGAGCGATGTTGTATTTACGTAGCCAGAAATTTAGAGCGCATGGTTGAATAGTAGAATCTGTCGTCAGATGATTGAATGATTTGAGGAGTGATTTTAATGTGTGGTGTGATTATATTCCTTTCTTCAGTAGAAAATAAACGAAGCATCTGTTCGGCTGAACGGGAGTGCAAGGCTGTACATGTTGCATTATATTCAAATTGTACAGCCTTCTCACATACATATTTGAAGGAAAAAACATTACTGTCAACTACCATATCTGAAATGAGAGAGATGCCAGCAGAAGCCCACTCTTTAAAAAACAAACATTTTTGTCTGTATATTAATCGTGAATTATTCCATAAACTGTCATGGTTTATGAATATAATAATGTATCACGAGCGCCGTTCTTAAGCTTAGTCATATTATCTAGCCATATTTTCAATACATTTTTTTCAGAATTCGGATTTGATATAATTCAATCCAGGAAATTGTGTTGAAGAAACATCTGATTTAAAACAGGATAAACTGGTGCCAAGGACAGAGAAGAGGGACTTAGGGATTATGGACCATGTTTCCCCTTCAGACTGGAGCAGCTGTACTGCCCAAGACAAAAGGAATGACGTCTGCATTGTATTGACATCAATCATGTTTACCCCCTTTTTCTATGTCACTGCAAACAACGACTCTTTTAACCTTTTCATATGCATTTTTGTTCGAAACATTTTGTTTCCATAGAAATCTGAATAAAAGCGTGCTTTTGTTAAGAACACTCGTTGGAACCACTAAAGCCTGCATGATATACACAAACTGTGAAATTAAAAACGTTTTGATAATATATATTTTCCTACTTATACTCAAATTACGTTTTCAATCAATCAATCAATCAATCAATCAATCAATCAATCAATCAATTATTTATTGTCCCCATTTAAAAAACAAGGTAATTTGTCTCGCAGTCAATATAAAAGAAGACAAAATACAATGCAGTACAATAAATACATACACATTAAAGGGTCCGTACACGTGAACAATCCCCACCCCCAACCACGGCAACACAGCGAAAGGCCAGTCACAATATAACTTGCCCATCACTATGCCGCCATGGTGAAAGAGTGAAAAATGCCCACACCAAAGACACCCCAACAAGTAAACACATACACACACACACACACACACACACACACACACACACACGTGCGCGCACATGCACACACACACACAAACACACACACACACACACACAAACTCATTTTCTCTTACATTTATCTTTTAGTGAGTGCGACCCATACCATTTCAAACAGCATCTTCAGCAGAACCGTCTGTGTGCACGTGTATCCGGGTATCCTTTGGGAAGAGGGTCTGAAGCTGTTACAATGACTATTGTGTGGGCCGTCTTTTTAGGACCGCTCTGCATGGTTTTGGAAAAGCCTCCAGGAATGCTGTACTGAATGAGAGGGGAGGCTTGCTCATTCCAGGGTGGAGCAACATGACACTGGGGGATCATTTTGGGGTCATGATCAAGGACGTCCGGCTGCTGTCGCTCCAGTATCATGCTCTGATCTGGTGTATAGCAGAGGAGGTAGATGCTCTTCTGGTGGACTGGGCTAGAAATTGCTACAATGGTGGTAGGCAAAGAAATCCGCAAAGTGTCGATGGGTAACTGCTAAATGTTTTCTAAATATGATAAAGTTATTGGGGCGAGGTGGGCCTTTACAGGGGGCATACGATTCGATTCACCGCGATCAGATTATGACATTTGTGAGGCATCATTCGCGTGAACTTCTGCTGTCTCTATGAATCTAATGAAATCCAACTAGTTTTGTTCACTATGTTTGTAGTCTCCTGTACATGAATCTGATGAAATATCTGTATTTTTGTATCGGACATTTGATTTGATTTGTGTATTGGGGTCTACATGAGCATAGTAAACGAGAATATAATTATTTTTAGACGGAAGTATTTCACGTGAATCATGACTCACAGACATCGTCACAATGGGATCACATTTGGGTTGAGTCGGCCCCTTACGACAGGCCTTTGTGGAAGTATGCCAACAAGTCCGAAGCTGAAAATGTATCATCCAACGCACAAAACAACGATCATCTTAGAGTTTGCCACAAGAAATGAATTGCAATCCAAACTTTTATGCGTTACAAATAATTGAGTGAATTAAGTCTTTTGCTAAACCACGTGTGAGTTCTTCTCTAAAGGAAATACATGTAGACAACAACCGGGATAACGTAAACCATCTAAAACAACGCATGAAGGAAGGATGCAATGTGTATTTCTGTAGGGGATATAGGCCTTGGTGGCAGTGTCTATTTCTCCGTTAGTGTAATTTTACTAATGATTTATTTGTCTGTTCACCAAACGTTGTAATCCAACTAGTTTTGTTCACTATGTTTGTAGTCTCCTGTACATGAATCTGATGTCCTTCTTACACTAGTAGGCTTTTCTTACCCTGCATTCCACTATACTTATTATTAACATCGAACCATTTATGTTATATGGATCTTTTTACCCATTGTTAATCATTTTCACCCACTGGTTTTATGGTTGACCATCACATTTTTAATATTTTGAATCAAATTGTCACCGTTTAAAGAAGGAATGAGAAAGCTGATTAAATCCCTCAGTTTTGGCATGAGAACGGTTCGTTTTTACCGAGATTGGCGATGTTGAAACGCACATGGCTGGAGTTGATGACCAGCCTAAAATACAGAAGGGTGAATATTCACAAATTAGCCGCAACGTTGTTTTAGCCTCAAGGGTCAAAGTTGAAGGAAAAAAGTAGAGGCTTTTAGCCCGGAGAATATGGAATAAAAAATATTTGAAATGTTACTATGACGTCCTTTGCTCAAAACAAATTGGCATCTCTTTTGTCATCATGGTCTAGAGCCAGTGGAAAGGAACACAGCACAGATCAGCTCTTCGCTGGACCTGGACACTCTTGGCACAATCTGCCCGGGACTGGACATCTTCCTCAATCAGAGCAGTATGCACAGTGTGTTCTTCCAGTTTAATGGCTCAGACTGTGAACACAATCTACCTCGTTTTCCGGCACAGCACGGGGCAGTGTATGGCATGTGTCAGGACTCTACTTCTTTCTGCAAAATGTCTGTGAAGGGAAGCTATGTGGGTCTCAGGATAAACGCTAAGCGGTTACAATATGAGTGTGATTTGAGTCAGTGGAGAACCTGCATAGACTGTAGCTCACTGAAATGTATGGATTGTACAACCTGCGGGCATCATCATTTTCCTGGAGACATGGTCTTCGATTTTAAACAAAAGGAGTTGTATTTGTTTCACACGAACAGACCAATGATCAACCTGACTATCCAGGCCATTGATGCGTTTGAAATAATTGTGAAGTACATCACACATAATGCTGGATATATCGCAGTTCCCAAATTCTCACCTCATGCAAAGCTGAAAGAACGACATCAGAATCTAGAAGTAACGTGCGGATCAAAATCCTCGATTGTAGTCAGTTTTGAACGATCCTTGTACATGCGCACCAGTCCCTGTACTGCTTTCTTAACCAAATGCACCACAAAAGGGTCATTTTATTTGTGTGCGTTGACCACCCCGAAAATGACTGTAACCCCTCTACCTACATTGTTACGACACTGTTGTACACACTTGGCAAATCCGTTGCGTGACAGCTGCGAGCCTGACTTTATGATGGCCCATTTTTACTTCGTCCCTGCCTCAACCAAACAGCTGCGCAGCGGCTTGTTCAACTGTTCTGGAGGCCACTACTCCAAGCTCCGATCTGCCCTGCACTGCAATCTGAGGACAGAGTGTGAAGACGGTCAGGACGAGACGGAACACTGTCCTTTCAGCAGTCCTGGCTGTAAGGGTTTGGTGGCATCACGTGACAAATGTTACCAGCTGTTCGAAAGTCTGCACTATGTCTCTGTAGGGTATTCACAGCTCTTTTGCCAGGCACGAAACAAGAAGCTGGCCGCTGTGAAATCACCAAGCGAAAAGACAGCCATTCTTCATATATTTCAGCGTTATCAACAATTTCGTGTAGCCATCGGTTTGACGATGGGTTGGCACTCCCAATCGTTTGCCTACAGTAAATTCAAAGTTTGGTCGGACAACACTGCGGCTTATGATGTGGATCATTTCCCATTGGGAGAGTGCAAAGAAGTGCACGAACCTACGAGAGAAACGAGATACCTTACACTGTCTTCTATGGCTCTGGGCTGTGAAAGAAATATTAGAGGTAATTTGTGTGAATTTCAGTCAATACAGACAGAGGCATGGTTTGCTCCTGTTGTGCTGGCTGAGTTACCGTACGGATTCTCCATCGTACACAACACTCGGCAGGTGTTTCCAGTTGGCGCAGAGAAGCACTCCCAGCACCAGTTCGTTTGGCTTGGTGGCAGTATTGACAGGTATGTGAATGGGTTCTAGGCGTGTGTGTGTGTTGTTGTTGTTGTTGTCTTCTTCTTCTTCTTCTTCTTCTCTTCTTCTTCTTCTTCTTCTTCTTCTTCTTCTTCTTCTTCTTCTTCCTCTTCTCTTCTCTTTAGTTTAACGTCCTTCCACTAAAAAGTGATTCCAACAGTATTATATTGAGGTGTACTTTTGATGTAGTTAAGTGAGAGTGGGTGTGTCTGTAGTGATAGTGTGTAAGTAATAGAGTAAGCCTTAAGTTAGCGATAACAATCATGACCCTGCACCTCCCCCCGGCCCTTCAAATTATTTTAAACTTACAATAAAGAACTACAACTGAACGACGAACAGTGTTAAAGATAAATACTAATTGAACTACTTAATAAGCATTTACAAACTGAATCAAGAACAGAATAGCTATTCAGAATGTAGGATAGAGGCAATGGAGTCGATCCATCAGCAAAACAGTCAATCCCGAATTCTTGAAAAGCTCTCTTGCTCTTGGACAGTGAATCAGTAAATGACTGACACTTATACCACACATGGTGTGTGTGTGTGTGTGTGTGTGTGTGTGTGTGTGTGTGTGTGTGTGTGTGTGTGTGTGTGTGTGCGTGCGTGTGTGCGTGTGCGTGCGTGTGTGTGTGTGTGCGTGTGTATGTGTGTGTGTATGTGCATGTGCACGCGTGTGCATGTGTAAGTTCCTATGGAACTTGTATGCCTAAATTGTTTTCTTTAGAGTGAACAGTTGTCGAGAAAATGCGACGTAAAGACGGGTTGATGCGCGGCCACATACACGCACGCATGGGTAGACCCAGACAAAAACAATACTTCCCAAAGCTTCGTTCAGGGAGTAAACAGGATGGCGCAGCACTAACGGCAGCACACCCCAGGAGAGAGCCCGAGTTTCACAGAAACAAGTCTCCATTAAAATACAACGATTATGCAAGAGTGTTTGTCAATGTATTGTGCAGACTATGCGCTTTGCAAGTATGTGTTCATGTAGATGTTTGAATCTTGTACTCATTCATGGTTTTGTGTGTCTGCAGAATTCTACACAATAATTGTGTGTCTACACAATTCAAATGCATATCATGAGAATAATGCATCTACTTCCGAAAGCACACATTTCCTACTCGGAGTAAAATATGATGTCATACGTCAAAGTATTTTTGTGTGTGTGTTGTATCCTCTACACCCCAATAGGGGTAAAATTATTAAACTAATCTTGCTTGTATCTGTACTTGAATACATCATATGCGATATGTGTGAAAACGCTATGCGGGTATGTGTGTGATGTTTATTTTTGTGTTTATTTTAGAACAGGTGATGGCCACTTCATAGATATTCAAAATGAACACAACAGCACTGTGCTGGCTGTCGGGAGTCTGGCTAGTGTGATGTTTACTTGTGATGATGGTTTCACCACAGTTCACCACACTGTGCTGTGTGACTTCAAGGAAGACTGCCCAAACTTCAGTGATGAGTCATTATGTGAGCATCCCCTGTGTCCTGAATTCCGATGTTTCAACGGTCAGTGTGTATCAAACAGTCAACGATGTAACGAACACTCCGACTGCTTGGACGACTCAGACGAGATGCGGTGTTCCAAAAGCGAACAATTTTCCTTCTACTCAAACGCACGAGGCTTGTACATTGATTTAGATGGCACTGGCTATTTCAGCCAGCGGTACATAGCAGATGACGAGCCGTGTCCAGAAAGCCACTATCGCTGTAACACAGAGTGGCTGTACTGTCTGCCTGTCTACACAAGGTGTAACGGAATGTCTGACTGTGTTCACGGAGAAGACGAACTGGACTGTGAGCGAGTAACCTGTCCCGGGTTCTACCAGTGCCATGGTTCCAGGGTGTGTGTGCATGGTGACCATCTGTGTGATGGCTGTGGTCAGTGTCCACAACTAGACGACGAGCTGATGTGTGACATGGCCTGTCCCCAAGGCTGTCTCTGTGTAGGCTATTCCTTTGTGTGCAGCCACAAATTTAGTCCTCTGCTGTTTCCTGATTTGCGATATCTGGATGCCACAGGGACGGGAATGTCGCTAGCCGATTTCCATGTCAATACTTACTTGGTGGTTTTAATTCTTTCTAGCTGCTCGCTGGTTAATACATCCAGAACAAATCTCACAAACTTGAAACATCTTGACCTTTCTGACAACTCCTTAAAGACTTTCCATGTTGCCCATGTTCTTCAGCTGCCTCATCTAAGCACCTTGTGTTTAAGCAATAACCCCATAGGCCACACAACCAACGCACTGGGTAGGTACGTCCACTATGGTTTAAGGCGAGTTAGCCTATCCCAGACACACTCAAGCATTGTCAACACATTACTGGCCATATACTTATATCAGATAGAGCAGTGCAATGTATCGCTTTCTGATATAAAAACTTTTAGTTTCCATGGTTTTAGAAATGCTCCTTTACTAACTGAAGTTGATGTGCGATGGAACCCAGTGGCCAGTTTTCCGTGGGAGTCGTTGTCTTCTTCAGTGCATTTAAGAACAATCTTTTCATCCGACTACAGATTTTGCTGTCAGACTTTGTTCCCTCGACATTTGGTCAAGCTGAAATGTCTTTCACCAGCTACCATGTTACCGGCTTGTGAAACTCTTCTGCCATCAGAATTCTACAAAATGCTCTTCTGGCTAACTGGTTTATCTTCCATATTTGGAAACGCAGCCATCTTTCTAGCTTCATTCGCGATCCCTAAATTGTTTGAAAACAACTTCCTGAAAGCGTTTGGACATTTGCTGTGTGTGAATATAGGCATGGGAAGCCATGTTGGAATCAACATTATAACAGATGGTATGTTGCATGGAACGTACATGCGAATGGAAAGAGAATGGGTGAATAGTGTAGTTTGCCAACTGACCAGTTTCGTTTGTTATTTGTGTAGCGAAGTGTCTGTCCTGGTCACCTTGTTTATCAGCTTAAATCATTTTGTGATCCTTCATTTCTCTCGAGAATCCAGTGAAACGCGTTCAAGGATAACATTGTTTGTGGCATGGTTTGTGGGTGTTGTATTATCAGTGATACCGTTTCTTCCTGGTCTGACACACTGGGGTGTAAACGACCAGTCTGGTCTGTGTCGTCTGGCCATCTTTAACCGCTATCATGATCGCCAGTCCTTCAAATGGACTTCCGTTCTCTTCACCACGAACTTCATTTTAAGCTCAATCATTTTGGTTTCTACTGTTCTTGCTAAAAAGCAAACCCCAGCTTATCGAATTCAACTTGATCCCAGCAAGAGGTGTCTGTATTTCTCAGCCCACCTGACAGCCAAGATCGCTGTAACCCTCGCTGCTTGTTGGCTGGTGTTGGGCTTAGCTGTGATGATGACCACAGCTGGAGTCAGTGCTTTGGCCACTGTCCAGCAGGCCACGGTGGTGTTTGTCTTACCGCTCCACTCTGCACTCTGTCCCTTCCTCTATGTGTGGGGTGTGCTCACAGAGCAGCAGGGACGAGCTCGAGAGGAGAAAATGGTGAAAGTTCTTTCGAAATCGCAGGCTACCTCGCAATTGAAAAGTTGAACAAATCAACACCAATAAAGAAACCTTGCGCTTATAATTATGCAGACAGATTGTTTTTATGTGCACGATAGCAATATTTTCTGGCCTATGTTAACAGCAATACCTAAGTTTGCCAGGAACCATTAATACCAAGTTTCCAAGTAACTGAATGATGACGCAAAACGAAAAGCGAAGACGTCTTTACCAATTGTTTATCTTTTACCAAACACATACTAACTTTAAGGTCTTCTTTCTAGCTTTGGCACTAAAGGATTGCCAAACTTGCAATATTAAACTTTTGCCAATTTTTGGTCAAAAAACGTGGTGAAATGTGAATCCTGAATAACTCGAAAACACCTTGACAGAATGCCTTCATATTTTTCAGTATACACTAAAAAATAAATTATAACACTTTCAGTATAATTCCAAACCGGAAGTACAAACCGGAAATGTCCCAGGTAGGATCAGGCAGCTTTCATTTGGTTCACGGAACAGGCAAAACAGGAAGTGACGTCACATAACTAACTACTGGATTTTGTTGCTCTTACTTTGGCCCATGTTTGAAAGGAGTTTGTTGATGATTATGTTAAAGAGTTTAATAAATCTACCTTGCAGTTACATTTACTACTACTACTACTACTACTACTACTACTACTACTACTACTACTACTACTACTACTACTACTACTACTACTACTGCTGCTGCTGCTGCTGCTACTACTACTACTACTACTACTACTACTACTACTACTACTACTACTACTACTACTACTACTACTACTACTACTACTACTACTACTACTACTACTACTACTACTCCTCCTACTACTACTACTACTACTACTACTACTACTACTACTACTACTACTACTGCTGCTGCTGCTGCTGCTGCTGCTACTACTACTGCTGCTGCTGCTACTACTACTACTACTACTACTACTACTACTACTACTACTACTACTACTACTACTACTACTACTACTACTACTACTGCTGCTACTACTACTACTCCTCCTACTACTACTACTACTGCTGCTGCTGCTGCTGCTGCTGCTGCTGCTACTACTACTACTACTACTACTACTACTACTACTACTGCTGCTGCTGCTGCTGCTGCTGCTGCTGCTGCTACTACTACGTTTTCTTTGTTTCACCGTATTCGGATAACAAAGTATGATTGATTTATTGATTGATTGATTGATTGATTTTTCTTGTTATTTTTCTACAACAAGTACTACTACGACTACTACTACTACTACTGCTACTGCTACTACTACTACTACTGCTACTACTACTACTACTACTACTACTACTACTACTATTTTTTTTTTTTTTTTTTTTTTTTTTTTTGGACTGACTGACTAATGACTACCACATAAATCTTGATTAGGCCTAGTGTGCATTTAAGTGTGTACTGTGTTTAACTGTATGTGTGTCTGTGTCTCTGTGTGTGTTTGTATCAGTATGTACTGATTTATTAATTGGTCGTGGGCCCTAAAGAGAAAAAGAAGAAAGAAGAATTCCTTTATTACTTTATATTTTCCTTTTTTTTAACCAGCCGCGTGGCGAAAGCTGGTTAATGTTTTCAGCATAGTCTGTTCCTTCCTGGCTGTGTGTGTGTGTGTGTGTGTGTGTGTGTGTGTGACTATCTGTCTATATGATAGCCTATGGTACTTGGATAACATTTGAACAGACATATGACAAACCTACTACAAAGACTAATACAAAGCAGTGCCATACAACGCGCATCATCAAACAACAGGCAGCGTCAAACATTGCGCTACGCCATACAACATGCAGCGTCAAACAACAGGCAGCGTCAAACATTGCGCCACGCCATACAACGCGCAGCGTCAAACAACAGGCAGCGTCAAACATTGCGCCACGCCATACAACGCGCAGCATCAAACAACAGGCAGCGTCAAACATTGCGCCACGCCATACAACAGGCAGCATCAAACATTGCGCTATGCCATACAACGCGCAGCGTCACACAACAGGCAGCGTCAAACATTGTGCCAGGCCATACAACATGCAGCGTCAAACAACAGGCAGCGTCAAACATTGCGCCACGCCATACAACGTGCAGCATCAAACAACAGGCAGCGTCAAACATTGCGCCACGCCATACAACGCGCAGCATCAAACAACAGGCAGCGTCAAACATTGCGCCACGCCATACAACATGCAGCGTCAAACAACAGGCAGCGTCAAACATTGCGCCACGCCATACAATGTTCAGCGTCAAACAACAGGCAGCGTCAAATATTGCGCCACGCCATTAACAACGCGCAGCGTCAAACAACAGGTATTGTCAAACATTGCGCCACACCATACAACGCGCAGCGTCAAACAACAGGCAGCTTCAAACATTGCGCCACGCCATACAACGTGCAGCGTAAAACAACAGGCAGCGTCAAACATTGCGCCACGCCATACAACGTGCAGCGTCAAACAACAGGCAGCGTCAAACAATGCGCCACGCCATACAACGTGCAGCGTCAAACAACAGGCAGCGTCAAACAATGCGCCACGCCATACAACGTGCAGCGTCAAACAACAGGCAGCCTCAAACATTGCGCCACACCTTACAATGCGCAGCGTCAAACAACAGGCAGCCTCAAACATTGCGCTACGCCATTCAATGAACAGTGTCAAACAACAGGCATCGTCAAACATTGTGCCAGGCCATACAACGCGCAGCGTCAAACAACAGGTAGCGTCTAGCATTGTGCCACGCCTCTCAAATCAAACTTTGTTGTTATTCACACCACCATTACAAAACAAAGACTTTTATCAATACATGTAAAAAACAACAACCACATAATTATGTCCAACTGTCACTTAGCTCATATTGGCATTTTTACTTGCAGCTTCTTGCTTAATTTCATTTTTTTGCAATGTTATAGGTGTGCTACATGTCATTTATTAACACATTGTACATAAATATATGTCAATAAATTTGTTTTCATTCTGTTTTTTCTGTCTTGATCACTCATTGTTCACTAATTACTAAAAAGTAGCAGAGGTAATGAAAACAAAGCATTATTGCACACAGTGACAAACCATTCTCCAAAACAATTCCATGTTAATTACATGACTGATTGTGTGAGTGTGCATGCAGTCAGTGAGTGTGTCAATGTGTTTGTGATTTCATGATACAGTATCTACTTTATCCAGGGTATGGATGGTAGGAAGTGGTGAATTGTGTCAATGCCATACATATAATACCTTGATGCCAGTCCACTTTTCAAAAACACCAATGAAATGAAGATCATGTTGGCATCACAAATCACCTACAAAATTATATTGTTCTCCAAATGTTTATATGTAATCAAATACACATGGTCCTACATTTACGCGTCCGCTTATTTTGTTCCCTCTTTCTGTGTGTGTGTGTGTGTGATTTTTTTAACTCATTCTTTGGGGTGATATGCCATTTAATTTTTATACAGGTTCATGTTTTATTTCATGTTTTTAATCTGTGTTTTTTATATGAGACTTTACTTTTAAGTATAATTTGTATGCGCCCGCATTAGTA
>CM065703.1:42770545-42773107 GCA_017654935.2 Phymorhynchus buccinoides | reverse complement strand
ACGACTATTCCAGATACCCAGAAGTTGAAGTCCTGAAATCCACCAGCTTCAGGGCCACGGCACCCAAACTCGACGCCATCTTTGTCCGAAACGGCATTCCAGACGTTGTCAAATTGGACAATGGCCCTCCATTCAATGGCAATGGTAACATGGTTCTCCAGAACTACATGCACAGACGAGGCAAATGGAGGCGTTGAACGATGCATGCCGATGCTGACAAAAGTGATCCAGTTGGCACACGTTGAAGGAAAGGCGTGAAAACAGGAAATGTACAAGTTCCTGCACAACTACAGAGCCACTCCACACTCCAGCACCGGAGTGAGCCCAGCTGAAGCCCTGTTCGGCAGGAAGCTGAGAGTTAAACTGCCAGAGCTACCCAGCAACTCCGCCCAGCCTCCCCACCAGAAGCAGGTCGACACAGAGGTACGCGAACATGATGCTTCCATGAAGGAGAAGATGAAACGTTTTGCCGATTCCAGGTGTAACACTTCAACGGACATGGACATTGGCGACACTGTTTTGGTGCGTCAACCCCACCAAGACAAACTCTCAACTCTCAACTCCTTATTCCCCCACCCCCATGACGATCACGGTTCGAAAAGGCTCAATGATCACCGCCCGCTCCCCAACCCACCAAATTACCCGCAACTCCTCCTTCTTCAAGAAGATTCCCCAGTCCCTTGCCCCAACCCGCAGCAAGACAATCCCACCAGAAGAAGAGGAAGAGGACACCCCTGCCATTCCAGGACCACCAGCTCCATCCGGCCTGACTCCTGCAGACCAACCATGAGGCAGCCCTAGACAGCTTGGCTGTCAACCTCCAGGAGATGGCCCACGACAGCTGACACCAAACCAGGATGGTTCCCCACATCAGGCCCCGCAGGTGGACGATGCCCTGAGACGATCTACACGCCAACGGTCATCACCCAGCTACCTGTAGGATTATGTGGCATAAGAACATTTTCTCGCATTAGAAGAGAAACATGAATTTTTCGAAGAACAATGAACTTTTCGTACAAGAACACAAAGTTGAAATGAACAAAGAGACTTTAATTTGACCACAACCATTGTCCATAAATATCTAAAATGTCGGTCAATATTTTTCCATTGTGTCTTTGTTCGACACATGTTTCGATTTGTTTCCATTGTGTCTTTGTTCGACACATGCTTCGATTGTTAGATCATCGCATTTTTTCGTTAACTTTCGATTCGAAGCACTTCCTTTCTCACCTAACTGTCCTCATTTTTTTAACTAAAATTTTATTCTTCAAACTTGCTTATTCAAGTTGTTTTTCAAAGTACATTCAAGTGTGATCGATCATTCATCTGTTTTTTGTTAACTCAAAGATTTTCCTTTGTCCAAAGAAATCACTCTGTTTTGTAAACAGTTTCAAACTGAAAGGTGAGGAGGGATGTAATGTCCTGCACTGCACCGTGCCACTAGCTACGGTCTGTGCATTAGTTTCATAATAGTGCAACTTCCGGTTGCTTGCTGGCGCCAATATTGCCACACAACAACACGCCTATAATGTCCTGCACTGCACCGTGCCACTAGCTACGGTCTGTGCATTAGCTTCATAATAGTGCAACTTCCGGTTGCTTGCTGGCGCCAATATTGCCACACAACAACACACCTATAATGTCCTGCACTGCACCGTGCCACTAGCTACGGTCTGTGCATTAGCTTCATAATAGTGCAACTTCCGGTTGCTTGCTGGTGCCAATATTGCCACACAACAACACACCTATAATGTCCTGCACTGCACCGTGCCACTAGCTACGGTCTGTGCATTAGCTTCATAATAGTGCAACTTCCGGTTGCTTGCTGGCGCCAATATTGCCACACAACACACCAAAAATCTCCAGCAATAAATACAAATATCATAGGAACCGGGTGTTCCTTGTGTTGTCAGTATGAACAATGCGTACGTTAGGTAATTAACATTGACAACATTACACTTACATCTGCCAAAAGTTCTAGTCAAGCCTCAACGAGAATCTGTCAGCCACAGGACCGCTGACTGGAAACCCAGCACAGAAGTGGAACCAGTTTAAAGCAGCGGTGACTGAGACAGCACAGTATGTTATCGGACCAAAGATCCAAAGTCATCAGGATTGGTTTGACGAGTATGACGACGCCATTGAAGACCTGCTGGCTAAAAAGAACAGCTCCAAACAGGCATTCCACAATGTCCTAGTCAGTGTTTGGGAAGAGGAAGAAATGCCAGTGGACTTTCGCGATGCCACTATAGTCGCCTTGTACAAGAACAAAGGCTCCAAATCAGACTGCGGGAATTACTGGGGCATATCCGTCCTATCAATTGCCAAGAAACTCCCCACATGAATCACCTTGAACAGACTGATTTATATGGTCTTTTGCTTTTTAGTTAAAGCACTGAATCAAGAAATCTTAGATAAAAACTGCATCAAGCATGTCCATATAGAACTATTTGGGTTGTATGCTCTTTATAGTGTTTGTGATATATTTCGTCCATCATATTTATGGTAAAACTATATTTTGTTGAGCAGTATCATGCAACATATTTAGTAGAAAATGTACTT
>CM065703.1:42755545-42768045 GCA_017654935.2 Phymorhynchus buccinoides | reverse complement strand
GCTCACCGATTTGAGACAGCCCATGCACGTAGAGAAGCTCGAAAAAACCGCACGAGCAGCAGCAATTCTCCAACTTCAACAGATCCCCTCAACTCTCTTTCCTGTCCTCACTGTCACAAAACCTTCAAGGCCCGCATCGGACTCATCAGTCATCCTGAACCCTTTGACATTGGAACTGTTGACGGATGGTCTTCATCCCTCGGGATGGAGGAACATCATAGGGCCTGCAGGACAAACATGGTGTCAGTAAGGAAGACGACGTTGTGGGAGGTGTGGGGGCTGTTCTCAAAGTGGGCAGCCGCTGTTTTTAAGGCCTCTGCCTCAGCTTTGTAGTTCGTTGAGTAGAAGCCAGTGGCAAGGCAAATCCTTTGTTCCCTCCCTTCTGGGTATCGCATGTATAAGCCGGCCCTATTAATTTTTTTTCTCCCCCCCCCCACTGTTCTATCTCTCTTTACTTATACAAAACACATATAACACTGTTCTATCTCTCTTTACTTATACAAAACACATGACACTGTTCTATCTCTCTTTACTTATACAAAAAACATGATAACACTGTTCTATCTCTCTTTACTTATACAAAACACATGATAACACTGTTCTATCTATTTGTACTTTTACAAAACACATGATAACACTGTTCTATCTCTCTTTACTTATACAAAACACATGATAACACTGTTCTATCTCTCTTTACTTATACAAAACACATGATAACACTGTTCTAGGTATTAGGTATTAGGTACTTTATAGTCACAGAGGCGTCTCTGTGAAATTCGGGTTGCTCCCACCTGGAGGGCGCGTCGCAGCCAGAGGCGCGCCACCCATTTTTTTTTTAACAATTTTTTTTGCATGCGATTTTTGTCACTGATGAGGGAGGGGGGTAAATTTTGACCAAATGACAACTTTTTCGTTGCCACTGGGCTTAACGTATGCTAAGTGCATGGGCACACGGGACCTCGGTTTATCGTCTCATCCGAAAGACTCCACGTTCAGACCGTTAAGGCCTAGTGCAGAATGAGAGGAAAAAATCCCCTGTACCCAGGTTCGAACTCGGGTTTACTTGACACGAAGCGAACGCGATACCACTGTGCCACTCTACACCTATCTCTCTTTACTCATACAAAACACATGATAACACTGTTCTATCTCTCTTTACTTATACAAAACACATGTTAACACCGTTCTATCTCTCTTTACTTATACAAAACACATGATAACACCGTTCTATCTCTCTTTACTAATACAAAACATATGATAACACCGTTCTATCTCTCTTTACTCATACAAAACACATGATAACACCGTTCTATCTCTCTTTACTAATACAAAACACATGATAACATTGTTCTATCTCTTTTTACTTATACAAAACACATGATAACACTGTTCTATCTCTCTTTACTCATACAAAACACATGATAACACTGTTCTATCTCTCTTTACTTATACAAAACACATGATAACACTGTTCTATCTCTCTTTACTCATACAAAACACATGATAACACTGTTCTATCTCTCTTTACTCATACAAAACACATGATAACACTGTTCTATCTCACTTTACTTATACAAAACACATGATAACACCGTTCTATCTCTCTTTACTTATACAAAACACAGGATAACACCGTTCTATCTCTCTTTACTTATACAAAACACATGATAACATAGTTCTATCTCTCTTTACTCATACAAAACACATGATAACACTGTTCTATCTCTCTTTACTTATACAAAACACATGATAACACTGTTCTATCTCTCTTTACTCATACAAAACACATGATAACACTGTTCTATCACTCTTTACTTATACAAAACACATGATAACACTGTTCTATCTCTCTTTACTCATACAAAACACATGATAACACTGTTCTATCTCTCTTTACTAATACAAAACACATGATAACACTGTTCTATCTCTCTTTACTAATACAAAACACATGATAACACTGTTCTATCTCTCTTTACTAATACAAAAACACATGTTAACACTGTTCTATCTCTTTTTACTTATGCAAAACACAACTCGCCGCTGTTGCCGGAGCAGGTCAACCACCGAAAGAAAATGCAAAAAATGAGTAGAAAGGTAAATAGATAAATAAATAAATTAATATAATTCATTAATCAACAAATGAATGCCTCTAGATCTAAGTACAACTGTTTCCATCAAACGGATGTGCCTATGGAAGAAAATAACATGTAAAGAAACAGAAAACTAAACAAATTAGAAGAAAGAATGAAACTTCGAAAGAAAGGGGGGAAATCTAAACAAACAAACGAAAAAAAAAAGCAAGAAAAAAAGCAATGTGTGTGTGTGTGTGTGTGCGTGCGCGTGCGTGCGTGCGTGTGTATGTGTGTGTGTGCGTGTGTGCGCGAGCGCGCGCGTGTGTGTGTGTGTGTGTGTGCGCACGCACGCAGTGAGCGTGTGCACGCGCAGTAAGCGTGTGCGCGCGCAGGGAGCGTGCACTTGTGTGTGTGAGTGCGCATGTGTGTGCGTGCACGCCTACACGCGCGCATAGAGAGAGGGGGGGTGGGGTGGAAGGTTAGTTATGGACTTTAAAATGTTTTCCGTATATCTAGTTCTTTTTCAAAAAGGGTTGTAATGTCATAACCAATGCCATACCGAAATGTACTAATCACCAATTTAACAATTAAAATCAAATGATTTACATATCGAACAAACAGTGTTTTACTTTTGTCTGGCACGTATCCGAATAGAATATCAGTTTCTGTTAGACATAGTTGTTGGTTGGTTTCCCTGAAGATTACGTCAGTGCACGTTTTCCACACTTTCTTTATTCTAGAACATTTGAAAAAGAAATATTGAATGAAATCAGTTTCGTTACAGAAAGTACAGGGAATATTATTTATGAGATCCATTGTGTAGAGAAGAATATTTGTGGGATAGATGTTATGAAGTAGTTTCCAGTGTAGGATTCTGAGTCTTTCTTCTTTGGTAGAAATGCGTGCAATTGACCAGTGATGTTCTGTAAGAGCGATGTTGTATTTACGTAGCCAGAAATTTAGAGCGCATGGTTGAATAGTAGAATCTGTCGTCAGATGATGTTGAATGATTTGAGGAGTGATTTTAATGTGTGGTGTGATTATATTCCTTTCTTCAGTAGAAAATAAACGAAGCATCTGTTCGGCTGAACGGGAGTGCAAGGCTGTACATGTTGCATTATATTCAAATTGTACAGCCTTCTCACATACATATTTGAAGGAAAAAACATTACTGTCAACTACCATATCTGAAATGAGAGAGATGCCAGCAGAAGCCCACTCTTTAAAAAACAAACATTTTTGTCTGTATATTAATCGTGAATTATTCCATAAACTGTCATGGTTTATGAATATAATAATGTATCACGAGCGCCGTTCTTAAGCTTAGTCATATTATCTAGCCATATTTTCAATACATTTTTTTCAGAATTCGGATTTGATATAATTCAATCCAGGAAATTGTGTTGAAGAAACATCTGATTTAAAACAGGATAAACTGGTGCCAAGGACAGAGAAGAGGGACTTAGGGATTATGGACCATGTTTCCCCTTCAGACTGGAGCAGCTGTACTGCCCAAGACAAAAGGAATGACGTCTGCATTGTATTGACATCAATCATGTTTACCCCCTTTTTCTATGTCACTGCAAACAACGACTCTTTTAACCTTTTCATATGCATTTTTGTTCGAAACATTTTGTTTCCATAGAAATCTGAATAAAAGCGTGCTTTTGTTAAGAACACTCGTTGGAACCACTAAAGCCTGCATGATATACACAAACTGTGAAATTAAAAACGTTTTGATAATATATATTTTCCTACTTATACTCAAATTACGTTTTCAATCAATCAATCAATCAATCAATCAATCAATCAATCAATCAATCAATTATTTATTGTCCCCATTTAAAAAACAAGGTAATTTGTCTCGCAGTCAATATAAAAGAAGACAAAATACAATGCAGTACAATAAATACATACACATTAAAGGGTCCGTACACGTGAACAATCCCCACCCCCAACCACGGCAACACAGCGAAAGGCCAGTCACAATATAACTTGCCCATCACTATGCCGCCATGGTGAAAGAGTGAAAAATGCCCACACCAAAGACACCCCAACAACAAGTAACACACACACACACACACACACACACACACACACACACACACACACACACACGTGCGCGCGCACGCACACGCAAACACACACACACACACACAACACACATTTTCTCTTACATTTATCTTTTAGTGAGTGCGACCCATACCATTTCAAACAGCATCTTCAGCAGAACCGTCTGTGTGCACGTGTATCCGGGTATCCTTTGGGAAGAGGGTCTGAAGCTGTTACAATGACTATTGTGTGGGCCGTCTTTTTAGGACCGCTCTGCATGGTTTTGGAAAAGCCTCCAGGAATGCTGTACTGAATGAGAGGGGAGGCTTGCTCATTCCAGGGTGGAGCAACATGACACTGGGGGATCATTTTGGGGTCATGATCAAGGACGTCCGGCTGCTGTCGCTCCAGTATCATGCTCTGATCTGGTGTATAGCAGAGGAGGTAGATGCTCTTCTGGTGGACTGGGCTAGAAATTGCTACAATGGTGGTAGGCAAAGAAATCCGCAAAGTGTCGATGGGTAACTGCTAAATGTTTTCTAAATATGATAAAGTTATTGGGGCGAGGTGAGCCTTTACAGGGGGCATTCGATTCGATTCACCGCGATCAGATTATGACATTTGTGAGGCATCATTCGCGTGAACTTCTACTGTCTCTATGAATCTGATGAAATCCAACTAGTTTTGTTCACTATGTTTGTAGTCTCCTGTACATGAATCTGATGAAATATCTGTATTTTTGTATCGGACATTTGATTTGATTTGTGTATTGGGGTCTACATGAGCATAGTAAACGAGAATATAATTATTTTTAGACGGAAGTATTTCACGTGAATCATGACTCACAGACATCGTCACAATGGGATCACATTTGGGTTGAGTCGGCCCCTTACGACAGGCCTTTGTGGAAGTATGCCAACAAGTCCGAAGCTGAAAATGTATCATCCAACGCACAAAACAACGATCATCTTAGAGTTTGCCACAAGAAATGAATTGCAATCCAAACTTTTATGCGTTACAAATAATTGAGTGAATTAAGTCTTTTGCTAAACCACGTGTGAGTTCTTCTCTAAAGGAAATACATGTAGACAACAACCGGGATAACGTAAACCATCTAAAGCAACGCATGAAGGAAGGAGGCAATGTGTATTTCTGTAGGGGATATAGGCCTTGGTGGCAGTGTCTATTTCTCCGTTAGTGTAATTTTACTAATGATTTATTTGTCTGTTCACCAAACGTTGTAACGAGCCTTTGTCCTTCTTACACTAGTAGGCTTTTCTTACCCTGCATTCCACTATACTTATTATTAACATCGAACCATTTATGTTATATGGATCTTTTTACCCATTGTTAATCATTTTCACCCACTGGTTTTATGGTTGACCATCACATTTTTAATATTTTGAATCAAATTGTCACCGTTTAAAGAAGGAATGAGAAAGCTGATTAAATCCCTCAGTTTTGGCATGAGAACGGTTCGTTTTTACCGAGATTGGCGATGTTGAAACGCACATGGCTGGAGTTGATGACCAGCCTAAAATACAGAAGGGTGAATATTCACAAATTAGCCGCAACGTTGTTTTAGCCTCAAGGGTCAAAGTTGAAGGAAAAAAGTAGAGGCTTTTAGCCCGGAGAATATGGAATAAAAAATATTTGAAATGTTACTATGACGTCCTTTGCTCAAAACAAATTGGCATCTCTTTTGTCATCATGGTCTAGATCCAGTGGAAAGGAACACAACGCAGATCAGCTCTTCCCTGGACCTGGACACTCTTGGCACAATCTGCCCGGGACTGGACATCTTCCTCAATCAGAGCAGTATGCACAGTGTGTTCTTCCAGTTTAATGGCTCAGACTGTGAACACAATCTACCTCGTTTTCCGGCACAGCACGGGGCAGTGTATGGCATGTGTCAGGACTCTACTTCTTTCTGCAAAATGTCTGTGAAGGGAAGCTATGTGGGTCTCAGGATAAACGCTAAGCGGTTACAATATGAGTGTGATTTGAGTCAGTGGAGAACCTGCATAGACTGTAGCTCACTGAAATGTATGGATTGTACAACCTGCGGGCATCATCATTTTCCTGGAGACATGGTCTTCGATTTTAAACAAAAGGAGTTGTATTTGTTTCACACGAACAGACCAATGATCAACCTGACTATCCAGGCCATTGATGCGTTTGAAATAATTGTGAAGTACATCACACATAATGCTGGATATATCGCAGTTCCCAAATTCTCACCTCATGCAAAGCTGAAAGAACGACATCAGAATCTAGAAGTAACGTGCGGATCAAAATCCTCGATTGTAGTCAGTTTTGAACGATCCTTGTACATGCGCACCAGTCCCTGTACTGCTTTCTTAACCAAATGCACCACAAAAGGGTCATTTTATTTGTGTGCGTTGACCACCCCGAAAATGACTGTAACCCCTCTACCTACATTGTTACGACACTGTTGTACACACTTGGCAAATCCGTTGCGTGACAGCTGCGAGCCTGACTTTATGATGGCCCATTTTTACTTCGTCCCTGCCTCAACCAAACAGCTGCGCAGCGGCTTGTTCAACTGTTCTGGAGGCCACTACTCCAAGCTCCGATCTGCCCTGCACTGCAATCTGAGGACAGAGTGTGAAGACGGTCAGGACGAGACGGAACACTGTCCTTTCAGCAGTCCTGGCTGTAAGGGTTTGGTGGCATCACGTGACAAATGTTACCAGCTGTTCGAAAGTCTGCACTATGTCTCTGTAGGGTATTCACAGCTCTTTTGCCAGGCACGAAACAAGAAGCTGGCCGCTGTGAAATCACCAAGCGAAAAGACAGCCATTCTTCATATATTTCAGCGTTATCAACAATTTCGTGTAGCCATCGGTTTGACGATGGGTTGGCACTCCCAATCGTTTGCCTACAGTAAATTCAAAGTTTGGTCGGACAACACTGCGGCTTATGATGTGGATCATTTCCCATTGGGAGAGTGCAAAGAAGTGCACGAACCTACGAGAGAAACGAGATACCTTACACTGTCTTCTATGGCTCTGGGCTGTGAAAGAAATATTAGAGGTAATTTGTGTGAATTTCAGTCAATACAGACAGAGGCATGGTTTGCTCCTGTTGTGCTGGCTGAGTTACCGTACGGATTCTCCATCGTACACAACACTCGGCAGGTGTTTCCAGTTGGCGCAGAGAAGCACTCCCAGCACCTGTTCGTTTGGCTTGGTGGCAGTATTGACAGGTATGTGAATGGGTTCTAGGCGTGTGTGTGTGTTGTTGTTGTTGTTGTCGTTCTCTTCTTCTTCTTCTTCTTCTTCTTCTTCTTCTTCTTCTTCTTCTTCTCTTCTCTTCTCTTTAGTTTAACGTCCTTCCACTAAAAAGTGATTCCAACAGTATTATATTGAGGTGTACTTTTGATGTAGTTAAGTGAGAGTGGGTGTGTCTGTAGTGATAGTGTGTAAGTAATAGAGTAAGCCTTAAGTTAGCGATAACAATCATGACCCTGCACCTCCCCCCGGCCCTTCAAATTATTTTAAGCTTACAATAAAGAACTACAACTGAACGACGAACAGTGTTAAAGATAAATACTAATTGAACTACTTAATAAGCATTTACCAACTGAATCAAGAACAGAATAGCTATTCAGAATGTAGGATAGAGGCAATGGAGTCGATCCATCAGCAAAACAGTCAATCCCGAATTCTTGAAAAGCTCTCTTGCTCTTGGACAGTGAATCAGTAAATGACTGACACTTATACCACACATGGTGTGTGTGTGTGTGTGTGTGTGTGTGTGTGTGTGTGTGTGTGTGTGTGTGTGTGTGTGTGTGTGTGTGTGCGTGTGCGTGTGTGTGTGTGTGTGTGTGCACGTGTGTGTGTATGTGCATGTGCACGCGTGTGCATGTGTAAGTTCCTATGGAACTTGTATGCCTAAATTGTTTTCTTTAGAGTGAACAGTTGTCGAGAAAATGCGACGTAAAGACGGGTTGATGCGCGGCCACATACACGCACGCATGGGTAGACCCAGACAAAAACAATACTTCCCAAAGCTTCGTTCAGGGAGTAAACAGGATGGCGCAGCACTAACGGCAGCACACCCCAGGAGAGAGCCCGAGTTTCACAGAAACAAGTCTCCATTAAAATACAACGATTATGCAAGAGTGTTTGTGAATGTACTGTGCAGACTATGCGCTTTGCAAGTATGTGTTCATGTACATGTTTGAATCTTGTACTCATTCATGGTTTTGTGCGTCTGCACAATTCTACACAATAATTGTGTGTCTACACAATTCAAATGCATATCATGAGAATAATGTATCTACTTCCGAAAGCACACTCAGAATAAAATATGCGATACGTCATATCTTTTAGCAAAATTTGTTTTGTTTAGGCTTATGTGACCCAATATGTGATCCTCTACGGGGTCAAATTATTAAACTAATCTTGAATCTTGTATCTGTACTTGAATCTGCATGTATTTTGACATTTCAGAATCTCTGTGTTTGTGTGTACTTTAAACGTGTTTTTTCATGCTTATGTGTGTAAACGCTATGCGTATGTGTGTGTTGTTTATTTTTTTGTTTATTTTAGAACAGGTGATGGCCACTTCATAGATATTCAAAATGAACACAACAGCACTGTGCTGACTGTCGGGAGTCTGGCTAGTGTGATGTTTACTTGTGATGATGGTTTCACCACAGTTCACCACACTGTGCTGTGCGACTTCAAGGAAGACTGCCCAAACTTCAGTGATGAGTCATTATGTGAGCATCCCCTGTGTCCTGAATTCCGATGTTTCAACGGTCAGTGTGTATCAAACAGTCAACGATGTAACGAACACTCCGACTGCTTGGACGACTCAGACGAGATACAGTGTTCCAAAAGCGAACAATTTCCCTTCTACTCAAACGCACGAGGCTTGTACATTGATTTAGATGGCACTGGCTATTTCAGCCAGCGGTACATAGCAGATGACGAGCCGTGTCCAGAAAGCCACTATCGCTGTAACGCAGAGTGGCTGTACTGTCTGCCTGTCTACACAAGGTGTAACGGAATGTCTGACTGTGTTCACGGAGAAGACGAACTGGACTGTGAGCGAGAAACCTGTCCCGGGTTCTACCAGTGCCATGGTTCCAGGGTGTGTGTGCATGGTGTCCATCTGTGTGATGGCTGGGGTCAGTGTCCACAACGAGACGACGAGCTGATGTGTGACATGGCCTGTCCCCAAGGCTGTCTCTGTGTAGGCTATTCCTTTGTGTGCAGCCACAAATTTAGTCCTCTGCTGTTTCCTGATTTGCGATATCTGGATGCCACAGGGACGGGAATGTCGCTAACCGATTTCCAGGTCAATACTTACTTGGTGGTTTTAATTCTTTCTAGCTGCTCGCTGGTTAATACATCCAGAACAAATCTCACAAACTTGAAACATCTTGACCTTTCTGACAACTCCTTAAAGACTTTCCATGTTGCCCATGTTCTTCAGCTACCTCATCTAAGCACCTTGTGTTTAAGCAATAACCCCATAGGCCACACAACCAACACACTGGGTAGGTACGTCCACTATGGTTTAAGGCGAGTTAGCCTATCCCAGACACACTCAAGCATTGTCAACACATTACTGGCCATATACTTATATCAGATAGAGCAGTGCAATGTATCGCTTTCTGATATAAAAACTTTTAGTTTCCATGGTTTTAGAAATGCTCCTTTACTAACTGAAGTTGATGTGCGATGGAACCCAGTGGCCAGTTTTCCGTGGGAGTCGTTGTCTTCTTCAGTGCATTTAAGAACAATCTTTTCATCCGACTACAGGTTTTGCTGTCAGAGTTTGTTCCCTCGACATTTGGTCAAGCTGAAATGTCTTTCACCAGCTACCATGTTACCGGCTTGTGAAACTCTTCTGCCATCAGAATTCTACAAAATGCTCTTCTGGCTAACTGGTATATCTTCCATATTTGGAAACGCAGCCATCTTTGTAGCTTCATTCGCGATCCCTAAATTGTTTGAAAACAACTTCCTGAAAGCGTTTGGACATTTGCTGTGTGTGAATATAGGCATGGGAAGCCATGTTGGAATTAACATTATAACAGATGGTATGTTGCATGGAACGTACATGCGAATGGAAAGAGAATGGGTGAATAGTGTAGTTTGCCAACTGACCAGTTTCGTGTGTTATTTGTGTAGCGAAGTGTCTGTCCTGATCACCTTGTTTATCAGCTTAAATCATTTTGTGATCCTTCATTTCTCTCGAGAATCCAGTGAAACGCGTTCAAGGATAACATTGTTTGTGGCATGGTTTGTGGGTGTTGTATTATCAGTGATACCGTTTCTTCCTGGTCTGACACACTGGGGTGTAAACGACCAGTCCGGTCTGTGTCGTCTGGCCATCTTTAACCGCTATCATGATCGCCAGTCCTTCAAATGGACTTCCGTTCTCTTCACCACGAACTTCATTTTAAGCTCAATCATTTTCGTTTCTACTGTTCTCGCTAAAAAAGCAAACCCCAGCTTATCGAATTCAACTTGATCCCAGCAAGAGGTGTCTGTATTTCTCAGCCCACCTGACAGCCAAGATGGCTGTAACCCTCGCTGCTTGTTGGCTGGTGTTGGGTTTAGCTGTGATGATGACCACAGCTGGAGTCAGTGCTTTGGCCACTGTCCAGCAGGCCACGGTGGTGTTTGTCTTACCGCTCCACTCTGCACTCTGTCCCTTCCTCTATGTGTGGGGTGTGCTCACAGAGCAGCAGGGACGAGCTCGAGAGGAGAAAATGGTGAAAGTTCTTTCGAAATCGCAGGCTACCTCGCAATTGAAAAGTTGAACAAATCAACACCAATAAAGAAACCTTGCGCTTATAATTATGCAGACAGATTGTTTTTCTGTGCACGATAGCAATATTTTCTGGCCTATGTTAACAAAAATACCTAAGTTTGCCAGGAACCATTAATACCAAGTTTCCAGGTAACTGAATGATGACGCAAAACGAAAAGCGAAGACGTCTTTACCAATTGTTTATCTTTCCAAACACATACTAACTTTAAAGTCTTCTTTCTAGCTTTGGCACTAAGGGATTGCCAAACTTGCAATATTAAACTTTTGCCAATTTTTGGTCAAAAAACGTGGGCGAAATGTGAATCCTGAATAACTCGAAAACACCTTGACAGAATGCCTTCATATTTTTCAGTATACACTAAAAAATAAATTATAACACTTTCGGTATAATTCCAAACCGGAAGTACAAACCGGAAATGTCCCAGTAGGATCAGGCAGCTTTCATTTGGTTCACGGAACAGCCAAAACAGGAAGTGACGTCACATAACTAACTACTGGATTTTGTTGCTCTTACATTGGCCCATGTTTGAAAGGAGTTTGTTGATGATTATGTTAAAGAGTTTAAATCTACCTTGCAGTTGCATTTACTACTACTACTACTACTACTACTACTACTACTACTACTACTACTACTGCTACTACTACTACTACTGCTGCTGCTGCTGCTGCTACTACTACTTCTACTACTACTACTACTACTACTACTACTACTACTACTACTACTACTGCTGCTACTACTGCTACTGCTACTACTACTACTACTACTACTACTACTACTACTACTACTACTACTGCTGCTGCTGCTGCTGCTGCTGCTGCTGCTGCTGCTACTACTTTTACTACTACTTTCACTACTATTACTACTAACTAATTACTACTACTACTACTACTACTACTACTACTACTACTACTTCTACTACTACTTTTTCTACTACTACTACTACTACTGCTGCTGCTGCTGCTGCTGCTGCTACTACTACTACTACTACTACTACTACTACTACTGCTGCTGCTGCTGCTGCTGCTGCTGCTACTACTACTACTACTACTACAACTACTACTACAACTGATTGCTTTATTGATGCTTGATGATTGATGCTTGTTGCTGCTACAACAAGTACTACTACTACTACTACTACTACTACTGCTGCTGCTACTACTACTACTACTACTACTACTACTACTACTACTACTACTACTACTACTACTACTACTACTACTACTACTACTACTACTACTACTACTACTACTACTACTACTACTACTAACTGCTGCTGCTGCTGCTGCTGCTGCTGCTGCTGCTGCTGCTGCTACTACTACTACTACTACTACTGCTGCTACTACTACTACTACTACTACTACTACTACTACTACTACTACTACTACTACTACTACTACTACTACTGCTGCTGCTGCTACTACTACTACTACTACGTCTTCTTTGTTTCACCGTATTGGGATAACAAAGTATGATTGATTTGTTGATTGATTGATTGATTGATTTTTCTTCTTCTTCTTCTACAACTACTACTACTACTACTACTACTACTACTACTA
>CM065703.1:42731375-42750045 GCA_017654935.2 Phymorhynchus buccinoides | reverse complement strand
TTTGTGGACTATGCACTTATTTTAATTTAAATCCATCCGTTTTTTAGTTTTTTAAATAATCAGTGTTTTGGCAATATTCAAATATGGGATTACATTGCGGACCTTGACATTTTGGTGAATATGACACTACTACGGTCCGCGATTCCAGTACTTCTTTCTCTTCTTCTTCTTCTTCAAGTGTCAAGTGTCAAGTGTCTTCTTCTTCTTCGATCGCTCAGACAGTCTCCTGTCAATTGTGAGCGCAGATGCGTCATGCTTCCGTTATGTGCCTAAGGAAGAAATAATTAGGCCCAGCATGTCAGACTTCGGCTGGAGGAAATCTTTTTGAAAGTGTTTCGTGAAAAAAGGCAGGAGAATGGACCGGAAAGGCAGAAAGATAGTAGATGACAGCAAGCATAGGGAAAAGGCAGAGTCAAAGAGAGTGACAGATTAGAGGAAATTACAATCACAGAACTTCCAGAAAGTGTGGGAACTATTTATAAAAAAGACCAATCCCCCACACCCCACACCCCAGTATCCCGTTAGGATGGGTTCACTTGTTTAAGCGCTGTGGATTGGAGGATCTTTGAAAGATCCAGAACCTCGCCCGTCCTACCAACACAAGAGCAGCCCCAAAATCAATAGGCCACGAAAATATCCATTAAATATAGGCTCAGCGTGAACTCCCAGCTTTAGAACAAATTGTGTTTTTTCGAATAGTATAAAGGTCATATTATCATACTGACAAAAGGTTGCCACAATCAATGAGTCCCTACGTCTATTTTTAGCCCATGTTTCTATTCATAGATGAGTGCTCTGAGAAATGATGTTCTGCAGTATTCACCCGGGGTTTGTGCTTTGGGACATGTTTATAGACGGGGTAGACATCTTAAAAGGAAGTTCCTTTCAATACTGATGACTGTGTTGACATTGACCTAGAATGTTGACCTTGAAACCCATTTTTTTCCCTTTGCACTATATATTATTTCATGTATGAGCGGTATCTCTTGAACCAGATAACAAAATCATTTCAAAGTTTATGTGGTGGTGTATCACCGTGAACGAATTATACGTTTTTATATATATAACCATGCTGACCTTGACGTTTGACCTTCAAAACCGAAAAAATATTTTGTGGCCATATATTTCACATCGTTGAACTTACAATGTTCAAACTTCATATGCAGGTGCATTACTCTGGCAAGTCTGAATATCGAATACTGATGAAGATCAAGGTCAAGGACAAGGTCAAGGACGTAGGCCTTGGAGGTGTGTAATTGGCGTTTTAGCTATATTATTCAATTTTATGCAGTTACATGCTTCAAATGTGGCAGGTTGGTAGACTGGGTGACCTTGGCTGTTGAACTAGTTTCTTTTAGCAGTGGCAATGGTTCAAATACCTTTTGGCCGTACACCCACATAACCTTATATATTCTTGGTCATGCAGAACGACGTAAGGACATAATGTTATTTGAAGCCTTTTGATCTGGACCCATGACCGTGAAATTTTTTCTGTCTGTCCAGGCTGTATCTTGTGATCGACTTGACGAAATCACTTAAGCTTTTAAGAGGATGTGTCAAGCAGAAGAGGGGAGTTACGATCATGAGAAGGGGAGTGAGGGGTGTTTCTGAGGAGGGGGTGGAGGGGGCCTGAGAGGTACAAGGCGGAATGGGCAAAGTACAATTTGGTGCCCTTGCTGCCGGTTTGCACAGTATCAGTGCTTTCTGGATGGCTTTTTTTTCAATTTTCTTTTCTTATTTTTATTTTATTTTTGGGGTGTTGATGGTGGTGGTGTTGGAAGAGGGGACAAGTTTCAGTCCATGTCTGCAGAAAAGCAGTTGTCTCTCTGCTATTACTTCACAGAATCAAATAATGTAATCACGAGTGTTACGTATGTCTCGTGATCCCCCTCATTGCATTTGGGTGTTTGTGACATAATGGAGCTAGAGCCTCGTCCCCATGAATAAGGCTGAACGCGGTTTAACGTCCAGCTTTTTTAACATGTCATGGATCACATCATTGGAGAAAGAAATGGGCAAGTTCCCTATAGTCAGCTTTGTTGTTTTGATTTCGGTTTCGCAGTCTTTGGTTGATACGATAAGAGGGTTCAGGTTAAAAACAGAGTGACAGAGACCAGAAGCAGCTTTGTGCGAGCCTCTGTTGACAGGGGGTAAATACGCCAAACTCAAAGTTTTTGTGCTCCTAGAATTGAACCACAACCCGTCCTTTGTTCACAAGCACCACAGATTTCAGCAACGGTGCAACGTTTTTCTGCCTCACCCGGTACGCTTCTGACGTGAATGAAAACGGGTAGCACGTTCGTACCTTGCTGATTCGACGATGGCGACGGAGACCCCATTTCACGTGGGAAATGCATCGTAGCAGCAAGCACGAGAAGATAAAGGCAGTAAAAAAAATAACAGAGAGATTGGACAAAAAAAGAAAAAAGAAACAAACACGATAACAGAGGAACAATGCCCAGTACAAGCAGTGAAGAAGAGAAATAAACTGTACAAAAATACACGGGTAGAAATGCTGAGTGCAAAAAAACACAGCTCACAAAAACGCGTCCGACCTCGAATGCTGTGAAAGAGTGAGTGCGGCCCTACCATTTCAAACAGCATCTTCAGCAGAACCGTCTGTGTGCACGTGTATCCGGGTACCCTTTGGGAAGAGGGTCTGAAGCTGTTGCAATGACTATTGTGTGGGCCGTCTTTTTAGGACCGCTCTGCATGGTTTTGGAAAAGCCTCCAGGAATGCTGTACTGAATGAGATGGGAGGCTTGCTCATTCCAGGGCGGAGCAAGATGACACCGGGGAATCACTTTGGGGTCATGATCAAGGAAGTCCGGTTGCTGTCGCTCCAGTATCATCCTCTGACCTGGTGTACAAAGTTCCTTCGTTTCAGCCGTCCCTTGGTTGGCTGGGACAGTCGATGTTTCATGGGGTGGTCTTGCAACCTCTTGAGCTTGGCAGCTTGAGTGAGGAGCTTGGTGTCTCTGTGATCCTCAAAAGTCTACAGCTGACATTATTCTGATTTCTGAGAAGCTCAAAGGAGGAAAGTTATTTGGAAGATTTTTTTTAAAAGACAGGAGAATGAGCCAATAAGTCAGAAAGATAGTAGATGACAATAAGCAAAGGAAAAAGGCAGAGTCAAAAAGAGTGGCAGATTAGAGGAAGTTACAAGCACAGAATTTCCAGAAGGTAGGGGAACTATTTTTACGAAAGACCCACGGGGAGAGACTCGTGGATGGGGTGGGGTTGTCCAGCTCCCCGTATGGAGGCACAAGGCATCCACCCACTGCCCCAGTAGAGAGGTATATAAAACACCAAGGGAACTAACTGGAATGACTCCCGGTCAATTTTACTACAGGAGTTTTCCCCCTTGGTTCTCAATAGTTTACCTTGTTGTAGCAAATGTAGGGAAAAAAGGGGATGGGGGGTTTTAAGACAGGTGCGTGTGTGTGTGTGTGTGTGTGTGTGTGTGTGTGTGTGTGTGTGTGTGTGTGTGTGTGTGTGTGTGTGTGTGTATGCATGCGAGCGTACGTGCGAGCGTGCATTCGTGAGCGCTTGCACACATGCCAATCAGTCGTGTCCGAATATGACCTCCACATAGCAGAGGGGGTAGATGCCATTCTGGTGGGCTGGGCTAGAAGTTGCTATAATGGTGGTAGGCAAATAAATCTGCAGAGTGTCGACGGCTAACTGCTAAACGTTTTCTAAATATGATAAAGTTATTGGGGCGAGATGAGCCTTTACAGAGGGCATTCGATTCGATTCACCGCGATCAGATTATGACAGTTGTGAGGCATGGTTCGCGTGAACTTCTGCTGTCTCTATGAATCTGATGAAATCCAACTAGTTTTGTTTACTATATTTGTAGTCTCCTGTACACGAATCTGATGAAATATCTGTATTTTTGCATCGGAAATTTTATTTGATTCGTGTATTTGGGTCTATATGAGCATAGTAAATATAGTTATTTTTAGATGGAAGTATTTCACGTGAATCATGCCTCACAGACATCGTCACAATCGGATCACATTTGGGTTGAGTCAGCCTTTGTGGAAGTATGCCAACAAGTCCAAAGCTGAAAATGCATCATCCAGCGCACAAAGCAACGACCATCTTAGAGTTTGGCACAAGAAATGAATTGCAATCCAAACGTTTATGCGTTACAAATAATTGAGTGAATTAAACATTGGGTAGCTCTGTATAAGTCTTTTGTTAAACCACGTGTGAGTTCTTCTCTAAAGAAAATACATGTAGACAACAACTGGGATAACGTAAACCATCTAAAACAACGCATGAAGACAGGAGGCAATGTGTATTTCTGTAGGGGATATAGGCCTTGGTGGCAGTGTCTATTTCTCCGTTAGTGTAATTTTACTAATGATTTATTTGTCTGTTCATCAAACGTTGTAACGAGCCTTTGTCCTTCTTACACTAGTAGGCTTTTCTTCCCCTGCATTCCACTATACTGATTATTATCATTGAACCATTTATGTTATATGGATCTTTTTACCCAATGTGCATCATTTTCACCCACTGGTTTTATGGCTGACCATCACATCTTAAATACTTTGAACCAAATTGTCCCTGTTTAAAGAAGGCATCAGAAAGCTGATTAAATCCCTCAGTTTTGGCCTGAGAACGGTTCGTTTTTACCGAGATTGGCGATGTTGAAACGCACATGGCTGGAGTTGATGACCAGCCTAAAATACAGAAGGGGGAATATCCACAAATTAGCTGCAATCGTTCTTTTAGCCGCAGGGGTCAAAGTTGAAGGAAAAAAGTAGAGGCTTTTAGCCCGGAGAATATCGTATATTTGAAATGTTACTATGACGTCCTTTGCTCAAAACAAATTGGCATCTCTTTTGTCATCATGGTCTAGATCCAGTGGAAAGGAACACAACGCAGCTCAGCTCTTCCCTGGACCTGGACACTCTTGGCACAATCTGCCCGGGACTGGACTTCTTCCTCAATCAGAGCAGTATGCACAGTGTGTTCTTCCAGTTTAATGGCTCAGACTGTGAACACAATCTACCTCGTTTTCCGGCACAGCACGGGGCAGTGTATGGCGTGTGTCAGGACTCTACTTCTTTCTGCAAAATGTCTGTGAAGGGAAGCTATGTGGGTCTCAGGATAAACGCTAAGCGGTTACAATACGAGTGTGATTTGAGTCAGTGGAGAACCTGTATAGACTGTAGCTCACTGAGATGTATGGATTGTACAACCTGCGGGCATCATCATTTTACTGGAGACATGGTCTTCGATTTTAAACAAAAGGAGTTGTACTTGTTTCACACGAACAGACCCATGATCAACCTGACAATCAAGGCCATTGATGCATTTGAAATAATTGTGAAGTACATCACACATAATGCTGGATATATCGCAGTTCCCAAATTCTCACCTCACGCAAAGCTGAAAGATCGACATCAGAATCTAGAAGTAACGTGTGGATCAAAATCCTCGATTGTAGTCAGTGTTGAACAATCCTTGTACATGCTCACTAGTCCCTGTACTGAGTTGCTAACCAAATGCACCACAAGAGGGTCATTTTATTTCTGTGCGTTGATCACCCCTAAAATAACTATAACCCCTCTACCTACATTGTTACGACACTGTTGTACACACTGGACAAATCCGTTGCGTGACAGCTGCGAGCCTCACTTTATTATGGCCAATTTTTACTTCGTCCCTGCCTCAACCAAACAGCTGCGCAGCGGCTTGTTCAACTGTTCTGGAGGCCACTATTCCAAGCTCCGAGCTGCCCTGCACTGCAATCTGAGGACAGAGTGTGAAGACGGTCAGGACGAGACGGAACACTGTCCTTTCAGCAGTCCTGTCTGTAAGGGTTTGGTGGCATCACGTGACAAATGTTACCAGCTGTTCAAAAGTGTGCACTATGTCTCTGTAGCGTATTCACAGCTCTTTTGCCAGGCACGAAACAAGAAGCTGGCCGCTGTGAAATCACCAAGCGAAAAGACAGCCATTCTTCATATATTTCAGCGTTATCAACAATTTCTTGTAGCCATTGGTTTGACGGCGGGTTGGCACTCCCAATCTTTTGCCTACAGTAAATTCAAAGTTTGGTCGGACGACACCGCAGCGTATAATGTGGATCATTTCCCGTTGGGAAAGTGTAAAGAAGTGCACGAACCTACGAGAGAAGGGAGATACCTTACACTGTCTTCTATGGCTCTGGGCTGTGAAAGATATATTAGAGGTAATTTGTGTGAATTTCAGTCAATACAGACAGAGGCATGGTTTGCTCCTGTTGTGCTGGCTGGGTTACCGTACGGATTCTCCATGGTGCACAACACTCGGCAGGTGTTGCCAGTTGGCGCGGAGAAGCACTCCCAGCACCTGTTCATTTGGCTTGGTGGCAGTATTGACAGGTATGTGAATGGGTTCTAGGCGTGTGTGTGTGTGTGTGTGTGTGTGTGTCTTCTTCTTCTTCTTCTTCTTCTTCTTCTTCTTCTTCTTCTTCTTCTTCTTCTCTTCTTCTTCTTCTTCTTCTTCTTCTTCAGTTTAACGTCCTTCCACTAAAAGGTGATTCCAACAGTATTATATCGAGGTGTACTTTTGATGTAGGTAAGTGAGAGTGGGTGTGTCTGTAGTTGTGTGTAAGTAATAGAGTACGCCTTAAGTTAGTGATAAAAATCATGACCCTGCACCTCCCCCGGCCCTTCAAATTATTTTAAGCTTACAATAAAGAACTACAACTGAACAATGAACAGTGTTAAAGATAAATACTAATTGAACTACTTAATGAACATTTACAAACTGAATCAAGAACATAAGAGCTATTCAGAATGTAGGATAGAGGCAATGGAGTCGATCCACCAGCAAAACAGTCAATCCCGAATTCTTAAAAAGCTCTCTTGCTCTTGGACAGTGAATCACTAAATGACTGACACTTATACCACACATGGTGTGTGTGTGTGTGTGTGTGTGTGTGTGTGTGTGTGTGTGTGTGTGTGTGTGTGTGCGTGTGTGCGTGCGTGCGTGTGCGTGTGCGTGTGCGTGTGCGTGCGTGCGTGTGCGTGTGTGTGTGTGTGTGTGTGTGTGTGTGTGCGTGTGCGTGTGCGTGTGCGCACACGTGTGTGTGTGCATGTGCGTGTGCAGGCGTGTGCGTGCGTAAGTTCCAATGGAACTTGTATGCCAAAATTGTTTTCTTTAGAGTGAACAGTTGTCGAGAAAATGCGACGTAAAGACGGGTTGATGCGCGGCCACATACACGCACGCACTCACGCACGGGTAGACCCAGACAAAAACAATACTTCCCAAAGCTTCGCTTAGGGAGTTAACAGGATGGCGCAGCACTAACGGCAGCACGCCCCAGGAGAGAGCCCGAGTTTCACAGAAACGAGTCTCCGTTAAAATTCAACGATTATGCAAGAGTGTTTGTCCATGTATTGTGCAGACTATGCGCTTTGCAAGTATCTGTTCATGTAGATGTTTGAATCTTGTACTCATTCATGGCTTTGTGCGTCTGCACAATTCTATACAATAATTGTGTGTCTACACAATGCAAATGCATAGCATGAGAATAATGTATCTACTTCTGAAAGCACACACTTGTTACTCTGAATAAAATATTGATACGTCATATCTTTTCGCAAAACGTGTTTTGTTTCTTTTTATTGTTGGTTTATGTGACCCAATGTATCTTTTATTGCGTTGTATCCTCAGAATCTGTGTTTGTATGTACTTTACACATGTTTTTTCATGCATATGTGTGTGAACGTTATTTGTGCGTACTCATATGTACATGCGGGTATGCGTGTGTTGTTTATTGCTTTGTTTATTTTAGAACAGGCGATGACCAATTCATATATAATCATAATGAACGGAACAGCACTGTGCTGACTGTCGGGAGTCTGGCTAATGTGATGTTTACTTGTGATGATGGTTTCACTACAGTTCACCACACTGTGCTGTGTAACTTCAAGGAAGACTGCCCAAACTTCAGTGATGAGTCATTCTGTGAGCATCCTCTGTGTCCTGAATTCCGATGTTTCAACGGTCAGTGTGTATCAAACAGTCAACGATGTAACGAACACTCCGACTGCTTGGACGACTCAGACGAGATGCGGTGTTCCAAAAGCAAACAATTTCCCTTCTACTCAAACGCACGAGGCTTGTACATTGATTTTGATGGCACTGGCTATTTCAGCCAGCGATACATAGCAGATGACGAGCCGTGTCCAGAAAGCCACTATCGTTGTAACGCAGAGTGGCTGTACTGTCTACCTGTCTACACAAGGTGTAACGGAATGTCTGACTGTGTTCACGGAGAAGACGAACTGGACTGTGAGCGAGAAACCTGTCCTGGGTTCTACGAGTGCCACGGTTCCAGGGTGTGTGTGCATGGTGACCATCTGTGTGATGGCTGGGGTCAGTGTCCACAACGAGACGATGAGCTGATGTGTGACATGGCCTGTCCCCAAGGCTGTCTCTGTGTAGGCTATTCCTTTGTGTGCAGCCACAAATTTAGTCCTCTGCCGTTTCCTGATTTGCGATATCTGGATGCCACAGGGACGGGAATGTCGCTAACCGATTTCCAGGTCAATACTTACTTGGTGGTTTTAATTCTTTCTAGCTGCTCGCTGGTTAATGCATCCAGAACAAATCTCACAAACTTGAAACATCTTGACCTTTCTGACAACTCCTTAAAGACTTTCCATGTTGCCCATGTTCTTCAGCTGCCTCATCTAAGTACCTTGTGTATAAACAATAACCCCATAGGCCACACAACCAACACACTGGGTAGGTACGTCCACTATGGTTTAAGGCGAGTACAGTTATCCCAGACACACTCAAGCATTGTCAACACATTACTGGCCGTATACTTATATCAGATAGAGCAGTGCAATGTATCGCTTTCTGATATAAAAACTTTTAGTTTCCATGGTTTTAGAAATGCTCCTTTACTAACTGAAGTTGATGTGCGATGGAACCCAGTGGCCAGTTTTCCGTGGGAGTCGTTGTCTTCTTCAGTGCATTTAAGAACAATCTTTTCATCCGACTACAGGTTTTGCTGTCAGAGTTTGTTCCCTCAGCATTTGGTCAAACTGAAATGTTTTTCACCAGCTACCATGTTACCAGCTTGTGAAACTCTTCTGCCATCAGGATTCTACAAAATGCTCTTCTGGCTAACTGGTATATCTTCCGTATTTGGAAACGCAGCCATCTTTCTAGCTTCATTCGCGATCCCTAAATTGTTTGAAAACAACTTCCTGAAAGCGTTTGGACATTTGCTGTGTGTGAATATAGGCATGGGAAGCCATGTTGGAATTAACATTATAACAGATGGTATGTTGCATGGAACGTACATGCGAATGGAAAGAGAATGGGTGAATAGTGTAGTTTGCCAACTGACCAGTTTCGTGTGTTATTTGTGTAGCGAAGTGTCTGTCCTGGTCACCATGTTTATCAGTTTAAATCATTTCGTGATCCTTCATTTCTCTCGAGAATCCAGTGACACGTGTTCAAGGATAACTTTGTTTGTGGCATGGTTTGTGGGTGTTGTATTATCAGTAATACCGTTTCTTCCTGGTCTGACACACTGGGGTGTAAAAGACCAGTCCGGTCTGTGTCGTCTGGCCATCTTTAACCGCTATCACGATCGCCAGTCCTTCAAATGGACTTCCGTTCTCTTCACCACAAACTTCATTTTAAGCTCAATCATTTTCGTTTCTACTGTTCTCGTTACAAAGCAAACCCCAGCTCATCGAATTCAACTTGATCCCAGCAAGAGGTATCTGTATTTCACAGCCCACCTGACAGCCAAGATGTCTGTAACCCTCGCTGCTTGTTGGTTGGTGTTGGGTTTATCTGTGATGATGACCACAGCTGGAGTTAGTGCTTTGGCCACTGTCCAGCAGGCCACGGTGGTGTTTGTCTTACCGCTCCACTCTGCACTCTGTCCCTTCCTCTATGTGTGGGCTGTGCTCACAGAGCAGCGGGGACGAACTCAAGAGGAGAAAATGTTGAAAGTTCTTTCGAAATTGCAGGTTACTTCGCAATTGAAAAGTTGAACAAATCAACGCCAATAAAGAAACCTTGCGCTTATAATTATGCAGACAGATTGTTCTTCTGTGCACGATAGCAATACTTTCTAGCCTATGTTAACAAAAATACCTAAGTTTACCAGGAACCATTAATACCAAGTTTCCAGGTAACTGAATGATGCGCAAAACGAAAAGCGAAGACGTCTTTACCAATTGTTTATCTTTCCAAACACAAACTAACTTTAAAGTCTTCTTTCTAGCTTTGGCACTAAGGGAATGCCAAACTTGCAATATTAAACTTTTGCCAATTTTTCGTGAAAAAAACGTGAAATCGGCGAAATGTGAATCATGAATAACTCGAAAACACCTTGACAGAATGCCTTCATATTTTTCAGTATGCACTAAAAAATAATTTATAACACTTTCGGTATAATTCCAAACCGGAAGTACAAACCGGAAATGTCCCAGGTAGGATCAGGCAGCTTTCATTTGGTTCACGGAATAGCCAAAACAGGAAGTGACGTCACATAACTAACTACTGGATTTTGTTGCTCTTACTTTGGCCCATGTTTGAAAGGAGTTAGTTGATGATTATGTTCAAGAGTTTAAATCTACCTTGCAGTTACATTTACTACTACTACTACTACTACTACTACTACTACTACTACTACTACTACTACTACTACTACTACTACTCGCGTCTGTGCAGGTTGGCACAAATACCATTCCCTTCAAAAACAGCGTGAAGGATCTGGGTGTCCATTTGGACAGTTCTTTGTCCATGGACACCCAGATCAGCCACTTGTGCCGTTCCGCCTACCTCGCTCTGAGGCAGATTGCTTCAATCCGTCCTTCACTCTCTGAAAAAGCCGCTACTCAACTAGTATGTTCGTTGGTCTTTTCCAAAGTTGACTATTGCAATGCAACTCTTGCCGGACTCCCCGCAGTTCAAATCAATCGTCTCCAAAGAATACAAAACAATGCAGCCAGACTCGTCCTGAGGAAATCTAAAAGAACCCATGTCACACCCCTTCTGATCAAACTACACTGGCTGCCAATTCATGCTCGCATTGAGTACAAACTAGCAATCCTCGCTTTCCGCCATTTTCAAAACACTTTGCCAACATACCTGTCCAACCATCTCATCACCTATCAACCATCCCGCACTCTCCGTTCTAGCAGCGAGAAACTCCTCAAAGTCCCCCGCATGAAACTTAAGTCCTTTGGTCACCGCTCTTTCAGCTATCAAGTACCCACCATCTGGAACTCGCTCCCCTTCTACCTCCGGTCCGCTTTGTCCCTGTCTGCATTCAAGTCTGGCCTTAAGACTCATCTGTTCAAAAAGTTCCTTTCCCCTTCATAATTTCAATTTCAATCTCACACACAAACCCTGTGTTGTAGTAGTAGTAGTAGTAGTAGTAGTAGTAGTAGTAGTAGTAGTAGTAGTAGTAGTAGTAGTAGTAGTAGTAGTAGTAGTAGTAGTAGTAGTAGTAGTAGTAGCAGCAGCAGCAGTAGTAGTAGTAGTAGTAGTAGTAATAATAATAATAATAATAATAATAATAATAATAAATACAGCTTCTATAGCGCTCTTCAATGATAAAAAATCATCTGGGGATAGTAGTAGTAGTAGTAGTAGTAGTAGTAGTAGTAGTAGTAGTAGTAGTAGTAGTAGTAGTAGTAGTAGTAGTAGTAGTAGTAGTAGTAGCAGTAGTAGTAGTAGTAGTCCAAATGTGTGTGTGTGTGTGTGTGTGTGTGTGTGTGTGTGTGTGTGTGTTTCTTTCTCTCTGTCTCTCCCTCTCTCTTTCTCCATCTCTTTCTTTCTCCCCCCCCCCCCCCCCCCTATGCCCTTTCATCATCCCCCCCCCCCCCCCCCTCTGTCCCCTCTGAAAGGAACACAACACAGCTCAGCTCTTCTCTGGACCTGGACACTCTTGGCACAATCTGCCCGGGACTGGACTTCTTCCTCAATCAGAGCAGTATGCACAGTGTGTTCTTCCAGTTTAATGGCTCAGACTGTGAACACAATCTACCTCGTTTTCCGGCACAGCACGGGGCAGTGTATGGCATGTGTCAGGACTCTACTTCTTTCTGCAAAATGTCTGTGAAGGGAAGCTATGTGGGTCTCAGGATAAACGCTAAGCGGTTACAATACGAGTGTGATTTGAGTCAGTGGAGAACCTGTATAGACTGTAGGTCACTGAGAGGTATGGATTGTACAACCTGCGGGCATCATCATTTTACTGGAGACATGGTCTTCGATTTTAAACAAAATGAGTTGTACTAATAAATACAGCTTCTATAGCGCTCTTCGATGATAAAAAATCATCTGGGGATAGTAGTAGTAGTAGTAGTAGTAGTAGTAGTAGTAGTAGTAGTAGTAGTAGTAGTAGTAGTAGTAGTAGTAGTAGTAGTTGTCCAAATGTGTGTGTGTGTGTGTGTGTGTGTGTGTTCTGTGTCTCTGTCTCTCTCTCTGTCTCTCCCTCTCTCTTTCTCCATCTCTTTCTTTCTCCCCCCCCCCCCCCCCCCCCCCCCCCATCCCCCCCCCCCCCCCCCCCCCCTCTGTCCCCCCCTCCCCCCCCCCCCCCCCTCCCCCCCCCCTCTCCCCCCCCCCCCCCCCCCCCCCCCCCCCCCCCCCCTCCCCCCCCCCCCCCCCCCCACGTCTCTCCTTCGCTCTCTCTGCCTTTCTCGTAATATTGTTTTACATTCACATATTGTTTTGGGAATTTGTGAGCTCGTATGACCCCCCCCCCCCCCCCCCCTCCCTCCCCGAGAATTTGTGAGTGCATAAATGGCGTGCGTGTTGAAAGGGTGAGGTGGGTGGGGGTCTGTTTCTCCATGCCTTGATTTTTTTTTTTTTTTTTTTTTTACTTCTTCTTTGAAATTGTGTCAATAATGTGTATGTGAAAGGGGTGAGTGGGATGAACGGCGTGAGGTGTTTTTTTGTTTTTTGTTTGGGTTTTCCCTCTCGTAATATTGTAAAGCGCTCTGAGGATGATTTTTGTTTGTGGCTCAAGCCACAAACCTATAACTCACTTTGTCGGTCGGTCGGTCTGTCGTTCCAAAATTGTCGCACATTTTGACAAAATTGTCGCACTTCAAATCGAGGCTACACTTCAAAATTAATTGAGGCCGCTCTTTAAAATGATGTATTTTAAAAACGTACAAAATAATAAACATACGTAATACAGACACTACAACAGACACGACGAGTATGCGGTGCTTCTTTTGATGAGTATAAGTAGGATACATAGTTTTAAATGTTTTCCAAAAGATATAAAAAGTTACGAAAGGGTGCAGAGATAACATTCTGGTTTACAGATTAAAATTATTGAAAAGCCAGGGGAGATGACTCCTGATTGGAGTGGTAAAAATAGACCGCGCGCCACAAACTATTGCGATTTTGCGCTTGTTTGTTTGTGGCTCAAGCCACAAACCTATAACTCACTTTGTCGGTCGGTCGGTCTGTCTGTCGGTCTGTCTGTCTGTCTGTCTGTCGGTCGGTCGGTCCAAAATTGTCGCACATTTTGACAAAATTGTCGCACTTCAAATCGAGGCTACGCTTCAAATTGAGGCCGCTCTTTAAAATGATGTATTTTAAAAGCGTACAAAATAACAAGCGCGAAATCGCAATAGTTTGTGGCACGCAGTCTATTTTTACCACTCCAACCATGAGTCACCTCCCCTGGCTTTTCAATAATTTAAATCTGTAAACCAGAATGTTATCTCTGCACCATTTCGTAACTTTTTATATCTTTTGGAAAACATTTAAAACTATGTATCCTACTTATACTCATCAAAAGAAGCACCGCATACTCGTCGTGTCTGTTGTAGTGTCTGTATTACGTATGTTTATTATTTTGTACGCTTTTAAAATACATCATTTTAAAGAGCGGCCAGAAGTGTAGCCTCGATTTGAAGTTCGACAATTTTGGACCGACAGACAATTTTGGACAGACCGACCGACCGACAGACCGACCGACAAACACAAAGTGAGTTATAGGTTTGTGGCTTGAGCCACAAACAATAAACATACGTAATACAGACACTACAACAGACACGACGAGTATGCGGTGCTTCTTTTGATGAGTATAAGTAGGATACATAGTTTTAAATGTTTTCCAAAAGATATAAAAAGTTACGAAATGGTGCAGAGATAACATTCTGGTTTACAGATTACAATTATTGAAAAGCCAGGGGAGGTGACTCATGGTTGGAGTGGTAAAAATAGACCGCGTGCCACAAACTATTGCGATTTCGCGCTTGTTATCATCGAAGAGCGCTATAGAAGCTTTATTTATTATTATTATTATTACTACTACTACTACTACTACTACTGCTGCTGCTGCTGCTGCTGCTACTACTACTACTACTACTACTACTACTACTACTACTACTACTACTACTACTACTACTACTACTACTACTACGTACTACTACTACTACATCCCCAGATACTACTACTACTACTACATTGCTCAGCATACTACTACTATCTCCAACCTACTACTACTACTACAATGTCTACGTCGAATTATTGTACTTTTGTTCATGCTGTATAGATTACAAGCTGCCTAATTCAAACTGAGCCAGGTTTTTGATACCAGGTGTAAAACATCCCCAGATAAGAAGGAAGGGTCTTCGCCTGCTGTCACAAGCTTGGACAAAACCCGTGATCCAAAATCATTGCTCAGCATAGGTGGTTTGTAACATGTCTGAAATCTTCATGTCTTGATCCACAGGTCCAACCTCCGTCATACCGCTACCCAACTGTGACGAGAGCTGTGAGGCATGACTCTGATTAAATGACAATGTCTAATTGAAACTGAGGAAAATCGAATTATTGTACTTTTGTTCAATATATTCATATATAATGAAAATTAATATATGTATTTTACATTAATTGTATTTTTACATGAATCTGACAAGATTCTACTAGAAAATAGAGAACAAACATCGAATCTAGGATGAATTTCATTCTAGATTCATGTAGACAGTAGTATTTAATAAGATTCTTGTCGTACAGCCACCACAGTTAAATAACCGTACGACTGCATTCGGGCGTGTAGAGCACTTTCCTGTCTTTAGGGGGCAGGCATAGTTAAAGCCAGTACATGTTTTTCTTATTTTTATATCTCATGTAATTCTTCAGACAAACACGCTCACAGACTTCAAATTTAAAAAACGCAGGAATGTGATTAAAAGCATGCAGCATTATAGAAACAATACTGATTTGTATCAGTGGAACATATGTTCGATATAATTTTAATCCATCTTTAAAATTGCATATTTTAACAAATGCTTTAATGCCAGACCTAAATCATTCTTTTAGATTTTTTTTTGTGAATCCAAGCATGTGTCTCTCCTTCGAATGTTGAAGTGTTAGATCTCATTAGTTAGGCAATAATTGTTCAAATAAATAATATTAAGCTTTTGTTTACAATATCAGTTTATTTTAGCCAATAACTGTTCTGGCTATTTTTGAAATGCGTAATTGGTGGTCTTCACTATTTTTCTCATTGTTTTCTTATTTTCTGATGCAATAACTCCAAAACTAATCTATTTTTCAACAATTTGATATAAGCTATTGTGCTTGTGAACTAGTGTGCGAAATATTATCAAAATGTGGCCGTATTTGTAAAAGTTATGGTTGCAAAACGAGCAGAAACCGTAAAAATCCTCAAACGTCGGGCACTGCAAAACAAGGATAATCAGCTCAGTTTCAACCTCTATCACTGTTTACGTGTACTGGTCTGCTAATGCGTATGTGTTACACTACATTTGTGAAAGTGCCCGTTTCATGAAATGAGCAAGATTTTGCTTGTTTCTGATTATCAGAAATAAGCAACATGGAAGCTTTGCGTTTTTCATGAAACAAGCATAATGCTCCTCCAACATTAAAAAATAATTTTGAAATTAACCTTGTTGCCTGTTTCACGAAACAAGCAAAAATGAGTCTTGCATATTTCATGAATACAGGCACCTTTAATATTATTTCAAGACTGAACATTTGAATGCAAGTTTGCCTGAGTTTCATGACTTTGAGCATGTATGCTGAACACCGAGCTGATCCAGCACCTCTCTCTCTCTCTCTCTCTCTCTCTCTCTCTCTCTCTCTCTCTCTCTCTCTCTCTCTCTCTCTCTCTCTCTCTCTCTCTCTCTCTCTCTCTCTCTCTCTCTCTCTCTCTCACTCTCCTCGATCCACTCTTATTTTAAAAAGGGGGGGATAGAAACCCCAGTATTAATTCATTTAAAACCACGTATCACAATTTTTTGTTTTCAACGATGAAAAGATAAAATGCGAACGGGGGGCAAAATGTATCAGGGGGCAAGTGACTCGGGGGGCAAATGGACTTCGGGGGTTCGTTCAAGTGACCGGGGGGCAAATGGTCTCTCTCTCACTCTCTCCGGGGAACTCTCCTTTCCATCTTATTTAAAACCAAACCCCAGTAAATTTAAAACCAGGGGGATGAAAAGATAAAATGCGAACGGGGGGAAAAGTACCAGGGGGCAAGTGACCGTGGGGCAAATGGACAAATGTCCAAATGGTCGGGGGGGGGAGTGGCAGGGGGGAAGTGTCCGGGGCAAGTGGCCTAGACCCGTAGCGGTTATGCGCTGTGTAAACGACCGTTTCGAGTGTCGAAGCAGTAAGAAAGAAAGAGCCAAGTTTGAGAGTCAAACTGTATCAGGATTTTGCATTACTAGGAAACAATATCTATTGCACAGCTCTCAGTTTATTGTTGCCCCCCCTACCCCTCCCTTCCCCCCGCTCCCCCACCCCACCCCCCACCCCAACTTCAGGCTAGTGTCAACCAATGATGAAGAGCGTTTCGAGCGAAGGACTGAACTTGAAGAGACCAGTGTCGGTCAAATAATCCATCCTATGTACCACAGTTACGCACAAAGATTGATTACTCCGCAGCTGACTGAACCGGTTTTGTTTTTTACTCCCATCTTTTCACCTACACTACAGGTGGGGATCATTGTGAACTCGCTCACTGCCTACTGTTACCATACTTAACACTTCCCACCTTCCTCCATCTTTTCACCTTCCAAATGGGAAGTGAAAAAGTTGGCTTCATTCTTTGCAAGGTTTGGTAGGCTGCGAAGTAGCCTAATCACCCTTTGTGACATTTAGTACCACGCAGTTCGTTATAACTCGAATCGTGTGAAGTGGAGGTCATCAATGATTAATTAACTAACAGCTTTCCCCTGCGTGTCGCCAGTCATCTTAGTGTCTCCTGATAGTGAGTGGTATCCATCACTTTTTAATCAGGAGTCCACTGATAATTAGTTGTGATAATATTATGCTATCCATAATGAGATGTCGCATCCCAGTGTGGAAAACTACTGTATGTTGATCGTGTTTCAAATGAGTGAGATTTGTTACTAACTAGACTCTTGCTGATAATGCCAATGAGAGTTGGATTGTACTTGTACCAACGGCCTATTTTGCCCATGTTCCCTCCTCCCCCGCCTCCCGCCCATGTTTTGTTTCTGTTCCTTTGTTATAACAAAACCCAACAACAACCGCAACTACAACGTTTTCATGCATGCAAATGTAAGGTCAGTATCCGACGTAACACAGGTTTAGAAAGATACGGTATCCAACTGCCCTAAAAAACAGAGGCAGTACGCAATACAACAAAGAATTAGGGGCGCACCATCCGCTGTGGCGCAGTAGTAACGTCACAGACTACTGGCTGGGAGGTCTCGGGTTCGAGTTTCATCAGAGGCGAGGTTTTTTTCCGGTCCTGCACCGACTCCTACCCAGAGTTAATGGCTATTGGCTCAATGGGAAGGCTGAAAGTACGCAGTCGAACGTCATCGGCTTAACGGATGCGATTCTGAGAGTGTTGATCTGATTTCATGACCAACACTGTGGGTGTATGTACTTCTCGGGCCTGGTTAACGCCGGGATATCATTATGAAAGGAAACGTAGAATACAGCCCTGCCATGCAGTCTCAGGCGGATACAGTACTCCATGGCATCACCATCACCATAGTCATCCGCATGCCCTGTTTGTCATGCCACGCTCTCACGGTGTCCTCAGTTTCGATTTCCAATCCAGTCAATGTCCTTGGTGCGTTCGGGTCAAAGTCATGGGGATCAGTGTGTTTTGGGGAGCTGTCGGTGGACGGTCGTGGTGGCGCCCTCGGAGGAGGGCCTCATTCATGCTGGCTCCGCGACTGAAACATTATTGTCGTCAGATGGGGGGCTTAGTATGTGGTGTCCTGCGTATGTTCGCTCAGAACAGGCTCCACTGAATTCCACCGGAGTGACTCAGCAGAAGTACAGTGTCTCCTCAGTTGGGCATTGTCCAACTTATAAAAGCGTTAGAAATACACAATAATAACGTCATGTGCAATAGAAATGGGCAGTTTTAAACTAAACATACCATTAGAAAGGCACAGGGTCCAATGTATAAGGATACGGAAACATAAACATACAAAGCAAGATATTGTATATGCTTATGACTCGTTCGTATGTTTATCAACATACAGACAAAGGCTGGTAAATCAATCGATCAATGAATCCATTTATTCGCTTCAAAAGAGAAGAATTCAGTTTGTGCGTTGATGAAACAACGTATCACATATAAAGTAACACAGACATTTACAGCATAATTCTTTTGAATGAATGAATCTTTAATTTAATGCCTTTTCAAAAA
>CM065703.1:42723875-42726375 GCA_017654935.2 Phymorhynchus buccinoides | reverse complement strand
ACAACTTTTTCGTTGCCACTGGGATTAACGTGTGCTAAGTGCATGAGCACTGGGTTTACCGTCTCATCCGAAAGACTCCACGTTCAGACCGCAAGGCCTAGTGCAAAGTGAGAGGAAAAATCCCCTGTACCCAGGTTCGAACTCGGGTTTACTTGACACGAAGCGAACGCGCTACCACTGTGCCACTCTACACCTCTATCACGTGTATTAACTGTTGAAGTGAGAGTAGAAAGTACATCTGAACGCAAGTAATGAAGTCGTTGCCTTAGCATATAATGCTACAAGTGGCCCGCGACAGTAAGAGCCACAATAGTGCAGTTGGTAAGACGTTGACCTCAGACGTGAACGTTGCTGGGTTCGTTTTCCAGCATGGGCTCAGTTTTGTTCGTTTATTTGCTGTTCTTCTTCTTGTGTAATGCAACGCGAGTGAGCCTTGAAGGCTTTGCCTTTCTGCGCGTTCTGCTGTTCTTTTAATTAAAGACGCTGTGGAGAAAACATATCCCTGCTATGAGCATATCATACTTTGACAATAGACGGTTGCTTGAAGAAATGTAATGAGAAAGCTCGCACGGTGACATAGGGTAAGACGGGGTAAAAAGACCATGGGCGGGTAAGAAGCCCATGCCAATTATCTCATGAAATGAAGCAACTTTGAGTGACATTTTGCCCATGAAACGAGTGTTAATGTTTAGCATTCGTCTCATGGGCAAATTTGACTGAAATTTGCTTTATTTCATGAGATAATTGGCATGGGCTTCTTACCCGCCCATGGGCTTTTTACCCCGTCTTACTCTATATCAGTAAATAATTATCGTGAAAAGTTGTTTGATTAAAAAAAGGAAAAAAAGGAAAGCAATGTTTGATTAAAGACACATGGTTAGTAACGGAGCGCTTTCAAAAAGTGATCAAACTGACCTTTTGTAACGAGTGTGTTCTCATACAAGCTGCGGGGGGTTCTATGGGTCACGTGATTGTCACCTCTCGCGTCAAAACATGTTAGCAAAGACGGCAGCCATCTTTGCCGAGAGAGATCTGAAGGCACGCGATTGGTGTAGTGACTGCCAGCTCTGGTTTGCGACGTGGAGAGACGAGGCTTTTGTGAGGACAGTTTGATACTCTCAAAGCCATCCTCGCCCCTCAAAATACCGACCATTGAAAACCCACTGTTATCATTCACTTTTGCTTGCCCTTTGTTTTGTTTTTCATCTGCAGTGGTAGTGTTCATCTTCAACAACAAAATCTTTTGGAAATCAAAAGACAATTTGCAAGAAAAATAAAGAAACGCGCAACTGACTGTTGTCGTAAACTCGGTCGTTTGGGTTGGGACTTTTTTTTCTCTTTTTCATAGGCCGGGTTTGTCGCATGAAAATAGGTAGCTCGTAAAAATAAGTAGCTCGCTACCTATGACAGTGTGTATTTGCGACATTGAGCATGAACCACAAATTTCACTTTTTTCTAGGGTTAGGGATAGGGTTAGGGTTAGGGTTAGTTAAATGGTTAAAGTAAAGAAAAAAAGAAATTTGTGGTTGTCGCAAATACAGACTCTCATAATAGCGAGCCACTTATTTTTACGAGCTACCTATTTTCATGCGACAGGGTTCACATTAGACGCGTAAGTTCCGTACGGAAAACCCTAAATAAGTGGAAGAAAGAAGGATAAAAGGTTACGCACTATCGGGGAAATTCGGACACGTCGCAAATCTTTTCCCTTCTTTGTTTCACTTATTTATGGATTGCGCACGGGTTTCCGCATTGGAGTTCCGCTTATGTATGTACACGGCCTTATTTTTCAAAACAACGTCCATTTTGTTGTTGTTGTTGTTGTGGTGATGTTTTCTTTTTCATTGCAAAATGTATCTGCTTAAACGATGACACTAACTTGCACCAGATATCATTTCTGATTGAAACTGAATCCAGGAATTAGGAAAAACTTTGATGATCGGTTCAAGGAAAAGCTGGTGACCTCCTCTTGTTAGATTTCGGTCCGGATTTTCGTTGGAAACACTTCGCATTTGAAGCTAAGGAAAAGAGGGGGTCTGACTGAAACACAGGTGTGTAGGGGGGAGAAGGTAGCACACCTCAAACACCCATGATGAGGACTCTGGGATGCGCTGTGCTGCTGGTGCTGGTGCTCTGTATTCGTACAGGTTAGTATGATTACTACATCATTTGAGTGGAAAGGGACAAGGGCTTACATTTCATAACTTACCCCTGTGGGGATACTGGGGGGTACAAATAGTTCCCCCACCTTCCGGTAGTCATGTGCTTGTAACTTCCTCAAATCTGTACCCCCACTTTGACTCTGCCTTTTCCCTTTGCTTACTGTTTTCTGCTACCTTTCTGGTCCATTCTCCTGCCTGAGATTATTATAAAACAAATCTTACAAAGATGTTCTCCAGGGACGGTATTCATGTCGAGATAGCATGAGACTTAGCATGATGCTAACTTAGAAGCTCTTCCAATGTCCTATAGGATTTAATAGGACTTTTGGAAGAGCTTC
>CM065703.1:42678875-42708875 GCA_017654935.2 Phymorhynchus buccinoides | reverse complement strand
TGATCTTTATTGAGGACACCAACAAACAAACAAACAAATCAAAATTTCAGATGACTCTTATTTTTACGTTTTGTGTTCGTGAAATAAAACGTAACAAGAAACGAGATAGGCATGTAAACCGAAAATCCAATACGAACATAATTAAATGTGTAAGGAAAATGTTAGGCTTGTGTTGTGTGTGTGTATGTGTCGAGTCAAGTCAAAATGATCTTTATTGACGATAAAAGAATAAGCTTGATAAAGCTGTTTTACATTCTATGTGTGTGTGTGTGTGTCTGTGTGTGTGTCTGTGTGTGTGTGTCTGCGTGTGGGAAAGACAGTAACTGAAGGCAAATGGTCGGTCGAAGCTTATAATATATAAGAAGATGTACAAGACAATGTCATTTTAATACGGTAATGTTTTAAGTTCGAATTTAAGGTTGTTTCTCTGATGAAGGTCACTGGAGACCGAAACGTTTTGGAAATAAAAGATTCCTAGTAGTTTTAACAGATGCATTCTTTCCTGATTTTATTATTTTTAGTGTATGACTCCGCTACACTCCAGTTTGCATCTCACTGTGAAAAGAATGAAACAACAAAGTGTGTTTTAATGACTTATTTTTATATATATATATATATATATATATATATATATATATATATATATATATATATATATATATATATATATATATATATATATATATAAACTGTAAGGCAAACGGCGAATATAAGTGGTCAGAATATAAAGGCATTACTTGTGTGCTGTGGATGATGATGATGATGACGACGATGATTATGATGATGATGATGATGGTGATGATGATGGTGATGATGATGATGATGATGATGACGACGACGACGATGATGATGGTTTCAGGAACGGAAGGTGGGCCGGCGGCCAGCCGAACAAGACGAGCAGCAACATGTGTGTAGACGTGCACGACAATAGGTTCACGGTTCAATCCTGCTCACAGACCTTCCACGAGATCTGCGAGAGACCCCTGGGTCAGTCGGTTAGCTAGTTGGTTAGTTGGTTAGTTAGTTAGTTAGTTAGTTAGTTAGTTAGTTAGTTTAGTTAGTTTAGTTAGTTAGTTTCTTAGTTTATTTCTGTTTTGTTGAGTGAGTGAGTCAGTCAGTCAGTCAGTCAGTGAGTTTGTTAGTGAGTTAGTCAGTCAGGCAGTCGATCAGTTAGTTAGTTAATAAGTCATAGTATAAAACGGACAAGACGTGAGTGAGTTTGAATTGACAAGGAAGAGAAGAACAAGATAATGGAAAAGACGGAAGTAGAAGAACAAAGATTAGGAGGAGGAAGAGGAGGAGGAGAAGAAGAAGAAGAAGAAGAAGAAGAAGAAGAAGAAGAAGAAGAAGAAGAAGAAGAAGAAGAAGAAGAAGAGGGAAACAAAGAAGAAAAAGAAACAAAAAAGATGATGAAGAAGAAGAAAAGAAAGAAAGAAAAGAAAGAACAAGAAGAAGGAGGAGGAAGAGGAGGAGGAGGAGGAGGGAGGAGGAGGAGGAGGAGGAGAAGAAGAAGAAGAAGAAGAAGAAGAAGAAGAAGAAGAAGAAGAAGGAAACGAAGAAGAAGAAGAAGAAAGAAAGAAAGAAGAAGAAGAAGGAGGAGGAGGAGGAGGAAAAGGAGGAGGCGAAAGAGGAGGAGATTAAGAAGAAAATAGAAGGAGAAAGCATGACAATATTACAGTTTCCAAAAAAAAGAAGATACTCGTAAATGTAGAAGACATTTTGTTTAAAAATAAAGTATCAGAAGTAGGCAAAGCCACTTACCCTTACCCCCCCCCCCCCCCCCCCCCCCCCCCCCTCCTTTCCTCTAAGCCCAAAAGAAAATGAGAAACTTGGTGAACTTTTGCTGCACCCGACGGCGTTTCATAACGAGGTTGTTCTATCTTGACCTTGGCCTTGATTGACCCTGGCCTTTAACCTTGACCTTGTGCAGCCCGACCTTTGACCTGTGACACGGGCTACACCTACGACAGCGGCACGTGCTACAAGTTCTACGGGGACATGGACTACAACACAGCGTGGTGAGTAGGGGAAGACGGGGTAAAAAGCCCAGGGGCGGGTAAGAAGCCCATGCATGAAATTATTTCATGAAATAAAGAGCAATTTTCAGTCACATTTTGCCCATGAGACGAACGCCCATGGGCTTTTTACCTCGTCTTACCCTATTGTTGTGTTCAATGTCAGCTTCAATTTGGTATTTGGCACTTTGTGTAGAGTGGCGAAGAGGTCACGCGTTCGCCTCGTGCACAGTAAACCCGATTTCGAACATGGGTACAGGGGATTTTTCCTCTCACTCTGCACTAGGCCTTACGGTCTGAGCGTGGAGCCTTTCGGATGAGATGCTAAGCCGAGGTCCTGTGTGCCCATGCACTTAGCATACGTTAAACCCAGTGGCAACGAAAAAGTTGTTGTTTGGTCGAAATTTAACACACACACCCTTTCCTTCCTCATCAGTCACAACAAAAATGCAAATAAGAAAAAAAATAGGTGGCGTGCCTCTGGCTGCGACGCGCTCTCCAGGTGGGAGCAACCCGAATTTCACAGAGATGCCTCTGTGACTATTAAGTATTTGGTATTTGGTATTTTTAGTATTTGGTCCTTTGTAGTCACAGAGGCGTCTCTGTGAAATTAAGGTTGCTCCCACCTGGAGAGCGCGTTGCAGCCAGAGGCACGCCACCCTTTTTGTTTTCGCATGCAATTTTTTGAGGAGGGGAAAGGGGTTGGTGTGTATATTTTGACCAAATGACAATTTTTTTGATGCCATTGGGTTTAACGTGTGCTAAGTGCATGGGCGCACGGGACCTTGGTTTATCGTCTCATCCGAAAGACTCCATGTTCAGACCGTGTGTCCACTTCTTCTTCTTCTTCTTCTTCTTTTCCTTCTTCTTCTTCTTCTTCTTCTTTTTCTTCGTCTTCATCATCATCATCATCATCATCATCATCATCATCATCATTTTCATTGTTGTCATCGTTATCGTCATCGCCACTGTTGTCGTCATAACGTTTGTCATTATCATTGTCCTTTATCGCTGTCTTCAGTTTATTCAATGGCGTCTGATGATGATGATGATGATGATGATGATGATGATGATGATGATGATTGTGGCTAAAAAGGGGGAAAAGATAGTGATGATAAAGATGATGATGATGTTGATGACGATGTTGACAAAAGTGATGGTGTTTATGACAAAGACGACGACGATGACGAAGACGATGATGATAATGATGATGATGATGATTATCAGGATAATGATGATGATGATGATGATGATGACGATGGTGATGACGACGACGATGACGACGACGACAACAACAAAATGATAAAGACGACAACTACGATCATGACGACAATGACAATGACGATAAACACAACGGCAACAATCCTGATGATGAGGACAACAATGATGACGACAACGATGAACACAACAACAACAACAACAACAACAACAAGGACAAAATGATGATACTGGCAACAATAACGTTATCTATAACGTTCATGACAACCATTTTCAGGCAGCGTTGCCACGACGAGGGGGCCACCCTCCCTCAAATCCTGGACCTGCCTACGCAGAAAGCCGTGTGGGGAATGGCCCAGACCCACCGACACAACCTGTGGATAGGACTGCGCTCACAGCAGAACGTGAGATCAATCACACAGTTCCTGGAAAATATATCCCAGCACATCTAATAGCTGCCATTTTGCTCTCCTTTCGCAAAATCTAGATGGAGTTGCTCATTTAACCCTTTCACCGCCAGCCATATTTCAGCCAAACATTTCCATTAAATTTACCTGGGTAGAGAACAAAAATCCATCTGCAGTATTGGGGATTCTTCTGTGGCATGTATAAAATAAGGTCTATCCTTACTTCCAAAAACTTCCTAATGCTAAGTCTTTGGATGATAGACCCCATTTTGATGCCTTTTAGTGACATAGCTGTTAAATCACTGTGGTGCTAAAATGCGACTTTGGCGGTGAAAGGGTTAAACACAGTTTTTGCATGGACAAAGTGTTAGCTTTTACTGCGTGAGGCTGAGACACACCGACACAACCTGTGCATAGGACTGCGCTCACAGCGAAACGTAAGATAAATCACACAATTTCCTCCAGGGACATGTTCTCCCAACACAATCTGCCATTTAGTTTTCCTTTCGCGAAGTCTACTTGGAGAGTTGCTCATTTAAAAACAGAGCTTTTGCATGGACAAAGTGTTAGCTTTTACTGCGTGAGGCTGAGACACACCGACACAACCTGTGCATAGGACTGCGCTCACGGCAAAACATGAGATAGATCAATCTACTACCGTTTTCTTTTCTTTATTAAAATCTGGGCCGTTAGCAATGGAGAAGCTTCTTTCCTCTGATGACGATGATGATGATGATGATGATGATGATGGTGATGATGATGATGATGATGATGATAATGATGCTGCTTTTGCTGCTGCTGATGATGTTTGATGATGTTGGTGATTTTGATGACGATATTGCTGCTGATGCTGATGCTGATGCTGATGCTGTTGATGATGATGATGAGGAGGAGGAGGAGGAGGATAGTAATGATGACGATGATGAGGAGGAGGAGGAGGAGGAGGACAGTAGTGATGATGATGATGATGATAAGGAGGAGGAGGAGGAGGAGGAGGACAGTAATGCTGATGACTCATGCAGACAATAATGATATATGATGATGACTACGCTGCTGCTGCTGCTGCTGCTGCTGCTGCTGCTGCTGCTGCTGCTGCTGCTGATGATGATGATGATGATGATGACGACGACGACTTTGCTATGACGCTTAACCCTTTGAATCCCACTCTGTGCGTTCAGGGGTTCGGCTACCAGTGGCTGTGGGAGAATGGGACGGTTCTCTCCAAGGGTTACTGGACCTCTGCACCCCCAGCTAACTTAGGGTAGGCTACACACACAGTGATTTGCTTCTCCTTATTTGCAATTAGAGGGTTAAATACTACCATAAGAAACTATCTTTCTTCTTGAATAATATTAGGTGCCTTTGAGTCAAGAGAGGCTATCTTCAGACGGTCCATTGAATTATTGAACTTATTGCGAAAAACAATAACTTGACATGTATATGTCACAGTAGAAATGGGAATCCAGTAGGATTCCGACTCCTACTAGTACAAATCGGAATTCGGATATGTACTAGAAATCGGAATTATAATTTCTACTGGACTTTTTCCAGTTGTCTTGTCTAGTGCTGCATCCAAAGGGATTAGGTTGTCTTTTGTAGTGCTGCAGCCAAAGGGATTAGGTTGCCTTTTCTAGTGCTGCTGCCAAAGGGACTAGGTTGCACTGTTTTTGCTAGTGCTGCAGCCAAAGGGATTTGGTTGCACTGTCTATTTCAGTGCTGCAGCCAAAAGGATTAGGTTGCAATGTCTTTTCTAGTCCTGCAGCCAAATGGATTAGATTGCAATGTCTTTTCTAGTGCTGCAGCCAAAGGGATTGTAATTCAATGATTACTGCTCTTAAACTATCAACTCCACCCTCGTTTTGTCTTTCTTCTCTTACAACTGAAACAATATGTTGATTCCAATTTGTACTGGATTCCATTTTCTACTGGCTGTCAGGACAAATCGGAATTCCGATTTGTACTAGTAGAAATCAGAATTCCAATTTCTACTAGAAAACGTTCAGTAGAAATTAGAATTCCGATTTCTACTAGTACAAATCGGAATTCGGATTTGTACTAGTAGGATTCCGAATCATGCTGGATTCCCATTTCTACTGTGACATATACAATTATAGTGTCTGAAGATAATCCACACATACATGCATACGTACATATTTTGGGTTTTAATTTCGACTGTTTTAATTTGTTCTGAAGATAATGTCACAAAAGAGGGCTGATGTTAGCAATCACTGTAATGCAAGCTTTGTGAAAGCTACAATTATGCATCAATGTCCAAACATGTTCAAACGTAGGGCATGCATGCACACATACATACATACATACATACATACATACATACATACATACATACATACATACATACATACATACACATACATACACATACATACATACATACATACATACATACATACATACATACATACATACATACATCCATACATACATACACACACATACATACATACATACATACATGCACACATACATACATACATACATACATACACATACATACGTACACATACATACATACATACATTCATACATACATACATACATACATACATACATACATACATACATACATACATACATACATACATACATACATACATACATACATACATACATACATACATACATACATACATACATACATACATACATACATACATACACATACATACGTACACATACATACATACATACATACATACATACATACATACATACATACATACATACATACATACATACATACATACATACATACATACATACATACATACATACATACATACATACATACATACATACATACATACATACATACATACATACATACATACATACATACATACATACATACACACATGCATACATACATACATACATACATACATACATACATACATACATACATACATACATACATACATGCACACATACATACATACATACATACATACATACATACATACATACATACATACATACATACATACATACATACTACTATGTGACCATGTAGATACGACGCAAAGGAGCGAGTCCTCGTGAAATTGTCCCATGGGTTGTACCAGCCCGTTTTGCATGACTGCAGAGCCCACCGGCAAAAAAACAACACCATCGCTCAGAAACCCAGCACGCATCCAACAACCCCCCCACCAAGGACAGGCGAGGCCAATACTTCTCCAGACAAAGCCACATGCTCTCGCCTTACGGTGTTATATGCCTCGGAAGAGAGTCCCAGAATGTCTTATGATGTGCATCTGCTAGGTCTTTCCATAGAGTCATCCCCAAAGGGGAAATACTACAGAAAACAAGAAACACCTGAAGGTGCTGATGGGACCCAGAGACGCATTGGCCCCCCACCTGCCCTACGAACCCAAGAGCAGGCCTACGCCAATAACAATGTAGGGTAAGACGGGGTAAAAAGCCCATGGGCGGGTCAGAAGCCCATGCAAATTGGCATGGGCTTCTTACCCGCCCATGGGCTTGTAGGGTAAGACGGGCATGGGCTTCTTACCCGCCCATGGGCTTTTTACCCCGTCTTACCATATGTGCCCCTTTGCTCGTTCCAGAGCCGCGGTGAACTCGACCTGTGTGCAGCAGACCCAGGGCAACAACGTGCTGTCTGCCTTGTCCTGGAAACCCATGCCCTGCAATGCCAGAACGTCCTTCCTCTGCCAGAAACCAGTCGGTAGGTCTTTGTTGTTGTTGTTGTTGTCTGCCTTGTCCTGGAAACCCATGCCCTGCAATGCCAGAACGTCCTTCCTTTGCCAGAAACCAGTCGGTAGGTCTTTGTTGTTGTTGGTGTTGTCTGCCTTGTCCTGGAAACCCATGCCCTGCAATGCCAGAACGTCCTTCCTTTGCCAGAAACCAGTCGGTAGGTCTTTGTTGTTGTTGTTGTTGTCTGCCTTGTCCTGGAAACCCATGCCCTGCAATGCCAGAACGTCCTTCCTCTGCCAGAAACCAGTCGGTAGGTCTTTGTTGTTGGTGGTGTTGTTGTTGCTGTCTGCCTTATACCAGAAACCAGTCGGTAGGTCTGTTTTGTTGTTGTTGTTGTTGTTGTTGTCTGCCTTGTCCTGGAAACCCATGCCCTGCAATGCCAGAACGTCCTTCCTCTGCCAGAAACCAGTCGGTAGGTCTTTGTTGGTGGTGGTGGTGGTGGTGGTGGGGGTGGGGGTGGTGTTGTGGGGGTGGTGGTGGTTTGTTTGTTTGTTTGTTATCTTGTTGTTTCTTTGGTCGCTTGTTTGTTGGTTGCTTGGATTAACAAGACAATAAATTACAACTTCTCATGTTCTCAGCTTTCATTTTGTATGTATTTTTCTATATAATAATAAAATAATAATAATTAATAATGCTTATATAGCGCATAATCTTGCAAAGCAACTCAATGCGCTTTTCACTCACCATTCGTACAAACATTTCTAACAGACTGGCTCACGTATCCTCACCATACATATGTATGAAAATGAATACATTAGAGAATGCATTGCATATAATCATAACACAACACACTAACACCCACCTCCCCTCACCCTCCCAACCATCCCTCCGCCCCACCCACACCCCATCTACCCCCATTCCCAGCCCCGCCCCCCCCCCCTACTCCCCACCCCCACCCCATACACACACGCACACGCATTAACCTCATACTCAACGTCAATGAGCTGGAAGACAAGAGTGGGGAAAGGATAATAGACTTTACAGAGAGAAAGTTTTCCTGAAGAAGTGGGTTTTTAGTTGGGACTTGAATGAAGGAAGAGTGGACTGGTTACGGGTATGGTCAGGGAGAGAATTCCAAACGCTTGGTGCAACGAAACTAAACGCCCTCTCACCCGAAGATTTCAAGGACCGCTTAGGAACTTTAAGAAGTTTCTGGGAAGAAGAACGAAGAGTGCGAGAGCTTTGGTAGGTGCAGAGAGAAGAAGAGAGGTACTGAGGAAGAGTTTTGTCAAAGTGACGAAAAGCGAAAGTAGCCATATTGAACTGCCAGCGGAATTTGACAGGAAGCCAGTGGAGCTCAGCCAAAAGAGGTGTGATGTGATCACACTTTCTTTTGCCAAGAACGAGCCGAAAATATCATGAAAATAATTTTTCCTAAAACCTACTGAGCAACACAATTTTGATTCTTAGTGAAATTTGTTAGGGTAGTAAAGAAAAAACAGCAACGCCTTTGCCAATTTATTTTTATAGATACTGAAAATGAAATGTAGTGAATGGCCACAATCAACGATAAAAAGTTGTGGAAGAATAAACGTATTTTAAATAGAAAAAAAAATAAGAAAGAAAAAAAATGTCACAAAACGTTTCCGTTGAAATGGGCCAATGGCGTTTCTGACTATATAGTCTTCAATATTCGGTCATCAAACTCTCACCATTCATTGATAGATTGGCTAAATGAAAATGTGACACAATTGTTTTTTTGTTTTTTTTAAACTTTTGTTTTCATTTTACAGAATTCAACAAACACACAGAACATTTTAAAGAAAGAGAAAGAGAAAAAAGAGAGCAACACTTCTTAGCTTACCCCGCCATTAGATGCTAAATATAAAAACAAAATTTTCAAAAAATAGGTCACCATTAGTTTTGTTTGCGGGTTATTTGTTTACAAATATTGACCCCATGCTTATCACCATGTCAAATTAATTAAGAAAGAACTTGTCAACAAGTGTACCATTATTCCAAATTCCCTCCCAGCGATAATGGCGTTACCTGCAAGCAATAGGAATTGCTCGGAAATAATTAAGGGGGGTAATTTCATGGTGTGTGGGGGTGATCTTGCCTAAGTCAATCGGTCAAACAGGGGAAGTCACTCTACCATCAGTTCTCGTAGCCTATCGACTCGTGTGTTTGAGCAGACATACAGCACTTAGAACAACGTGCGTCATTCTAAAAATTGATGTCATTTAAGTTGTATCAGTTTGTGGCCACTGGCCACCCCTAAAAAACATTTTTATATTTGCAAGTCGCTGACTCGCATCCTGCGGTTTCAAGCTTCGACGCCATTGTTGCATTGTTGCTATGGTATTTGATTGAGTAATGGCGGTAAACAACTCTAATTTTCACGAGGTTCTCTCCCCTATTTTTTTCTCTCCGAAAATCGTCTATTGAATACCCGTTATAACAAAAATCGCACTGGACTTTGTAGAACGTTTTGCCATAGCCTGGTCAAAAAGGAACTACCTTTTCACATAACAGGGAACTCATGTGTGTATACATGTATTATGATTGTTACCTGTGTATTAACGTAGTTGTGACCTGGCAGGTACCTGCCCCCCCGGATGGCTGCAGTTCACCAGCAGGTGTTTCAACTTCTACACGGACACCCCCAGGACCTTCGGTGATGCCCAGGACTTCTGTGTAGGATTAGGGGGGAGCCTCGTTTCTCTCGATTCGTAAGTGTTCACAGAGAGAGAGAGAGAGAGAGAGAGAGAGAGAGAGAGAGAGAGAGAGAGAGAGAGAGAGAGAGAGAGAGAGAGAGAGAGAGAGTGTGTTTTGATTGGATTAGTGAGTGTGTGTGTGTGTGTGTGTGTGTGTGTGCGTGTGTGTGTGCGTGTGCGTGTGCGCGTACATTCACACATGCACGTATACACACTCACTTACTAACTCAGTCAAAACACACGCACGCACGCGCAGCACGCACACACACACATACATACACACATACAAACACACACGCACGCACGCACGCACGCACACGCACACGCACACACACGCGCACGCACACACACACACACACACACACACACACACACACATACACACACATACTCACACATACATCCTTCTTCGAGAGCTCATGTGTATTATTCAATGCATATATCCTAAGCAACTCAGAAATTAAACAGTGGTACACTCAAAGAGACAGATATCTACATGCAAAATAAAACGTAGAAACTCACACAACCAAACATGATACACACACACACACTCAACGCACACACCCTCTGTTTGTTTCTCTCTCTCACTCACTCTCTCTGTCTTTCTCTCTTGTTGTTTGTTGTTTTCGTTCCCCAGCTTAAACGCTCTGGGGGCACACCCAGTGCCATGTGAACATTTCGCATGGCCTTGGGTGGGAAGATTACGTGTATGGCTGCTTTTAAAGGGCCCCGCCACATGGGCGGCCATACTCCGACTTCAGGGGACTTCGCTCCATTCATGGAGCCACCCACACATTCACTCCACCCGTGTGGAGTGACAACAACCGACAATTCTTTACAGCGAGTAGGGAGAACTGCCACTGATAAAGACAGCCTCCATTGGGCACAGCCGCATCATCTTAATATTGGCCACGGGTCAATGGTCAACCTAGCTCGCCAATTTGACCGCCAGGTGGCAACCAACTCAATAGGGGCTTATCTCGTGATATCTTTAGTTGGGGGTAGCTGGCTGTTTTGACCGCCAGGTGGCATAACGCTCGAGTGGGGCTAATCCTCTCTATATTCTTAGCTGGGGATACTCCTCTCCCTCTCTCTCTTTATCCCCAGCTAAGAATATAGAGAGGATTAGCCCCACTCGAGCGTTATGCCACCTGGCGGTTAAAACAGCCAGCTAAGCCGCTCGTTGCACTTGAATCACATGTACAGACACAGTGAATAGCCAAGGACCCTCTTTCTCTCTTCCTTTCTTTCTTCCAAGGGCCTGTTACACTACCTAGAATACGATCCGATCTCAATGCGATGCGATTGTGACGAGATTCACGTGAAACACTTCCGTATTAAAAAATAATTCAACGATTTTCGCTTTACTATACTCAAGCAGACCCAATACATGAATTTCACTTCACTCACATCGTCAAAATCGCATCGCATTGAAAGCAAATCGCATGTAGTGTAGCAGGCCCTTCACTCTTTCAGATGCACGCACTTGTGTGCGCACGCACGCGCACACACGTGCTCTTAGTCAGTGATATGTTGCTTTCAGCTGGGATCTGTCTGTCTACCTGTGGCCTTACATCCATGACTCCAGATCGAACGGAGCCTACACGCTTTGGATTGGCCTGTCAGGTAAAGAGACGAGCGTGTTGATTGGACGACGGGTGGAATAAAGGAACCAATGGGTGGACGAATTAGATAATAAAGACATGTCATTTTTTTATTGACATAGGAGGCAGGCAAAGAGACAAGCTTTTTGATTGGGCGATGGATAAAGGAACCAATGAGCGGATGCATGACATAATATGAGACAAAGTGTTTGATTGGTCAATATATGAATGAAGGAACCAATGAGTAGATTAAACTTATGAGTTACTTGGTGTTCGTCAATGTTTGTGCTGTGAGTGGTAACTGAATAGATCTAGACACATCGCTTACATGGAGGAAAGGGTAAACAAATATACCATATGTTGTAACTTTGTGGTTAGGTTAGGTTAGGTACATTATATAGTCACAGAGGCGTCTCTGTGAAATTCGGGTTGCTCCCACATGGAGAGCGCGTCGCAGCCAGAGGCGCGCCTCCCAATTAAATAATAAATTGCATGCGATTTTTGTGTGACTGATGAGGGAGGAAGGGAGGGGGTACATTTTGACCAAATAACAACTTTTTTGTTGCCACTGGGTTTAACGTGTGCTAAGTGCATGAGCACACGGGACCTCGGTTTATCGTCTCATCCGAAAGACTCCACGTTCAGACCGCAAGGCCTAGTGCAGAGTGAGAGGAAAAATCCCCTGTACCCAGGTTCGAACTCGGGTTTACTTGACACGAAGCGAACGCGCTACCACTGTGCCACTCTACACTGTAGGCTAGATAGGATGTAAATTCCACATGTCATTTTTTTTTTAAACTGTGTTAAGATCAGATGATTATGATATGTCAAATATTAGGGTAAGACGGGGTAAAAAGCCCATTGGCGGGTAATAAGCCCATGCCAATTATCTCATGAAATGAAGCAAATTTCAGTCAAATTTTGCCCATGAGACGAGTGTTAATGTTTAGCGTTCGTCTCATGGGCAAATTTGACTGAAATGTGCTTCATTTCATGAGATCATTGGCATGGGCTTCTTACCCGCCCATGGGCTTTTGACCCCGTCTTCCCCAACTGTTTTAACATCAGCGGTTCTGACAAGGTTTACCAGTCTAGAAACTATGAATATCGGATAGCAGAGCGTGCAGCTGCTATTCTAGATGGATAGCCTAGAATTTGTTTAAAGTGGGAGATACCTTGCCCAGGATACATCACCATTCTTTGGGCCAAAGGACATTTGAGATCAGCTGCTGTTAGAGAAAGGAACACCTACGTAAAGGCCAATCAACTACTTTGGTTGCAGAACTAAAAACACTTCTTCCTCCTCTTCTTCTTCTTCTTCTTCTTCTTCTTCTTCGATCGTTCAGACAGTTTCATGTTGCATGAGCGCAGATGCGTCATGCTGCGTTATGCGCCTAACTAAGAAATAAATAGACCAAGCATGTCCATCTTCGGCTGGAGAAACTCACTGTGTTTCTTGAAAGAAGGCAGGAGAATGGACCACCAATAAGGCAGAAAGATAGTAGATGACAGTACCCAAAGGGAAAAGGCAGAGTCAAAGAGAGTGACAGATTAGAGGAAGTTACAAGCACAAAACTTCCAGAAGGTGGGGGAACAATTTGTGCAAAAAGAAACCCGGTATCCCCACAGGGGAAAAAGCAGCACACGTCTCCCCTAGTTTCAGATTCACGGTCTTCCACAAAAGATGAAACTGTACCGTGATTGTTCAAGTACTGCAGACAATCATTTATTGTAGAGCTCTCACTACATTGTTGGTCCCTACTAGAGGCTTAAAAAAGTGAGAAAATCCACTTGAGGAAACGATAGAGTGCATGTGAACCCTGCATGTTGTGGCACGTGGTGTAAATCGTGTGTAAGCTCCACACATGAACATAAACTGTTAAAAACAAAACACCAATGTTGCTGTGTGATGAATGATTTATGTGTGCCTAAGCTTCTGTGTACCTTTGCATGGAAATTGAAATTAAAATTAATCATGTAATGAGATTGAAAATGATGTAGCGGTGCGTAAAACTGTGTGTAAATTGTGCGTAAACTGTGTCATTTAGCAAATGATGTAACGGTGTGTAAACTGTGTGTAAATTGTCTGGAAACTGCCTTTTTGTAAATTATGCAACGGTCGTGTAAACTGTGTGTAACGTGTTTGTAGATTGTGTGTAAACTGTACTCATTTAGCAAATTATGTAACGGTGTGTAAACTGTGTGTAAATTGTCTGGAAACTGCCTTTTTGTAAATTATGCAACGGTCGTGTAAACTGTGTGTAACGTGTTTGTAGATTGTGTGTAAACTGTGCCCATTTAGCAAATTATGTAACGGTGTGTATACTGTATGTAAAGTGTGTGTAAACTATGCGTAAACTGTGACACTTTACAAAACCAAATGATTAACGAGCGCCGCTAAAATGAATGTCAGACCATAATATATAGTGCCATGGTGTAAACGGTATAATGTAAAATGAGTTGTAAAGTGACTGTAAACAGCGTGTTAAAACTGTGTCCTTTTTCTACAGACCAGAACAACGATGGAGGCCCATGGAGGTGGGTTGCGGACAACAAAACGGTGTCATGGCAAAACTGGCCCCCCGCCACCACCGCCAATACCTATAACACCCCGGGCAAAAGAGACTGTGGAACCATTGACACCAGTGAGATATTGAGTCATTGCAGCAATGCTTTGTTTGGTTGTCTTTGCTAATGTCTCCTTCTGTCTGTCTGTCTGTCCTGTCTGTCTGTCTGTCTGTCTCTGTTTCTGGCTTTTTCTCTATCATTGCCACTCTCTCTTTTGCTGTCTCTCTGTCTCTGTCTCTTGTCTGTCTCTTGTCTTCTCTGTCTCTCTGTCTGTCTCTCTCTCTCTCTCTCTCTCTCTCTCTCTCTCTCTCTCTCTCTCTCTCTCTCTCTCTCTCTCTCTCTCTCTCTCTCTCTCTCTCTCTCTCTCTCCTCTCTCTCTCTCTCTCTCTCTCTCTCTCTCTCTCTCTCTCTCTCTCTCTCTCTCTCTCTCTCTCTCTTTCTCTAGGTAATGACAATATAAAAAATCCAGTATCCAGTCTCTCTCTCTCTCTCTCTCTCTCTCTCTCTCTCTCTCTCTCTCTCTCTCTCTCTCTCTCTCTCTCTCTCTCTCTCTCTCTCTCTCTGTCCTTGCTTGCTAACTTTACCTTTCAGCACTTAGTCTTATAACTGCGTAGGTATCACTATCAGCCTCTTTATTTCAAACTTAGCTTGTTATAGTATTGGGAGTTGGGTTTTCTATTATATTTTTTTATGCATTTTCTGAAAAAAGTATGTCTTCAATTCTTTAACCACACCAGCATGAGTATAATAAATAAAATAATTTTTAAAAAAACAAACAAAAAAACACACAAAAAACACGGATATTTATATAGCGCTTTTTATCGAGCACAAAGCGCTTGAAAATTCTGAAAATTAATTACCATAATAGTACGACGCCTTAGAGTCAAAACGGACATATTCTCGGATAATCCATTGGATTGTTATGGAACATAAGAAGTAATAACTTGTATTTAATACCACTAACGAAAGTATAACATGCGGGTTATCCTATTTATATTTTATCAGTCTTTTGTTTTAAACAAGTTATTACTTTTCGCTCTAAGTTCCAAAACAAGTCAATGGACCAACTGGAAATAGTCCGTTTTGACTCTAAGCCATCGAATAATGAGGTTTTGTGCAATAAATTTAGGACTGAATTGACCATGCCACCTAGTGACGAGTCAAGGGCAGATAATTTTATGTGGCTATATGCTGCTACTTCGTGAAAGGCAGAAGTTTTTTCAGGCAACTTTGGTTTACCATAAGTAACTTTTCATAAATAACAGTCAAGAATATGTTGTAGTATGTGACTAAATTAGTTGTATTCGGTGGACATTGCTAGATTTTCACTCATGGATAATTGTATTTATGTTTGCGATACTAAGTGTATTATTCAAGAACATTTTCTACTGAATATGTTGCATGATACTGCTCAACAAAAAATGTTTTTACCATAAATCTGATGGAAGAAATATATTAAAAATACAATGAAGAAAATACAGCCAAAATGTTTTTACAAACAAATGTGTTAGGTGCAGATTTTATCTAAGATTTCTAGATTCAGTCTTTTAACTAAACAGCTTGATTTTGTGAATGAGAATCGTTGGCCATTCTAATCGTGTTGCCATCCTTGTCCTTAACGTTCGTTCCTTGTTGCAGGCGATAACGGCATAAAATGGCGGCCGGTGGGCAGTTGTGACATGCTCAACAAGTTCATCTGCCAACTGCCAGTCAACAAGCCGGTGCAACACCCCACCCCTCCGCCCAGTGAGTCCGCCTGGTTTTCTGTCTGGCTGGCTGGCTGTCTGTCTGTCTGTCTGTCAGTCTGGCTGTCTGTCCTATTCAAGTTCAAGTTTCAAGTTCAAGTATACTTTAATATCTCCAAAAGAGAAATTCAGGTTAGGTGCAACAACATGACAGAGATACAACATAACTGAAAGAACATTAATCTCACGTGTGAAACGAAATTATACCAACCAAATAATCGTCATTAAAATTCATTACATCAACTTAATACAGATATTGTCTGAATGATTGTTGTGTGATTAGTTGTGTACCGTCTTCTCTTTAAGATTTATGGTAACGATTTGTAAGAACGCCTTTTTTTTATAAGTGTATGACAGCATCACGTCATTTAGCATAGCCCGAAGAATCAGAAATTTGAGATTCATTGATGCTTGTCTTCATGTTGATTATTCTTGGCTTGTCTTTAATGTGTATGTTTATCTGTATGTTAGTGTTTAGGCCTTTGTTCAGCGCTTTGAGCTCCCTGCAAAGGGAGTTAAGCGCTCTATATATAACCATTATTATTGTTATTATAAGACGAAAAGACCAAGCAACACAACTTTACAAAATAAAAGGAAGAGAGGAAAGAAGAAACAACAACGACCAATTGACCAGCCAAGCAAAGGTCACTATTGGATCTTCTTCAGTGGGAATCTGCAACGTTCGTGCTCTTTTAACCCTTTCACCGCCAGCCATATTTAAGCCAAACATCTCCATTAAATTTACCTGGGTAGAGAACAAAATCCATCTGCAGTATTGGGGATTCTTTTGTGACATATATAAAATAAGGTCTATCCTTACTTCCCAAAACTAAGACAATAGTGTATTTGGATAATAGACCCCAATTTGATGCTTTTTGGTGACGTAGGTATTAAATCACTGTGGTGCTAAAATGTAACTTTGGCGGTGAAAGGGTTAATCTTTTCTCTTCAAATCCTGGAGGTACAAAAAGTATACACACAAGAATTGATATGCTGATACTCGGTGGCTAGATTTTTGTGATTCAAATTGATGTTGTTGCTGTTGTTGTTGTTGTTGTATCCTGGCTAAAAGACTCCAGGGATCATCCCAACAGCCAACGCACCAGCTAGGGATCAGAACATTACATGTGTGACCGTTTTTGATTACCCCGCCACGTGGGCAGCCACACTCCGACTTCGGAGGATTTTCATACTGATGATCACGTGCAATTGCACGAAGTCAAGGTCATTCTGCTTCTTCGTCTGGTGATGGTGATGACGACGAGAATAGAGATGACGATGAGGATAATAAACATGATAAGGAGGTGGAGGGTGTTGAAGACGGACGACTTGGTGGTGATGATCATGATGACGTCGACGATGACGAAGAGAATGAGGAGTGGAAAACGGCGTTGACAATTATACCGACGACGACAAAGACGGTGATGACATTACTGAGGACGACCACGATAAGGTCACACGGCGAAAACAGTTTAGTTATGCTGCATGCGGAACAGTGCACGTGCCTCGAGGGTTACACGCTGCACGCGCCCCTGGGCACGTGGTTCCAGCAGCATCAGCTGGACAAGAGGACGTGTGACGACGACGATGACGACATTGACGACGATGATAATGGTGGCAGTTATGACTATCACTCCACTTAAACAACACACACACACACACACACACACACACACACACACACACACACACACACACACACACACACACACACACACACACACACAAACACAAACACACACACACACACACACACACACACACACACACACACACGCTCCGTGGGGGATACCGGGGGGGGGGGTCTTTCGTACAAATAGTTCCCCTACCTTCTGGAAGTTCTGTGCTTGTAACTTCCTCTAATCTATGACTCTCTTTGACTCTTGCCTTTTCCCTTTGCTTACTAGTCATCTGCTATCTTTCTATCTTACTGCTCCCATTCTCCTGCCTTTTGGGGGGTATTAATTCTTACAAAGATTTCTTCAGCCGCGAAGTCGGACATGCTGGGCCTAACTATTTCTTGCATCTACACTGTCTGAGCGAACGAAGAAGAAGAAGAAGAAGAAAAAGAAGAAGAAGAAGAAGAAGAAGAAGAAGAAGAAGAAGAAGAAGAAGAAGAAGAAGAAGAAGAAGAAAAAGAAGAAGAAGAAGACTCCACTGAACCGTACCTGCGCCCTTAGGGCTGAATCAACGGGACAATCGTTGGAATGACGACAACATCAACAAACAACGATGACGATGATGATGATAATGACGACATTGGTGACAATGATGACTACTGTTTCACAGAGCAGTACACCTGTCCCGCGGGCTACACGCTGTACGCGCCCATGGGCACGTGCTTCCAGCTGAACCAGCAGGACAAAACTTGGACGCAGGCCAGGGCCTTCTGCCAGGCCTCTGGAGGGGACCTAGTCACCATCCCCAGCGGCAGATTCAACGGCTACATCAGGAGTATGTATCTTGTTTTGTATGTGTGTGTGTGTATATGTCTATGTCTATCTCTCTGTCTGTCCGTTTGTATGAGCCGGATGCAAGCCTTCTGCCGGGCCAATGGAGGGGACCTAGTCACCATCCCCAACGGTCGATTCAACGGCTACATCAGGAGTATGTATCGTGTTTGTATGTGTGTGTGTGCATAGGGTAAGACGGGGTAAAACGCCCATGGGCGGGTAGGAAGCCCATGCCAATTATCTCATGAAATAAAGAATATTTCAGTCACATTTTGCCCATGAGACGAGTGTTAATGTTTAGCATTCGTCTCATGGGCAAATTTGACTGACATTTTCTTTCTTTCATGAGATAATTGGCATGGGCTTTTTACCCCGTCTTCCCCTATGTCTATGTCTATCTCTGTCTGTCCGTTTGTATGAGCCGGATGTAAGCCTTCTGCCAAGCCTCTGGAGGGGGTCTAGTCACCATCCCCAACGGCCGATTCAACGGCTACATCAGGAGTATGTATCTGGGTTTTGTATGTGTGTCTCTGTCTGTGTATATCTGTCTGTCTGTCTGTACCGTCTGTATCTCTCTATACCTGTGGAGCTGGATGCAGGCCACGGCTTTTTGTCAGGCCTCTGGAGGGGATCTAGTCAATATCCCCAACGGCAGATTCAACGGCTACATCAGTAGTACGTAGGCCTATTATTATGTGTGTCTATGTCTATCTGTCTGTCTGCACGTCTGCATCTATGTCTGTGGCGCTGGATGCAGGCTAGGTCCAACACTCAGGCTTCTGGATGAAGACCTAGGCACCATTCCCAACGGCAGATTCAACGCCTACATCAGGAGTACGTATGCCTATTATTGTGTGTGTCTGTCTGTCTATGTCTATCTGTATGTCTGTCCGTCTGTATCTCTCTATGCCTGTGGAGCTGGATGCAGGCTAGGGCCAACTGTCAGGCTTCTGGATGGAGACCTAGGCACCATTCCCAACGGCAGATTCAACGGCTACATCAGGATACGTAGGCCTATTATTTTGTATGTGTGTCTCTGTCTGTGTCTATCTCTCTATGTCTGTGGAGCTGGATGCAGGCTAGGGCCAACTGTCAGGCCTCTGGATGGAGGCCTAGTCACCATTCCCAACGGCCGATTCAACGGCTACATCAGGAGTAGGTCTATGTATTGTTTTTGTTATGTGTATGTGTTTGGAAATCTCTGTCTTTGTCTATCTGTCTGTCTGTACATCTGTATCTCTCTACGTCGCGAGAGCTGGATGCAGGCCACGGCTTTTTGTCGGGCCTCAGGAGGGGGTCTAGTCACCATCCCCAACGGCCGATTCAACGGCTACATCAGGAGTATGTATCTGGGTTTTTATGTGTGTGTGTTTGTATATGTCTATGTCTATCTGTCCGTCTGTATCTCTCTATGCCTGTGGAGCTGGATGCAGGTTAGTGCCATCTATCAGCCTCTGGAGGGGCCTCATCACCATTTCAATAAAGGGCCAATTTAATTGACAGCTACATCAGAAATATCGGTTTTTTGTGTTGTTGTGGGGTTGTTTCTGTAGTGTTTTTAGCTATGCCTGTCTCTCACTTTCATTCTCTCTCTCGTGTGTCTGACTCTGTTCGATGACTTTCTGTGACTCCACTCGGTTTATCTCTGTCTGTCTGTCTGTCTGTCTGTCTGTATGTCTGTCTGTCTGTCTGTTTGTCTGTCTGCCATGGATTCCAGTTGGATTAATTAATTCCGTCGCACTTGTCATTGTACAACAACGCAACATGGTTAGTAATGAGCTGTACAAAGCTTCAAAGAATGAACTTTCGTTCGTTTGTTCGTTCGTTCGTTCGTTTGTTCTGACTTTCTCTCCAGAGGCCCCCTGGCGGGAATGTTATCTCTGTTGCTATTTGTGTCTTTATGTCTCTCTTTTCTTCTCTCTGCTCCCCCCCCCCCCTCTCTCTCTCTCTCTCTCTCTCTCTCTCTCTCTCTCTCTCTCTCTCTCTCTCTCTCTCTCTCTCTCGTTGTGTTTCCTGACTCTGTCTATCTATCTATTTGTTTCACTCTATCTCCTCCTCTCTCTTTTTTCACGTTCTCTACCTATCTATCTATTTTTTTGTGCGTGCGTGCATATGTGCGTGTATATACGTGCGTGTATATACGTGCGTGTATATACGTGCGTGTGTGCGTGCGTGCGTGCGTATGTGTGTGTGTGTATGTATGTGTGTTATTGTTGTTTGTTGTTGTTGTCGTTCCCTGGCTTAAAGACTCCAGGGATCATCCCAACAGCCAAAGCACTTGAACACTATGGTATAAATGCACCAGCTAGGGATGTGAACATTACGTGTGTGACCGTTTTTGATTACCCCGCCACGCGAGCAGCCATACTCCGACTTCGGAAGAAAGGTGTGTGTGTGTGTGTGTGTGTGTGTGTGTGTGTGTGTGTGTGTGTGTGTGTTTGTGTGTGTGCGTGTGCGTGTATATGTGTGTGCGCGCGCATTTACGTGTGTGCACATACGTGCATAATATGTTCGTGTTCGTGTTCGTGTTCGTGTGTGTTTTCAGACCGGATACAGTCCCACGTCGGCAAGTACTGGATCGGCCTTCACGACAGGTCCTCCGAGGGTCACTTCACCTGGCTGGACACGACTGCGAAGGTCAGTTAGGTCACTACGCGGACAAAAGCCCACCGGACAAAAGCCCACTGGACAAAAGCACACCGGACATAAGCCCACCGGACAAAAGCCCACCTCGTTATCTGGAAAACGGACAAAACCCCACTCAAGGGTGAACAGAATAGACAAACACAGATGTCTCTCTGTGCTCTTTATAAAGAGATAAAGATAAAGAGGGAGAGAGAGAGAGGGAGAGAGAGAGAGAGAGAGAGGGGGGGAGAGTGAGAGAGAGGGAGGGAGAGAGATAGAGATAGGGAGGGAGAGAGAGAGACAGGGAGAGAGAGGGGGAGAGAGAGAGAGAGAGGGATGGAGAGAGAGAGAGAGAGAGAGAGAGAGAGAGAGAGAGAGAGAGAGAGTGAGAGAGGAGAGAGAGGGAGGGAGAGATAGAGAGAGGGAGGGAGAGAGAGAGAGAGGAGAGAGAGAGAGAGGGGGAGAGAGAGAGAGAGAGAGAGAGAGAGAGAGAGAGAGAGAGAGAGAGAGAGAGAGAGAGAAAGAAAGAGAGAAGGAAGTCGGAAGTCGGAAATTTTACTGAATATAGGCCAACAGCCCCTTTCAGTGGGGGTAACATGCAAAAATGAAAGAGAGAGATTGAGAGGGAGAGAGAGACAGAGAGAGAGAGAGAGGAGAGAGAGAGAGAGAATTCGTCACATTTTCGCAGAAACAATATTGTGAACAGAAATTGTGACTACGAATTAATGCTGAACTAGGCCCAGTGTGATTACTGTTAGCTTCAAGCTTTAGCAAAATAAAATTATGTAGGCTCCTAGATTTGTGTTTTACATACCACCCCAATTTCCTATTGAACGATGATCTCTGTTTCAAATGAACGTAGGAACTGCTATTCATCATGATGCTTTGTTTGTCTCCCTTTGACTCTGATCCACGCATTGCTAGGTGATTGGTATCATAATCAACTTTGGTGGAGGGGAGTTAATTAGAAAGAGAGTTCTCCCCCTTTGTTCAATTTCATCACATCAACACTTTGCCTTGTCACAAAGCTATGATTATAAGAATACGGCATTGATAGGTGCGAAAATGAGATTGGCTGGTTTAAAACTTGCCCATTTCACGAAATAAGCAAAATTGCTGATTCCGCGTAATCAGCTGCCTATTCCGTGAAATAGGCAAGAAAAAACACTTTTTTCACAGATTCGGCAAATCGTTGCTTAATACGTAAAATAGGCAACGATTTGCCGATTACGCGGAGTAGGCAAAATTACTGCCGATTCCACGGAATCAGCAATTACACAAATTCGGCACGACATATACATATCCTACTCCGTTCTCTCTTCCCCTTTGGTTGAAAAGAGAGACAGTGACAGAGACAGATGGAGAGAGAGAGAGAGAGAGAGAGAGAGAGAGAGAGAGAGAGAGAGAGAGAGAGACAGACACACACACGCACAGATTCACAGACAGACAAGGATACAGAGAAAGATGTATATATATCCCCACCCCATCTGTGTCTGTCTTTTCTGTTCACCCATGAGTGTCCGGTGGGCTTATGTCCGGTGGGCTTTTGTCCGGTGGGCTTTTGTCCGGTGGGCTTTTGTCCGGTGGGCTTTGGTCCTGTGGGCTTATGTCCGGTGGGCTTTTGTCCGGTGGGCTTTTGTCCGGTGGGCTTATGTCCAGTGGGCTTTTGTCCGGTGGGCGTATGTCCGGTGGGCTTTTGTCCGGTGGGGTCTTTTGTCCCGTGGGCTTTTGTCCGGTGGGCTTTTGTCCCGTGGGCTTTTGTCCCGTGGGCTTTTGTCAGATGGACTTTTGTTCCGTGGGCTTTTGTTCCATGCACTTTTGTCCCGTGGGCTTTTGTCTGGTGAGCTTTTGTCCCGTGGGCTTTTGTCCCGTGGGCTTTTGTCCCGTGGGCTTTTGTCCCGTGGGCTTTTGTCCCGTGGGCTTTTGTCCCGTGGGCTTTTGTCCGGTGAGCTTTTGTCCCGTGGGCTTTTGTCCCGTGGGCTTTTGTCCCGTGGGCTTTTGTCCCGTGGGCTTTTGTCCAGTCCCGTTTTCGTGGGCTTTTGTCCCGTGGGCTTTTGTCCCGTGGGCTTTTGTCAGGTGAGCTTTTGTCCCGTGGGCTTTTGTCCCGTGGGCTTTTGTCCCGTGGGCTTTTGTCCCGTGGGTTTTTGTCCCGTGAGCTTTTGTCCCGTGGGATTTTGTCCGGTGGGTTTTTTGTCCCGTGGGCTTTTGTCCCGTGGGCTTTTGTCCCGTGGGCTTTTATCCCGCGGGCTTTTGTCCCGTGGGCTTTTGTCCCGTGGGCTTTTGTCCGGTGAGCTTTTGTCCCGTGGGCTTTTGTCCCGTGGGCTTTTGTCCCGTGGGCTTTTGTCCCGTGGGCTTTTGTCCCGTGAGCTTTTGTCCCGTGGGCTTTTGTCCCGTGGGCTTTTATCCCGCGGGCTTTTGTCCCGTGGGCTTTTGTCCCGTGGGCTTTTGTCCCGTGAGCTTTTGTCCCGTGGGCTTTTGTCAGGTGAGCTTTTGTCCCGTGGGCTTTTGTCCCGTGGGCTTTTGTCCCGTGGGTTTTTGTCCCGTGAGCTTTTGTCCCGTGGGATTTTGTCCGGTGGGTTTTTTGTCCCGTGGGCTTTTGTCCCGTAGGCTTTTGTCCCGTGGGCTTTTGTCCGGTGAGCTTTTGTCAGGTGGACTTTCGTCCCGTGGGCGTTTGTCCGGTAGGCTTTTGTCCAGGATTCAGCTAAATGCAGGAAATGCAACTGGAGATGATTATGAAGATGAGGAGGAGGAGGAGGAGGAGGAGAATGTTGAGGATGATCATGGCGATTACGACATTCAAGACGGTTATGCCGCCGCCGCCGACGACGACGACAACTTACGTTTCTCACCGAAACATTGACGTCATTTTCTTTACGGAAGAATATTCATTGTGTATGTATGTAGTGGCAATGTAGTAGAAATAGTGATAAAGGCTTGATATGGGCCTCGCGGCCCTTGCATGCCCTTTCATTCATCTTTTATGTTGATCTTTGCTTTGTGTAATGGTGGTTTGCAAACATTTTCCTACGCTACAAATAGATATTTTCAAAAATAGCAGTGGCCAAAATTTTTATTCACTAAATTCCTTGTAAATTGTTTTCATGTTTGGATCTTCATGCAGAGGATTTTTAAACTTATTAGTACTTGGGGCAAACTTTATGTTAGATGGTAAACAATTCCAAAATTGAACAATCAAAAATTTCGAATGTTAGTCTTAGAACACTTTTGAAAAAAAAATGTTTCCCCCACTCTTCCTAGTTGTATCTAAACAAAATTAGCACAAAAAAACCCTCTTACAGCTCAATGTTATCTATATGGTTAAAGATCTTAATAATAAATTATGTAGTATGACCAGTCAGCTAGTTATACGCACAAACCCACAGGTAGATATAGACAACATCGACACCACCTTCAATCTTGAAATAGGATATGTGATTATTTTGCCACTTTTGCTACCTAGCCAAATTGTTCAACATGATAATTTACTGAAAATTTTGCCCACTTTTCGAGTCAAATATTTTGAGTCAAACTCATTTATTTGTAACATAGCCTGGTTTGACTCCAAATTAGAATGCTAAAATGTCTTGTGATATTTTGAGTCAAACTCGTTTATTTGTAAGATAGCCCGGTTTGACTCAAAATTAGAATGCTAAAATGTCTTGTGATATTTTGAGTCAAACTCGTTTATTTGTAACATAGCCCGGTTTGACTCAAAATAAAATGCTAAAATGTCTTGTGATTTTGGAGTCAAAAGCAGACCGTCTGAAGTTAATCTTGTTTGACTCCCAAAAAATGTTGATTTATTTTTGAGTCAAAAGAGAACTACATTTATATCTTTTTTATTTATTAAGATATCAAAACGAAAATTTGGGACAACAAAGAGTATTTTTTTCCGCATTTGTTTCTGTAATAATCAAAAAATGGACTATCTGAAGTTAATCCAGTTTGACTCTAAGCCATCGATATAGAGCACAGGATTCTCGCACACAGGCATTGGCATGTAAGTCTGCAAATGCCGTATTCGCACTTTTGACAATTAATGACCCCAATTAAATTAAAAAGCAAACTATATATATATAAGAGGAAAGTTTTATGGTGTGTTTGTTTTTTCTTCTTCAATTCTTGTACGCCCAATTGAATGGTGAGAAGTGTTAAGTTATTGATTACGGTGGTTTCTATCGTCAAGGAAACGGATAAACAGTAAAACTCCACAAATGGGAAAGTTGAGTTATATTGAATGTAGGGCTCATTTTAGGTCTTCGGAATACCCTGCTAACTTTAAAACAACAGAGGTAAGTTTGCATTGCCTCATTCTAAAACACAACCTCAGTGTAAACTGAAAAAGCATGGTCGATTACCCCATTCTAGGGCAATTACACAGGCGCACACACACACACACACGCACACGCACGCACACGCACACGCGCACCGCACACGCACACGGACGCACCACGCACGCACACACACACACACACACACACACCACCACAAGATATGCTAAAAAATACAAAAAAATTTTTTTTAAAATGCGTTTGTAAAATAATTTTGAGCCTCTGGAGTGTTTTTGTTTAATAAGTTAATGAGTTGGTCAGTTAGTTAGTGAGTGAGTGAGTTGGTCAGTTAGTTAGTTTTAATTATCTTTGATTTACAACTTGTGCAGCCCACCTACTTCAACTGGCATCCGGGACAACCTGCCAACAGGGGAGGTAACGCTAACTGCGTCGCCATCTTTCCTCAGGACAACTATAAATGGTCAGACATACTAATTGATCATTTTACCTGTTTAATCCTCCACTTGTTCATCCTTTTTTGTTTTTTTATTCTCCTTTCCCACTCTGCATTTGTCCGACCGTCAACAATTTGACTTCATGAACAACAAGGTCCAATGTTTTATCTTTTTTGCTTTCCTCCGTTTTTCTCTTTCTTTTTTTCTGACTCGTTTTTCTTTCGTGATGTTGTTAATCTGACCTTTGTTCTTTGGTTAAAGTTGAGCCAAGTTGTCGAATGTTTTTGTTGTTCGATTGTTCAAATATTTGTTGTAGCTGGGGTTTTTTGGGTTGTTGTTTTTTGCTTAGGCTACTTTGCCTCTCTTTTTTTATAGAGAGAAATAGGCTTTCATTGAGTTCGGTTGGTGGTTTTTTTCATTTGTGCGCGCGTGGTTGTTTCCCTTGAATTCCGTTTGCGTTGTCTTTATATTTCAAGTCATTTAGCGACGTCTAGGTCCATTCAACTTCGTTGTTTAATTATCTCTGATTATGGTCCTCTCACACAGGTGGGACTCCCCTTGTACAACGAAACTGAACTTCATCTGTCAGAAGGCTGCTAGTGAGTATGAACAAAAACACCTGTTGTCTAAATGTAAAGCGCTAATAAAGTTACACTTGACAGATACGTGACTTACCAACGATGCGCATTGTTCGCTCGCGCACGCATGTGTGTGTGTGTGTGTGCGTGTGTGTGTGTGTGTGTGTTTGTTCGTTCGCTCGCGTGCTTGCACGTGTGTGTGTATGTGTGTGTGTGCGTGTGTATGTGTGTGTGTATGCGCGCGTGCGTACACGTGTGTGTGTATGTGTGTGTATATGCGTGTGTGTGTGTTTGCTCTGTGTCTGTGTGTTTGTGTTTGTTTGCGTGTGTGTCTCTGTGTGTGTGTGTGTGTGTGTGTGTGTGTGTGTGTGTGAGAGAGAGGGGGGGAGAGAGAGAGAGAGAGAGAGAGAGAGAGAGAGAGAGAGAGAGAGAGAGAGATTTATTACATTTTTATTCTCTGTTTCATTAACTTCATTTTCGGTGTGCAGGATTCTTTGGGCTCTGCGTGCAGCTTCCTCATTACAGTTTGTTTCGTTTTGGATTCTTTTATTTGGGCAGAAATGTACAAAGGCCTTCAATCTGCATATTTCGCTGCCCCAATCAATCAATATTCTTCTTCTTTCCTCTTCTTCTTCTTCTTCTTCTTCTTCCTCTTCTTCATCATTTTCTCCTTCTTCGTTGTATTCACTTTTTTCTTTTTCCTTCTCCCCCACCTCCTCCTCCTTCTCCTTCTTCTTCTTCTTCTCTTCCTCCTTCTTCTTCTTTCTCTGCTTCTTCTCCTCCTTCTCCTCCTTCTCCTCCTCCTCCTCATCCTTCTTCTTCTTCTTTTTCTTCTTCCTCTCCTCCTTCGCCACCTCCTCCTCCTCTTTCTTCTTCTTCTTCTTCTTCTTCTTCTTCTTCTTCTTCTTCTTCTTCTTCTTCTTCACTTTTTCAAATTCGTCTGATTCTTCTTCTTCTTCTCCCTTTCCTCTTTTCTTCCTCTTTCTCCTCCTAAACATAGACTTATCAATCCTCGTATTTTTTTACTTTTCAGTGGTATCCGGTCAGACCGTAGCACCAACTACTCAACGTGAGTGAAATGTGTGTATATGTGCGTGCGTGCGTGCGTGTGTGTGTGTGCATACGTGTGTAACAACAACAATGCATTTCACTCAATTTTTGCAGGCCTTATGGTCCATAATTATGAACATATCAACAATTTTCAGCATTATGTCACTTTTGACAGAGGTGATGGTTCTCTCTAATCTCGATACAATTAACTGCAACTTTCACTGTTGAATAAATCGTAGTAAACGAAAGTAATGTTAGCTCGTGACTGATTCGTAGCTGACTAATGAAGTTTTATTGAGGGTTAATGAGAACCTTCATTGTTGACAAATGACTCATTTATAGTTGGCTAAGTAATAATGCGAAGTTTCATTGTTTGCAAACAACAACTTTCATTGTTGATGAACGGTCAATTCTCATTGACCAATAGCAAATTTCATGGTTAACGAATGACGATTTTCATTGGCAGCAAATGATAATTTTAATTGTTGAACAATAACGATTTTATGTTGGCTAGGGTAGACTTAAGGTCTGTGTAGGCCTACACGTTAACACTATTCACAAGATATTTCTATTTCCCCATAGCAACACAGTGAGCTGTAAGTCATATTAAGAGTGGGCTATCACTGTGTTGCCATGGGGAAATAGAAATATCTCGTGACTAATGTTAACGTGTACACAGAACTTTATTGGCAATCTTCTGCTTGAACATTGAGGGGTATCCCCTGTTCCCCTACAATAATATATGGCGACTCAAAACAAAGGCAACCCTCAACATCGTTAATAAAACTGTTCATATTAACCCTTTCACCGCCAAAATCGCATTTTAGCACCACAGTTATTATAACACCTATGTCACTAAAAGGCATCAAATTGGGGTATATTACCCAAAGACCTTATTATCTTAGTTTGGGGAAGTAAGGATAGACCTTATTTTATATCTGTCACAGAACAATCCCCAATACTGCAGATGGATTTTGTTCTCTACCCTGGTAAATGTAATGGAAATGTTTGGCTAAAATATGGCTGGCGGTGAAAGGGTTAAAGCTATTATTCTGACTTTCCATGTGTATGAAGAAGGTGAAAGGTTGCAACAATTTCTTTCTTTCCAAGATGGCTCAGAGAACTCCAGAAAATAACCATTTCTATGGTAACCCATTTTTAGAAAACTGAGGCGTAAAAACACTTTAGCAGAAAATTTCATTTGTCGACAAATTGTCTGTTTCTCGAAAACGACTGGCTTTTTAGCCCTGAAAATTGAAATGCAAGACAGTGGTAAATATCCTGACTTGTTGAGCCCACATACGAATGAAACATTTGTTCAGATACCGTAGAAATTGAAATTGCAAACGAAGACATTTGAAACTCTGAAAGTGTTTCTGGACCTCCAGAAGGGCTTCGTCTAAAAAAAAAGGAGTACCATGGAAACCGTTACTTTCTGGAACACAAACAAATCTTGGGAAAAAAAACTAATTGTGATATTTCATGCATTAAATCTTATTTACAAACCCAAAACATCGAAATAATATCTTGTAAATTAAAATGTTTATAATAATAATAATAATGACAATTTGTATGGCCAATTCTGTAGGTTGCATTTTTCATGAGACACCCCGTATTATATTGTCTTTGTGTGTGTGTGTGTGTGTGTGTGTGTGTGTGTGTGTGTGTGTGTGTGTGTGTGTGTGTGTGTGTGTGTGTGTGTGTGTGAGAGAGAGAGAGAGAGAGAGAGAGAATGGGAATGTTTTGTAGCTGTTTTTTCTTTGTAAAGCGCCATGAATAAAATGTTCTAGATATGTGCGCTATATAAGTGCCAATTATTATTATCATTATTATTATTATTATTATTATTATCATCATTCTACCACAGCTACGTGGAGTCCCCGGTGCGGCCCTATGTGGCAGGAGGACCCCAACTCCAACTCGTGCTACATGTTCCGCACGGAGCGCCTCTCCTGGCTGGACGCCCTGGACTCCTGTCAGACCTACCAGGGTCAGCTGGCCTCCATAGGATCCGTCACCCAGCAGTACTACATCAACGGTCAGTATGGTAGGGCTGCTCTCGTGTTGCTAGGGTAGGTGGACTCCTGCCAGACGTACCAGGGTCAGCTGGCCTCCATAGAATCCGTCACTCAGCAGTATTACATCAACGGTCAGTATGGTAGGGCTGCTCTCGTGTTGCTAGGGTAGGTGGACTCCTGCCAGACGTACCAGGGTCAGCTGGCCTCCATAGGATCCGTCACTCAGCAGTATTACATCAACGGTCAGTATGGTAGGGCTGCTCTCGTGTTGCTAGGGTAGGTGGACTCCTGCCAGACGTACCAGGGTCAGCTGGCCTCCATAGGATCCGTCACTCAGCAGTATTACATCAACGGTCAGTATGGTAGGGCTGCTCTCGTGTTGCTAGGGTAGGTGGACTCCTGCCAGACGTACCAGGGTCAGCTGGCCTCCATAGGATCCGTCACTCAGCAGTATTACATCAACGGTCAGTATGGTAGGGCTGCTCTCGTGTTGCTAGGGTAGGTGGACTCCTGCCAGACGTACCAGGGTCAGCTGGCCTCCATAGGATCCGTCACTCAGCAGTATTACATCAACGGTCAGTATGGTAGGGCTGCTCTCGTG
>CM065703.1:42670808-42673375 GCA_017654935.2 Phymorhynchus buccinoides | reverse complement strand
GAAGCCGCGATTGGTGTAGTGACTGCCAGCTCTGGTTTGCGACGTGGAGAGACGAGGCTTTTGTGAGGACAGTTTGATACTCTCAAAGCCATCCTCGCCCCTCAAAATACCGACCATTGAAAACCCACTGTTATCATTCACTTTTGCTTGCCCTTTGTTTTGTTTTTCATCTGCAGTGGTAGTGTTCATCTTCAACAACAAAATCTTTTGGAAATCAAAAGACAATTTGCAAGAAAAATAAAGAAACGCGCAACTGACTGTTGTCGTAAACCGTCGGTTCGTTTTGGTTGGGACTTTTTTTTTCTCTTTTTCATAGGCCGGGTTTGGTCGCATGAAAATAGGTAGCTCGTAAAAATAAGTAGCTCGCTACCTATGACAGTGTGTATTTGCGACATTGAGCATGAACCACAAATTTCACTTTTTTCTAGGGTTAGGGATAGGGGTTAGGGTTAGGGTTAGTTAAATGGTTAAAGTAAAGAAAAAAAGAAATTTGTGGTTGTCGCAAATACAGACTCTCATAGCGAGCGAGCTACTTATTTTTACGAGCTACCTATTTTTTTATGCGGACAGGGGTTCACATTAGACGCGTAAGTTCCGTACGGAAAACCCTAAATAAGTGGAAGAAAGAAGGATAAAAGTTTACGCACTATCGGGGAAATTCGGACACGTCCGCAAATCTTTTCCCTTCTTTGTTTCACTTATTTATGGATTGCGCACGGGTTTCCGCCATGGAATTTCCGCTTATGTGTGTACACGGCCTTATTTTTCAAAACAACGTCCATTTTGTTGTTGTTGTTGTTGTGGTGATGTTTTCTTTTTCATTGCAAAATGTATCTGCTTAAACGATGACACTAACTTGCACCAGATATCATTTCTGATTGAAACTGAATCCAGGAATTAGGAAAAACTTTGATGATCGGTTCAAGGAAAAGCTGGTGACCTCCTCTTGTTAGATTTCGGTCCGGATTTTCGTTGGAAACACTTCGCATTTGAAGCTAAGGAAAAGAGGGGGTCTGACTGAAACACAGGTGTGTAGGGGGGAGAAGGTAGCACACCTCAAACACCCATGATGAGGACTCTGGGATGCGCTGTGCTGCTGGTGCTGGTGCTCTGTATTCGTACAGGTTAGTATGATTACTACATCATTTGAGTGGAAAGGGACAAGGGCTTACATTTCATAACTTACCCCTGTGGGGATACTGGGGGGTACAAATAGTTCCCCCACCTTCCGGTAAATCATGTGCTTGTAACTTCCTCAAATCTGTACCCCCACTTTGACTCTGCCTTTTCACTTTGCTTACTGTTTTTCTGCTACCTTTCTGGTCCTGGTCCATTCTCCTGCCTGAGATTATTATAAAACAAAATCTTACAAAGATGTTCTCCAGGGACGGTATTTATGTCGAGATAGCATGAGACTTAGCATTGATGCTAACTTAGAAGCTCTTCCAATGTCCTATAGGATTTAATAGGACTTTTGGAAGAGCTTCTAAGTTAGCATCATGCTAAGTCTCATGCTATCTCGACATGAATACCGTCCCAAGCCGAAGACGGACGGACATGCTGGGCCTAACTTATTTCTTAGTTAGGCGCATAACGGCAGCATGACGCATCTGCGCTCACTTGACAGGAAACTGTCCGAGCGATTAACGAAAAAGAAGAAGAAGTAGAATTTCTTCCATTTTTTCGAAACAATGATGAATGATATTTCACCCTGTCGGATGTCTTTGTTGCATTGAAATAATTATTATTGGTGCTTCTTTCGTTTATGCTGAGGAGGTTTCGTGCTTATGATGTTTGTGTATCTGTTAGGTTCGCTTTATAACCGTTTTGTTTTATTAGTAACTTTACTTTAACGTTTTCCAAGGACCTTGATGATTTTTTTTTTTTTTATTTTAATCACCCTGCGCCAATCGAGTACAAAAAGTGTATTTATTTATTTATATATTTTGTCATTCATCATTTGTGTGGTCTCTATTTATCTATTAATTTATTTATTTTGTTTATTCGTTTATTATTTATTTATTTAACTATCTATTAACGCAAAGATTTAGATTGTGTGTATGTGTGAGTGTGTACGTGTGTGTGTGTGTGTATGTTCGTGCGCGGCGCTTAGCGCCGCGCGCGCGCATGTAGTGTGCCCATGTGTGTGTGTGTGTGTGTGTGTGCGTGTGTGTGTGGTGCGTGTGTGTGTGTGCGTGTGCGTGTGTTCGTGTTGTGTGTGTGTGTATGTATAATAATAATAATAATAAACGGATATTTATATAGCGCTTTTTATCGAGCACAAAGCGCTTTACAATCAGCATTGAAACAAACACATCACACACGCACACACACGCACAACAGACACACACGCACGTACGTGCACGCACGAGAGTGAACGCGTTCTTGCACACAGACATACACACACAGACCCACACACATTTCATCAAACACACAGAAAAACACATTCTCACTGAAACGCACACAAACTTACTCAAACATACACTTGTACAAAAACAACGCGCACAAGCACGCACACGCACACGCACATACACACACAAACGCACGCGCACGCTTCATCCACAAAC
>CM065703.1:42660808-42663308 GCA_017654935.2 Phymorhynchus buccinoides | reverse complement strand
TTGCAAATGTGTTGAAGCTTTCAATCCTGGAAAACACATCTCCCTGAAATATCACCCTCTAGTACATTTTTTGAAGCCCTTAACACACAAAGCATGCCGTTTTTTCAAAAACTGAATGATGAAGATCCATATATGAAGCTGAGAGAAAGAAGTGAGAAGAGTGACACTTCTTTGAGTACAATGGAAAAGATAATGCGTAAACATCTTCTAGTGAGAACGCTCGCAGCAAAATGGGTACCTTAATTTCCTAAGTGACGAACATAAAAAACTATGTAATGATTGTCCGACAGAAATCTCCGAAAGGTTTGGGCCAATTGGACCCACATGAATATGCATTGTCATCACAGGGTACGAGACTTGGCAGAGCTTCTGTATCATTTTAAACAAAATCGCCAATGAGATGTAGAGTGGTCTTGACTGGGACAAACCAGTTGAGCTGCAGTCAAAATTCCATGTTTGTAAGTGACGTTTTTGCATTTCTTTAATAATCCAATGGCCAGTCATCACTGATATTATGCCACAGGAAGCAACCCTTATGGCGACTTATTTTGCTGAAATGGTTTTGTCAGAAGCTGCCAGATCAGTCTCCCAGCGTGGCTCAGCCGGCTGCATACGATAAGCGCGCATTTTTCTGTTGTCGATAAACGCGCATCGACTCTTTCCGGCTCATATGAGCGCATGCATGTAGTCCGAAATGAGCGCATCCCCTCTGTCGTAATTGAGCGCATCGCTTCTGTCCTAAATGAGCGCTCGAGCGCATTCAGTTTGTATCGTCGAGGTTTGCTAACACACATATACATACATACACAGGTTGTCACGTATGTAACTAATTTCACGAAAGTTTATTCTAAAATGTGTTTAATATAAAACAAAACTAAAATAAATTCCATCGAAGTTGTTTTTGAGACGGGTGGACTAGGACTAAACCTATCCCTAACCCTATTCCTAACCCTAACCCTATCCCTAACCCTATTCTTAACCCTAACCCTAACCCTATCCCTAAGCATATCCCTAACTATCCCTAACCCTATCCCTATTCTTAACCCTAACCCTAACCCTATCCCTAACCTATCTGAAAAACAAGGAATACCTGGGTACGCAGAATTGCAATGATACAAATCGGAGTTGGCAATCAGCGGCCTACATGCGCTCTTATCGCAGAAGTGCGCTTATGAGCGCGCTCTTGTGAGCGATGCGCGCTTATTGCCAACTCTGGCTCAGCCATTGATGCAGGCAAGACTCTACTTTTGCATGAAAACTCTAGTGCCTATGAGGTCAAGGTCACCATGACCTTCCAAAATGAGTAAGGTAATCAATGTTTGAACCAAGTATTTTACAGACTTTACTTATCTACACATGACTTTTACTTTTTGTTATCTTTTTAGGTTGCTTAGCTGGACGAATTGTTTCTGGCAGCTAGGCCCTCGCAAAAAGCTCAAAATCACAGCTCCGACCCTTGTCTCAAATAAGCTACTAAAATGACCTTGAAACCTGGCGTAGATGGCTGGAACTGTGCATACAAAGAGGAAAGGTGTTCTTCCTGGGAATCCAAAAGTTTGAAGTCTGTGAAGTCCTTTGTTCCTGTTTTATGGAACCGTTGCCAAACTTTACTGATCAACCCACGTATTTGTAAAACGAAATCTCCCTATATTTGTTCCCTTCTGGCTGTCCCCTGTATTGATTAAACTCTTATTTTCCATTATCAGCTGCTTCTCTTTTCAATGCGTAACTTTTCTGTTTTTCATTTTCATATTTTTTCTCACTTAGGTTTTTATGCCGCTCGATCTCTCTCTATTAATATAATAATTATGTTAATATGTTTTCACGCACACAGACACCATACACAGAAACTCATATGCACGCCCTTCCACACACACACACACATACACACACGCACGTGCAAGCGCATGTGCCTTTGCCGAGAATCGTGAACCCAGAATCATTGGCATGACAGACAGACGCTCTACGCAATGAGCTATCGAGGCTCTCACTTTTGATGACTCTCTTAACTCATGTTGCCTGTTGAAAACTCTCTAACCCACTAATCTAAAATGTTATCTGTTTGTTATCTGTTTACAATGTTGTTTTAAGTATTTAAATCATTACGCCTTCTATTTTCCCGAGGAAAATTGCCAATGTTACAGTTTGGAGATTGGGCCACCTCGGACGCAACACACACACACATACACACACCCACACACACACACACACACCCACACACACACCACACGCTCCACCCACTCACGCACGCACGCACGCACGCACACACGCACGGCACGCACGCACGCACGCACACGCAACGCACACACACGCAACACGCGCACACGCGCACACCACGCACACGCACACGCACGCACGCGCACACGCACACACACACACACACACACACACGCACCACACAACACAACCGAAACAACCGAAATAACTATCATACTATAGACTCCACTTCGTTAACACGAGTGAGCCAAAAACGTGTCGCTTACATGATTATGTCAGGAAT
>CM065703.1:42648308-42655808 GCA_017654935.2 Phymorhynchus buccinoides | reverse complement strand
TTTTCTCTCTCTCTCTCTCTCGCTCTTTCGCTCTCTCTCTCTCCTCTCTCTCTATCACTCTCTCTCTCACTCTCTCTCTCGCTCGCTCTCTCTATCTCTCGCTCTCTCTCTCTCTCTCTCTCGCTCCGCTCTCTCTCTCCTCTCCGCTCTCTCTCTCTCTCTCTCTTTTCTCTCGCTCTCTCTCTCTCTCTCTATCTACTCTCTCTCTCATCTCTCTCCTCTCTCTCTCTCTCCTCTGTGTCTCTCTCTCTCTCTCTGTGTGTGTGTAACTGTGACTACGGGTGTGTATTTGTATGTGTGTGTGTGTGTGTGTGTGTGTGTGTGCCTGTGTGTGTGTGCCAATGTATGTGTAAAGGGGTTTTTTTTTAAAACTTTGGTGTATCTACTTTATAACTGAACAAGCTCTTCGTGGATTTAATATAAACCATTGTGGATTTGCCCATTCTTAACCCATGGATTTAAACTTTCATTCTAGGTCGTTCCGGTCATATATTAAATCCTCCATAATTAAAATAGGTGGGCTGTCAACCTTTGATGCAATTTGCTTCAAGGGAAGTAATCTGTGTGCACACCATACCTTGATCAATTCTAAACTCGCTTCACTCCCTTAGACCAAATTTTTTCTCTGACTTTGCTTTTGTAGTGGTTTTTTTGTGGGGAAACCAATCGGTGTAGAGATTTTTCTATATAAAGTCTATATTGAATACGCTGCCGATATAATTTTTTTAATCTCTATTTTTTCTCCTAAGTCGCGGCGATTTTTGCCTTCAACCGTGAAATATAGGGGCACGTGTAGGTGCTTAACAGTTCTTCGAAGTGAAATTCGCCAAGTCGTTGTTTAAAGCCGGGATTTCACATACAATTTGATTACGTAGGGAGTGATTTTCAGAAAGACAGTTTTCACAGAATAGCCGTGTACAGTGGATAGCGTGACGTCATATCCTTTCGCGAAGACTTTTTTGTGCTTGAAGGGAACCAGCCTGATCCCTGTATGACCTTTATGTTCGAGGCCCCCAACAACATCACCAGGTAAAAAAACTCAAACTGCCAAAATGTTTCAGAAACAAAAGTGGATTAATCCTTAATCGGCCCCTTTGTACATACCGAGGGGTGCAAACACGATGCTGCAATGAGCTCTGAGTATCAGAATGTGTTGTCTGCTAAACGGTTCATTTTTAACTGTGCGTGTGGATAACAAAAAGCTGAGGCTAGGACATAACTCACTGCACATATAAACTTCTATGGTTGCTTTGGTAAAGAAGGGGAGGGGAGGGGGGCGGTGCTAGAAGGAGAAGAGGGAGGCGATTAGGGCTTTTTTTTTACAAATAAGATTTCCTCTACTTTCTGGAAGTTGGTTGTTTTGTTCTAACCATATTTGTTTTGAAGGTTGCATAACGGAGGAACAACGCATCTGCTCTCATGAATTGACAGGAACCGAGCAACGCAATGATTAAGTGTGGCTAGTCCTACTTACAGTGTGTGTTGTGTGTGTGTGTGTGTGTTGTGTGTGTGTGTTTGTGTGTTTTTTCACAACATTTAGGCACCTACTTTTCTCAAAGTGACAAACCTAAGTCTTGTTCTTGGCGAGGCTTGCAATTGCTTTCATGAAGCTTGGTCAGGTGTCCGACTTGACTGCTTTCCCTTCTCTCTTATAAATAAATTTTGTACATCGACTGTCTAATGGCTTGATAGCTCAATAGGTAAAGCAAATCAGTAGGTCGCGGCACGCACCTCTACGCCTTCGTGGTCGGCAGGTTCGAGTCGGCCCTCGCCACTTTTTTTTTTTTTTTTTTTTTTTGGGTGGATGGTGTGGGGTCATCATCTTTTTTAAAGGAGAGGGGGAGTGGGTTGGAAGGGGAGGGAGGGGGCATACCACCACATATTTTTTTGTCTCTTTCAGTAATTTATTTAATCTCACACAGCTTCTTCTTCTTCTTCTTCTTCTTTTTTTTCTTCGATCGCTCAGACAGGAATTCCTATCATATTAATGAACGCAGTGATTCATGCTGCCGGCGGAGCACGGGTTTAATCTAGTTGTCTATATCATAATAGTTAATATATATTTTTTCAAAGTCTGATCTATCACTTCCCTATAGTCTAACCTGAAGAAAAACCCGTATCTTCTTTCATTTCTCCTTTTGTTTATGATTTTTTGTTGTTGTGTGCATGGCTGGAAGTGATTTATGAGTGGGGGGTTTTAATCATTCAAATCGTTGCGATGCGAATGAGTTAACTGTATGCAGGACTGGATCCTGGGGATGACTAACCGCTTCATTAGGGCCCGTCCGTTGAACATTCACGACTGGTGGACTGGACTGAACGCTCTGCCAGACGGGCGGAACTGGCATGGCCGAACGCCACCATTGCCGACATCAAAAACCTGTAGATTGTTACACAACTAATCAACTACAGACAGTGTAAATTGAATCGTTATTTTATCACATAGGAAACAAAACAAACTACTAGGATATTCGGCGAATGCGCCTTTATCACACAGACGATAAGGCCATTGGCCGAATAGCTATATTTGCTGTTTGCTGATTAATTGTTTGTCTGTGTTGATAAAGGCGCATTCGCCGAAATATCCAGTAGTTTGTTTTGTTTTTTTTTTTTTTTGTTCCTTGTGAATAAAATAACGTCACTTTACATTTGTCGTGTAGTGTTTGTTTGTTGCATGTTCCAGTTGGGGTGGGCCCCCCCCCCGTTTGCAGTCTTTTCAGTTTGCTGTAAGATTGTTCGTCGCGTTCCGAGTCAAAGTCATGATCTTTATTGAGGACAACCAACAAACAAGCAAACAATCCCAAATTTCAGATGACTCTTATATTTTACGTTTTTGTGTTCGTGAAATAAAACGTAACAAGAAACGAGATAGGCATGTAAACCGAAAATCCAATACGAACATAATTAAATGTGTAAGGAAAATGTTAGGCTTGTGTTGTGTGTGTGTATGTGTCGAGTCAAGTCAAAATGATCTTTATTGACGATTAAAAGAATAAGTCCCTTGATAAAGCTGTTTACATTCTATTTGTGTGTTGTGTGTGTGTGTGTGTGTGTCTGCGTGCACCGTGCTGTGTCCTGTCTGTGTGTATGTGGAGGGTGTGTGGATTGGCGTGCGTGAGAATGGGGGGGGGGGGGATTGGGGTGGTGTGTATGTGTGTACTGTTGTGAGAACGACGTAACTGAGCACAATGGGTCGGTCGAAGTTATAATATATATAAAAAAACAAAGGTGGGGGTGAGGGTGGGAGTGATGATGGTAGTGGGGGAGTAGATTTGAGTAGTAGGGGATAGGTAAGAAGATGGTGAATAGATAAAAAGATAGATCATGTACGTCGTTTCATTCAGAACAAGTTTTGCCCGGCCTATTTCGTCATGCCATCACGTCATTCAAAACTTGGCGTCATCCATTCATTGCTTTTCTACGTCACTCCATTCACTAGAGTCATAGAGTTTGTTGACAAGGCAATGATAAAGTTTAAGGATACGTCATTTTAGTTGGCTTAGTTTCTATGTAATGTCATCGTTCTACGTCATAAGTCTTTTTTACGTGGTGTTTCTACCTTTGTCAGTTCTGTACCTTGAAAAAGAGGGGTTACTCCCTCGAAAGCTTGGATAAAAAATTAGAACTTACAAAGGATTTGTTTTTGTTTTTTCTTCAGATGTATAATATATATATATATATACTATATATATATATGTGTGATATATATATATATATATATATATAACTTATTTGACCTAAAAAGTTTTTTTTTTTAAAGGAAGATACTCGTAAACGTTTATATATATATTATATAAACTGGTAAGGCAAACGGCGAATATAAGTGGTCAGAATATAAAGGCATTACTTGTGTGCTGTGGATGATGATGATGATGACGACGATGATTATGATGATGATGATGATGGTGATGATGATGATGGATGATGATGATGATGATGATACGACTACGACGAACGACGATGATGGTTTCAGGAACGGAAGGTGGGCCCGCGGCCAGCCGAACAAGACGAGCAGCAACATGTGTGTAGACGTGCACGACAATAGGTTCACGGTTCAATCCTGCTCACAGACCTTCCACGAGATCTGCGAGAGACCGCTGGGTCAGTCAGTTTTAGTTAGTTGGTTAGTTAGTTAGTTAGTTAGTTAGTTAGTTAGTTAGTTTAGGTTGGTTAGTTAGTTACTTTACTTAGTTAGTTACTTAAATAGTTTAGTTAGTTTTAGTTAGTTAGTTTCTTAGTTATTTTTCTGTTTTGTTGTGAGTGAGTGAGTGAGTCAGTCAGTCAGTCAGTGAGTTTGTTAGTGAGTTAGTCAGTCAGTCAGTCGATCAGTTAGTTAGTTAGTTTATTAATAAGTCATAGTATAAAACGGACAAGACGTGAGTGAGTTTGAATTGACAAGGAAGAGAAGAACAAGATAATGGAAAAGACGGAAGTAGAAGAACAAAGATTAGAAAAGGAGGAGGAGGAGGAGGAGGGGAGGAGAAGAAGAAGAAGAAGAAGAGGATAAGAAGAAGAAGAAGAAGAAGAAAGGAAAGAAGAAGAAAAGAAAGAGGCGAAGAAGAAAAAGAGAAAAAAAAAAAAGATGATGAAGAAGAAGAAAGAAAGAAAGAAAAGAAGAAGAAGAAGAAGGATGAGGAGGAGGAGGAAAAGGATGAAGCGAAAGAGGAGGAGATTAAGAAGAAAATAGAAGGAGAAAGCATGACAATATTACAGTTTCCAAAAAAAAGAAGATACTCGTAAATGTAGAAGACATTTTGTTTAAAAATAAAGTATCAGAAGTAGGCAAAGCCCCCTACCCTTACCCCCCCCCCCCCCCCCCCCCCCCCCCCCCCCCCCCCCCCCACTCCTTTCCTCTAAGCCCAAAAAGAAAATGAGAAACTTGATGAACTTTTGCTGCACCCGACGGCGTTTCATAACGAGGTTGTTCTATCTTGACCTTGACCTTGATTGACCCTGGCCTTTAACCTTGACCTTGTGCAGCCCGACCTTTGACCTGTGACACGGGCTACACCTACGACAGCGGCACGTGCTACAAGTTCTACGGGGACATGGACTACAACACAGCGTGGTGAGTAGGGGAAGACGGGGTAAAAAGCCCATGGGCGGGTAAGAAGCCCATGCCAATTATCTCATGAAATTAAGCAAATTTCAGTCACATTTTGCCCATTGAGACGAGTGTTAATGTTTAGCATTCGTCTCATGGGCAAATTTTGACTGAAATTTGCTTTATTTCATGAGATAATTGGCATGGGCTTTCTTACCCGCCCATGGACGTTTTACCCCGTCTTACCCTATTGTTGTGTTCAATGTCAGCTTCAATTTGGTACTTTGTGTAGAGTGGCGAAGAGGTAACGCGTTCGCCTCGTGCACAGTAAACCCGATTTCGAACATGGGTACAGGGGATTTTTTCCTCTCACTCTGCACTAGGCCTTACGGTCTGAAACGTGGAGTCTTTCGGATGAGACGATAAACCGAGGTCCCTGTGTGCCCATGCACTTAGCATACGTTAAACCCAGTGGCAACGAAAAAGTTGTTGTTTGGTCAAAATTTACACACACACCACCCTTTCCTTCCTCATCAGTCACACAAAAAATCGCATGCAAAAAAAACAAAATGGGTGGCGTGCCTCTGGCTGCGACGCGCTCTCCGGGTGGGAGCAACCCGAATTTCACAGAGATGCCTCTGTGACTATTAAATATTTGGTATTTGGTATTTTTAGTATTTGGTCCTTTGTAGTCACAGAGGCGTCTCTGTGAAATTAAGGTTGCTCCCACCTGGAGAGCGCGTTGCAACCAGAGGCGCGCCACCCTTTTTGTTTTTGCCTGCAATTTTTGTGTTGATGAGGAAGGAAAGGGGTTGGTGTGTACATTTTGACCAAATGACAACTTTTTCGTTGCCATTGGGTTTAACGTGTGCTAAGTGCATGGGCGCACGGGACCTTGGTTTTTCGTCTCATCCGAAAGACTCCATGTTCAGACCGTGTGTCTACTTCTTCTTCTTCTTCTTCTTCTGCTTCTTCGTCTTCATCATCATCATCATCATCATTATTATCATCATTTTCATTGTTGTCATCGTTATCGTCATCGCCAGTGTTGTCGTCATAACGTGTGTCATTATCATTGTCCTTTATCGCTGTCTTCAGTTTATTAGACGATGATGATAATGATGATGAGGATGATTATCATGATAATGATTATGATGATGATGATGATGATGATGACGACGATGGTGATGACGACGACGACGACGACGATGACAACAACAAAATGATAAAGACGACAACTACGATCATGACGACAATGACGATAAACACAACGACAACAATCCTGATGAGGAGGACAACGCTGATGACGACAACGATGAAGACAACAACAACAACAACAACAACAACAACAACAACAACAACAACAAGGACAAAATGATGATACTGGCAACAATAACGTTATCTATAACGTTCATGACAACCATTTTCAGGCAGCGTTGCCACGACGAGGGGGCCACCCTCCCTCAAATCCTGGACCTGCCTACGCAGAAAGCCGTGTGGGGCATGGCCCAGACCCACCGACACAACCTGTGGATAGGACTGCGCTCACAGCAGAACGTGAGATCAATCACACAGTTCCTGGAAAATATATCCCAACACATCTAATAGCTGCCATTTGGCTCTCCTTTCGCAAAATCTAGATGGAGTTGCTCATTTAACCCTTTCACCGCCAGCCATATTTCAGCCAAACATTTCCATTAAATTTACCTGGGTAGAGAACAAAAATCCATCTGCAGTATTGGGGATTCTTCTGTGAAATATATAAAATAAGGTCTATCCTTACTTCCAAAAACTTCCTAATGCTAAGTCTTTGGATGATAGACCCCATTTTGATGCCTTTTAGTGACATAGCTGTTAAATCACTGTGGTGCTAAAATGCGACTTTTGGCGGTGAAAGGGTTAAACACAGTTTTTGCATGGACAAAGTGTTAGCTTTTACTGCGTGAGGCTGAGACACACCGACACAACCTGTGCATAGGACTGCGCTCACAGCGAAACGTAAGATAAATCACACAATTTCCTCCAGGGACATGTTCTCCCAACACAATCTGCCATTTAGCTTTCCTTTCGCGAAGTCTACTTGGAGAGTTGCTCATTTAAAAACAGTTTTTGCATGGACAAAGTGTTAGCTTTTACTGCGTGAGGCTGAGACACACCGACACAACCTGTGGATAGAACTGCGCTCACGGCAAAACATGAGATAGATCAATCTACTACCGTTTTCTTTTCTTTATTAAAATCTGGGCCGTTAGCAATGGAGAAGCTTCTTTCCTCTGATGACGATGATGATGATGATGATGATGATGATGGTGATGACGATGATGATGATGATAATGATGCTGCTTTTGCTGCTGCTGATGATGTTTGATGATGTTGGTGATTTTGATGACGATATTGCTGCTGATGCTGATGCTGATGCTGATGCTGTTGATGATGATGATGAGGAGGAGGAGGAG
>CM065703.1:42640808-42643308 GCA_017654935.2 Phymorhynchus buccinoides | reverse complement strand
TGTGACCCAATAGAGCATTTGCCACGCGCCGGTGACCTTGAATTTCACTGAGTTGAATTTAGAGGAGTTGAATTAGAGAGGTCAGCGCAACTCGGGCAGAACGAGCTCGGGCAAATTAGTAGTCTAGCATAGTGAACGAACACTCGTGGCAAACGCCCTATTTGGGGTTTTGGGTTTTTTTTTAACTTTTTTTTCATTTTACAGAATTCATCAAACAGAACATTTTAGAGAAAGAGAAAAAAGAGAGCAACACTTCTTAGCTTAGCCCGCCATTAGATGCTAAATATAAAAACAAAATTTTCAAAAAATAGGTCACCATTAATTTTGTTTGCGGGTTATTTGTTTAAAAATATTGACCCCATGCTTATCACCATGTCAAATTAATTAAGAAAGAACTTGTCAACAAGTGTACCATTATTCCAAATTCCCTCCCAGCTATAATGGCGTTACCTGCAAGCAATAGGAATTGCTCGGAAATAATTAAAGGGAGTAATCTCATGGTGTGTGGGAGTGATCTTGCCTAATCCAATCGGTCAAACAGGTGAAGTCACTCTACCATCAGCTCTCGTAGCCTATCGACTCGTGTGCTTGAGCAGACATACAGCACTTAGAACACCGTGCGTCGTTCTAAAAAATTATGTCAGTTAAATTTTTACATCACATTTTGCAATTTTTGTCAGTTTGTGGCCACTGGCCACCCCTAAATTTTCTTTTTTTTTAAAGTTGCAAGTCGCTGACTCGCATCCTGCGGTTTCAAGCTTCGACGCCATTGTTGCATTGTTGCTATGGTATTTGATTGAGTAATGGCGGTAAGCAACTCTAATTTTCACGAGGTTCTCTCCCCTATTTTTTTTTCTCTCCGAAAATCGTCTATTGAATACCCGTTATAACAAAAATCGCACTGGACTTTGTAGAACGTTTTGCCATAGCCTGGTCAAAAAGGAACTACCTTTTCACATAACAGGGAACTCATGTGTGTATACATGTATTATGATTGTTACCTGTGTATTAACGTAGTTGTGACCTGGCAGGTACCTGTCCCCCCGGGTGGCTGCAGTTCACCAGCAGGTGTTTCAACTTCTACACGGACACCCCCAGGACCTTCCCTGATGCCCAGGACTTCTGTGTAGGATTAGGGGGGAGCCTCGTTTCTCTCGATTCGTAAGTGTTCACAGAGCGAGAGAGAGAGAGAGAGAGAGAGAGAGAGAGAGAGAGAGAGAGAGAAGAGAGAGAGAGAGAGAGAGATAGAGAGAGAGAGAGAGAGAGAGAAAAGAGAGAGAGAAAGAGAGAGGGAGAGAGAGAGGGAGAGAGAGAGAGAGAGAGGGAGAGAGAGAGAGAGAGAGAAGGAAGGAAGCGGAAGTTTAATCAGATAGGCCACAGCCCCTTCTGATGGGGTTACAAAACATCATGAATACAAAAGACAATAAACAATAGATACAAAAGTAATGCAATATTCAATAACATTACACTGATGATAAGGAGTAAACAAAGCGAATTTAGCTAAGTAATATACTACGCAGCTTGAAGGCTTTATAAACGTATAAACAAATTTTCTTAAGCAACATTTCATTCTGATTCGCTAATAACAATGTAACATTAAACAAACATGGGTTTCTAGAATATTTTCTTGGTAACAAATTATCTCGCAGATCTCTATAAGCTGGACAACAAAGCAAGAAGTGTTTTTCATCCTCTTTAGCAGATTTACATAATGGACACATCATAGACTCTTCGTCAACATTTCTATAACGAAGTTTATGAGATAACATATCCGAAATTCCAAACCTTAACTTAGTTAACTGATTTTTTTAAATGTCTATCAATATCAAGTAGCAAATATGCTTCACAGTCCCATGAAGATTTAAATGAACTGTAAAAGGAAAATCTGTCGCTAGTAAATACATGATCCTCCCACCCTTGCCATCTATTATCAATTAGTCGTTGGCGAAGTTCTTTCAGAAAAACGTTAATATCCCCTACTCCTTGATTTATCCAGACAAAACCAAACCCATTTTTATACAGAAAGTCACGAATATCTGAAACCCAACACTTTTTACCTTTTTCTTCTAAACGTAATAGCATTTTGTAGGCTTTGTGTGGTAATATCTACTATCATTCATGCTTAAGATTTTCAGCCAATATTTAATGCATCGTAAATGCGAATTAATGTATATAGGATATCGTCCAGTGTCCCCATAAACAAGGTCGTTTGGCGTTCTAGGCTGAACCCCTAAACATTTCTTTAAAGCAAATAAATGAACATTTTCTATTAATATTACAGACTTACCCAAACCCCACAACTCAGCACCATATTGAACAATTGGCTGAACTTGGGCGTCAAACAATTTGAGAAATACTGACAAAGAGTTATTCTTAAGCATGTATAATTTCTTCAGAATACACAATAAAGCACGCTTACCTCTACTTGCAAGGTCCTGACACGCTGCTGATGAACTAAGACGAGTAGTAAAAAAGATACCAAGATATTTATAACAATTCA
>CM065703.1:42613308-42635808 GCA_017654935.2 Phymorhynchus buccinoides | reverse complement strand
AACATCAGCGGTTCTGACAAGGTTTACCAGTCTAGAAACTATGAATATCGGATAGCAGAGCGTGCAGCTGCTATTCTAGATGGATAGCCTAGAATTTGTTTAAAGTGGGAGATACCTTGCCCAGGATACATCACCATTCTTTGGGCCAAAGGACATTTGAGATCAGCTGCTGTTAGAGAAAGGAACACCTACGTAAAGGCCAATCAACTACTTTGGTTGCAGAACTAAAAACACTTCTTCCCTCCTCTTCTTCTTCTTCTTCTTCTTCTTCTTCTTCTTCGATCGTTCAGACAGTTTCATGTTGCATGAGCGCAGATGCGTCATGCTGCGTTATGCGCCTAACTAAGAAATAAATAGACCAAGCATGTCCATCTTCGGCTGGAGAAACTCACTGTGTTTCTTGAAAGAAGGCAGGAGAATGGACCACCAATAAGGCAGAAAGATAGTAGATGACAGTAACCAAAGGGAAAAGGCAGAATCAAAGAGAGTGACAGATTAGAGGAAGTTACAAGCACAAAACTTCCAGAAGGTGGGGGAACAATTTGTGCAAAACGAAACCCGGTATCCCCACAGGGGAAAAACCAGTACACGTTTCCCCTAGTTTCAGATTCACGGGCTTCCACAAAAGATGAAACTGTACCGTGATTGTTCAAGTACTGCAGACAATCATTTATTGTACAGCTCTCACTACATTGTTGGTCCCTACTAGAGGCTAAGAAAGTGATACAATCATCTCGAGTAAACGGTAGAGTGCATGTGAACCCTGTATGTTGTGGCACGTGGTGTAAATCGTGTGTAAGTTCCACACATGAACATAAACTGTTTACACCAATGTTGCTGTGTGATGAATGATTTATGTGTACCTAAGCTTCTGTGTACCTTTGCATGGAAATTGAAATTAAAATTAATCATGTAATGAGATTGAAAATGATGTAGCGGTGCGTAAAACTGTGTGTAAATTGTGCGTAAACTGTGTCATTTAGCAAATGATGTAACGGTGTGTAAACTGTGTGTAAATTGTCTGGAAACTGCCTTTTTGTAAATTATGCAACGGTCGTGTAAACTGTGTGTAACGTGTTTGTAGATTGTGTGTAAACTGTACTCATTTAGCAAATTATGTAACGGTGTGTAAACTGTGTGTAAATTGTCTGGAAACTGCCTTTTTGTAAATTATGCAACGGTCGTGTAAACTGTGTGTAACGTGTTTGTAGATTGTGTGTAAACTGTGCCCATTTAGCAAATTATGTAACGGTGTGTATACTGTATGTAAAGTGTGTGTAAACTATGCGTAAACTGTGACACTTTACAAAACCAAATGATTAACGAGCGCCGCTAAAATGAATGTCAGACCACAATATATAGTGCCATGGTGTAAACGGTATAATGTAAAATGAGTTGTAAAGTGACTGTAAACAGCGTGTTAAAACTGTGTCCTTTTTCTACAGACCAGAACAACGATGGAGGCCCATGGAGGTGGGTTGCGGACAACAAAACGGTGTCATGGCAAAACTGGCCCCCCGCCACCACCGCCAATACCTATAACACCCCGGGCAAAAGAGACTGTGGAACCATTGACACCAGTGAGATATTGAGTCATTGCAGCAATGCTTTGTTTGGTTGTCTTTGCTAATGTCTCCTTCTGTCTGTCTGTCTGTCTGTCTGTCTCTGTTTCTGGCTTTTTCTCTATCATTGCCACTCTCTCTTTTGCTGTCTCTCTGTCTCTGTCTCTTGTCTGTCTCTTGTCTGTCTCTGTCTCTCTGACTGTCTCTCTCTCTCTCTCTCTCTCTCTCTCTCTCTCTCTCTCTCTCTCTCTCTCTCTCTCTCTCTCTCTCTCTCTCTCTCTCTCTCCTCTCTCTCTCTCTCTCTCTCTCTCTCTCTCTCTCTCTCTCTCTCTCTAGGTAATGACAATTAAAAAAAATATCCGGTATCCAGTGTCCACTCTCTCTCTCTCTCTCTCTCTCTCTCTCTCTCTCTCTCTCTCTCTCTCTCTCTCTCTCTCTCTCTCTCTCTCTCTCTAGGTAATGACAACAACAACAAAATCCGGTATCCAGTGTCCAGTCTCTGTCTCTCTCTCTCTCTCTCTCTCTCTCTCTCTCTCTCTCTCTCTCTCTCTCTCTCTCTCTCTCTCTCTCTCTCTCTCTCTCTCTCTCTCTCTCTCTCTCTCTCTCTCTCTCTCTAGGTAATGACAACAACAACAAAATCCGGTATCCAGTGTCCAGTCTCTCTCTCTCTCTCTCTCTCTCTCTCTCTCTCTCTCTCTCTCTCTCTCTCTCTCTCTCTCTCTCTCTCTCTCTCTCTCTCTCTCTCTCTCTCTCTAGGTAATGACAACAACAACAAAATCCGGTATCCAGTGTCCAGTCTCTCTCTCTCTCTCTCTCTCTCTCTCTCTCTCTCTCTCTCTCTCTCTCTCTCTCTCTCTCTCTCTCTCTCTCTCTCTCTCTCTCTCTCTCTCTCTCTCTCTCTCTCTCTCTCTTTTCTCTAGGTAATGACAATATAAAAAATCCAGTATCCAGTCTCTCTCTCTCTCTCTCTCTCTCTCTCTCTCTCTCTCTCTCTCTCTCTCTCTCTCTCTCTCTCTCTCTCTCTCTCTCTCTCTCTCTCTCTCTCTCTCTCTCTCTCTCTCTCTCTGTCCTTGCTTGCTAACTTTACCTTTCAGCACTTAGTCTTATAACTGCGTAGGTATCAGCCTCTTTATTTCAAACTTAGCTTGTTATAGTATTGGGAGTTGGGTTTTCTATTATATTTTTTTATGCATTTTCTGAAAAAAGTATGTCTTCAATTCTTTAACCACACCAGCATGAGTATAATAAATAAAAGAATTTAAAAAAAAAAAAAAAAAAAAAAAAAAAAATAATAATAATAATAAACGGATATTTATATAGCGCTTTTTATCGAGCACAAAGCGCTTGAAAATTCTGAAAATTAATTACCATAGTACTACGCCTTAGAGTCAAAACGGACTTATTCTCGGATAATCCATTGGATTGTTATGGAACATAAGAAGTAATAACTTGTATTTAATACCACTGATGAAAGAATAACATGTTATATTTTATCAGTCTTTTGTTTTAAACAAGTTATTACTTTTCGCTCTAAGTTCCAAAACAAGTCAATGGACCCAACTGTAAATAGTCCGTTTTGACTCTAAGCCATCGAATAATGAGGTTTTGTGCAATAAATTTAGGACTGAATTGACCATGCCACCTAGTGACGAGTCAAGGGCAGATAATTGTATGTGGCTATATGCTGCTACTTCGTGAAAGGCAGAAGTTTTTTCAAGCCAACTTTGGTTTACCATAAGTAACTTTTCATAAATAACAGTCAAGAATATGTTGTAGTATGTGACTAAATTAGTTGTATTCGGTGGACATTGCTAGATTTTCACTCATGGATAATTGTATTTATGTTTGCGATACTAAGTGTATTATTCAAGAACATTTTCTACTGAATATGCTGTATGATACTGCTCAACAAAAATACGTTTTTACCATAAATCTGATGGAAGAAATATATTAAAAATACAATGAAGAAAATACAGCCAAAATGTTTTTGCAAACAAATGTTGGGTGCAGATTTTATCTAAGATTTCTAGATTCAGTCTTTTAACTAAACAGCTTGATTTTGTGTGGGACGGAACAGCTGTAAATGAGAATCGTTGGCCATTCTAATCGTGTTGCCATCCTTGTCCTTAACGTTCGTTCCTGGTTGCAGGCGATAACGGCATAAAATGGCGGCCGGTGGGCAGTTGTGACATGCTCAACAAGTTCATCTGCCAACTGCCCGTCAACAAGCCGGTGCAACACCCCACCCCTCCGCCCAGTGAGTCCGCCTGGTTTTCTGTCTGTCTGTGTGCCTGTCTGTCCTATTCAAGTTCAAGTTTCAAGTTCAAGTATACTTTAATATCTCCAAAAGAGAAATTCAGGTTAGGTGCAACAACATGACAGAGATACAACATAACTGAAAGAACATTAATCTCACGTGTGAAACGAAATTATACCAACCAAATAATCGTCATTAAAATTCATTACATCAACTTAATACAGATATTGTCTGAATGATTGTTGTGTGATTAGTTGTGTACCGTCTTCTCTTTAAGATTTATGGTAACGATTTGTAAGAACGCCTTTTTTTTATAAGTGTATGACAGCATCACGTCATTTAGCATAGCCCGAAGAATCAGAAATTTGAGATTCATTGATGCTTGTCTTCATGTTGATTATTCTTGGCTTGTCTTTAATGTGTATGTTTATCTGTATGTTAGTGTTTAGGCCTTTGTTCAGCGCTTTGAGCTCCCTGCAAAGGGAGTTAAGCGCTCTATATATAACCATTATTATTGTTATTATAAGACGAAAAGACCAAGCAACACAACTTTACAAAATAAAAGGAAGAGAGGAAAGAAGAAACAACAACGACCAATTGACCAGCCAAGCAAAGGTCACTATTGGATCTTCTTCAGTGGGAATCTGCAACGTTCGTGCTCTTTTAACCCTTTCACCGCCAGCCATAATTAAGCCAAACATCTCCATTAAATTACCTGGGTAGAGAACAAAATCCATCTGCAGTATTGGGGATTCTTTTGTGACATATATAAAATAAGGTCTATCCTTACTTCCCAAAACTAAGACAATAGTGTATTTGGATAATAGACCCCAATTTGATGCTTTTTAGTGACATAGGTATTAAATCACTGTGGTGCTAAAATGCTACTTTGGCGGTGAAAGGGTTAATCTTTTCTCTTCAAATCCTGGAGGTACAAAAAGTATACACACAAGAATTGATATGCTGATACTCGGTGGCTAGATTTTTGTGATTCAAATTGATGTTGTTGCTGTTGTTGTTGTTGTTGTATCCTGGCTAAAAGACTCCAGGGATCATCCCAACAGCCAAGGCACCAGCTAGGGATCAGAACATTACATGTGTGACCGTTTTTGATTACCCCGCCACGTGGGCAGCCACACTCCGACTTCGGAGGATTTTCATACTGATGATCACGTGCGATTGCACGAAGTCAAGGTCATTCTGCTTCTTCGTCTGGTGATGGTGATGACGGCGAGAATAGAGATGACGATGAGGATAATAAACATGATAAGGAGGTGGAGGGTGTTGAAGACGGACGACTTGGTGGTGATGATCATGATGACGTCGACGATGACGAAGAGAATGAGGAGTGGAAAACGGCGTTGACAACAAATCCTAGCCTGGTGACGATTATACCGACGCCGACAAAGACGGTGACGACATTTCTGAGGACGACCACAATAAGGTCACACGGCAAAAACAGTTTAGTTATGCTGCATGCAGAGCAGTGCACGTGCCTCGAGGATTACACGCTGCACGCGCCCCTGGGCACGTGCTTCCAGCAGCATCAGCTGGACAATAGGACGTGTGACGACGACGATGACGACATTGACGACGATGATAATGGTGGCAGTTATGATTATCACTCCACTTAAACAAACACACACACACACACACACACACACACACACACACACACAAACACACACACACACACACACACACACACACACACACACACGCCCCGTGGGGGATACCGTGGGGGGGGGGGGGGGGGTCTTTCGTACAAATAGTTCCCCCACCTTCTGGAAGTTCTGTGCTTGTAACTTCCTCTAATCTATGGCTTTCTTTTACTCTTGCCTTTTCCCTTTGCTTACTAGTCATCTGCTGTCTTTCTATCTTACTGGTCTCATTCTCCTGCCTTTTTTATTTTTAATACATTCTTGCAAAGATGTCTTCATCCGCGAAGTCCGACATGCTGGGCCTAACTATTTCTTGCATCTACTCTGTCTGAGCGAACGAAGAAGAAGAAGAAGAAGAAGAAGAAGAAGAAGAAGAAGAAGAAGAAGAAGAAGAAGAAGAAGAAGAAGAAAAAGAAGAAGAAGAAGACTCCACTGAACCGTACCTGCGCCCTTAGGGCTGAATCAACGGGACAATCGTTGGAATGACGACAACATCAACAAACAACGATGACGATGATGATGATAATGACGACATTGGTGACAATGATGACTACTGTTTCACAGAGCAGTACACCTGTCCCGCGGGCTACACGCTGTACGCGCCCATGGGCACGTGCTTCCAGCTGAACCAGCAGGACAAAACTTGGACGCAGGCCAGGGCCTTCTGCCAGGCCTCTGGAGGGGACCTAGTCACCATCCCCAGCGGCAGATTCAACGGCTACATCAGGAGTATGTATCTTGTTTGTATGTGTGTGTGTGCATAGGGTAAGACGGGGTAAAACGCCCATGGGCGGGTAGGAAGCCCATGCCAATTATCTCATGAAAAAAGCAAATTTCAGTCACATTTTGCCCATGAGACGAGTGTTAATGTTTAGCATTCGTCTCATGGGCAAATTTGACTGACATTTTCTTTATTTTATGAGATAATTGGCATGGGCTTCTTACCCGCCCATGGGCTTTTTACCCCATCTTCCCCTATGTCTATATGTCTATCTCTCTGTCTGTCCATTCGTATGATCCGGATGTAAGCCTTCTGCCAAGCCTCTGGAGGGGGTCTAGTCACCATCCCCAACGGCCGATTCAACGGCTACATCAGCAGTATGTATCTGGGTTTTGTATGTGTGTCTGTGTCTGTGTCTATCTGTCTGTCTGTCTGTATCGTCTGTATCTCTCTATGCCTGTGGAGCTAGATGCAGGCCACGGCTTTTTGTCAGGCCTCTGGAGGGGATCTAGTCAATATCCCCAACGGCAGATTCAACGGCTACATCAGGAGTATGTAGGCCTATTATGTATATGTGTGTCTATGTCTATCTGTCTGTCTGTCCGTCTGTCTCTATGTCTGTGGCGCTGGATGCAGGCTAGGTCCAACAGTCAGGCTTCTGGATGGAGAACTAGGCACCATTCCCAACGGCAGATTCAACGCCTACATCAGGAGTACGTAGGCCTATTATTTTGTGTGTGTGTCTCTGTCTATGTCTATCTGTCTGTCTGTCCGTCTGTATCTCTCTATGCCTGTGGAGCTGGATGCAGGCTAGGACCAACTGTCAGGCTTCTGGATGGAGACCTAGGCACCATTCCCAACGGCAGATTCAACGGCTACACCAGGAGTAGGTCTATGTATTGTTTTGTTTTTGTATATTTATATCTGTGTCTATCTGTCTGTCTGTACGTCTGTATCTCTCTGCGTCGCAAGAGCTGGATGCAGGCCACGGCTTTTTGTCGGGCCTCTAGAGGGGACCTAGTCACCATCCCCAACGGCAGATTCAACGGCTACATCAGGAGTATGTATTTGGTTTTGTATGTGTGTGTTTGTATATGTCTATGTCTATCTGTCCGTCTGTATCTCTCTATGCCTGTGGAGCTGGATGCAGGTTAGGGCCATCTATCAGCCTCTGGAGGGGGCTCATCACCATTTCAATAAAGGGCCAATTTAATTGACAGCTACATCAGAAATATCGGTTTTTTGTGTTGTTGTGGGGTTGTTTCTGTAGTGTTTTCAGCTATGCCTGTCTCTCACTTTCATTCTCTCTCTCGTGTGTCTGACTATGTGTCGATGACTTTCTGGGACTCCACTCGGTTTATCTCTGTCTGTCTGTCTGCCTGCCATGGATTCCAGTTGGATTAATTAATTCCGTCGCACTTGTCATTGTACAACCACGCGACATGGTTAGTAATGAGCTGTACAAAGCTTCAAAGAATGAAACTTCGTTCGTTTGGTCGTTCGTTCGTTCGTTTGTTCTGACTTTCTCTCTCTCTCTCTCCAGAGGCCCCCTGGCGGGAATGTTATTTGTGTCTTTATGTCTCTTTTCTTCTCTCTGCCTCCCCCCCCCCCTCTCTCTCTCTCTCTCTCTCTCTCTCTCTCTCTCTCTCTCTCTCTCTCTCTCTCTCTCTCGTTGTGTTTCCTGACTCTGTCTATCTATCTATTTGTTTCACTCTATCTCCTCCTCTCTCTTTTTTCACGTTCTCTACCTATCTATCTATTTCTTTGTGCGTGCGTGCATATGTGCGTGATATACGTGCGTGTGTGCGTGCGTGCGTGCGTATGTGTGTCTGTGTGTGTGTGTGTGTATGTATGTGTGTTATTGTTGTTTGTTGTTGTTGTCGTTCCCTGGCTTACAGACTCCAGGGATCATCCCAACAGCCAAAGCGCACTTGAACACTATGGTATAAATGCACCAGCTAGGGATGTGAACATTACGTGTGTGACCATTTTTGATTACCCCGCCACGCGTGCAGCCATACTCCGACTTCGGAAGAAAGGGGTGTGTGTGTGTGTGTGTGTGTGTGTGTGTGTGTGTGTGTGTGTTTGTGTGTGTGCGTGTGCGTGTATATGTGTGTGCGCGCGCATTTACGTGTGTGCACATACGTGCATAATATATTCGTGTTCGTGTTCGTGTTCGTGTGTGTTTCAGACCGGATACAGTCCCACGTCGGCAAGTACTGGATCGGCCTTCACGACAGGTCCTCCGAGGGTCACTTCACCTGGCTGGACACGACTGCGAAGGTCAGTTAGGTCACTACGTGGACAAAAGCCCACCGGACAAAAGCACACCGGACATAAGCCCACCGGACAAAAGCCCACCTCGTTATCTGGAAAACTGACAAAACCCCACTCAAGGGTGAACAGAATAGACAAACACAGATGTCTTGAGAGGGTGAGATTTGCGTCCAATTGACCGTAGGTCCTTATGGACGTTCTGCATGAAGGCTGGGTAGTCTTCTTGTTGGATGATGATGATGATGATGGGGGCCGTTGAATGATGACAGGTGGAGTTCGTGACGTGGCATACGTCGTCTTTCGATGACACGGAACACATTGCGCATCCTGGAATCGCGGATAATGCTGTCGGTTGCGGGAACATCTCGGACGGGGATCCGAGTCTGGAACTGTTGCGTGATGCTGATGTTAGCATCGTTGAATTTTGGTGCATAGATGCGAGCATCTGATGAAGCTTGTCGCTGCCGTTGGCGTTGGCGTCAAAGATAGCTCCTGCTGTAGATGGTCTTCTTCCTCCTAAGGCCGTCGTCAGGACCACAGGGCGACCTGCTCCATACCGGGGAGTCGATGTCGTTGCGGGCGGGCTGGTAGACACGCAGCCAAGTCGAACCCTCTCTGCAGGCGGATGTGAATACCCCCAGTAGACAGGCGGTAGCTGCCCAAGTTCTCCCGCCCGTAACGTCCACTGGGCATCGGCATACTGCAGAGACGATCCAAGTTGCTGCCCGTCGATCCATCCCGTCCGCAAGTCGTTCAACTCCCATGGTGAGGGAGGAGATCCGGCGTCGCCCCTCTCGCTGGCTGCCACACAGCAAGACTTCGATGCAACTGCCACCATTGCATCGGGTCATCGCGTAGCGAGAGAGAGAGACCCTCTCACTACGGACTCCCGGTTGGGAATGACAGATGTCTCTCTGTGTTCCTCTTTATAAAGAGATAAAGATAAAGAGGGAGAGAGAGAGAGGGAGAGAGGGAGAGAGAGAGAGACAGGGAGAGAGAGGGGGAGAGAGAGAGAGAGGGATGGAGAGAGAGAGAGAGAGAGAGAGAGAGAGAGAGAGAGAGAGAGAGAGATAAAGAGAGAGAGAAGTCGGAAGTCGGAAATTTTACTGAATATAGGCCAACACCCCCTTTCAGTAGGGGTAACATGCAAAAATGAAAGAGAGAGATTGAGAGGGAGAGAGACAGAGAGAGAGAGAGAGAGAGAGAGGGAGAGAGAGAGAGAATTCGTCACATTTTCGTAGAAACAATATTGTGAACAGAAATTGTGACTACGAATTAATGCTGAACTAGGCCCAGTGTGATAACTGTTAGCTTCAAGCTTTAGCAAAATAAAATTATGTAGGCTCCTAGATTTGTGTTTTACATACCACCCCAATTTCCTATGGAACGATGATCTCTGTTTCAAATGAACGTAGGAACTGCTATTCATCATGATGCTTTGTTTGTCTCCCTTTGACTCTGATCCACGCATTGCTAGGTGATTGGTATCGTGATCAACTTTGGTGGAGGGGGGGTTAATTAGAAAGAGAGTTCTCCCCCTTTGTTCAATTTCATCACATCAACACTTTGCCTTGTCACAAAGCTATGATTATAAGAATACGGCATTGATAGGTGCGAAAATGAGATTGGCTGGTTTAAAACTTGCCCATTTCACGAAATAAGCAAAATTGCTGATTCCGCGTAATCGGCTGCCCATTCCGTGAAATAGGCAAGAAAAAACACTTTTTTCACAGATTCAGCAAATCGTTGCTTAATACGTAAAATAGGCAACGATTTGCCGATTACGCGGAATAGGCAAAATTACTGCCGATTCCACGGAATCAGCAATTACACAAATTCGGCACGACATATACATATCCTACTCCATTCTCTGTTCCCCTTTGGTTGAAAAGAGAGACAGTGACAGAGACAGATGGAGAGAGAGAGAGAGAGAGAGAGAGAGAGAGAGAGAGAGAGAGAGAGAGAGAGAGAGACAGACAGACAGACACACACGCACACAGATTCACAGACAGACAAGGATACAGAGAAAGATGTATATATATCCCCACCCCATCTGTGTCTGTCTTTTCTGTTCACCCATGAGTGTCCGGTGGGCTTATGTCCGGTGGGCTTTTGTCCGGTGGGCTTTGGTCCTGTGGGCTTATGTCCGGTGGGCTTATGTCCGGTGGGCTTTTGTCCCGTGGGCTTATGTCCAGTGGGCTTTTGTCCGGCGGGCGTATGTCCGGTGGGCGTATGTCCGGTGGGCTTTTGTCCCGTGGGCTTTTGTTCCATGGGCTTTTGTCAGATGGACTTTTGTTCCGTGGGCTTTTGTTCCATGCACTTTTGTCCCGTGGGCTTTTGTCTGGTGAGCTTTTGTCCCGTGGGCTTTTGTCCCGTGGGCTTTTGTCCTGTGGGCTTTTGTCCCGTGGGCTTTTGTCCCCTGGGCTTTTGTCCCATGGGCTTTTGTCCGGTGAGCTTTTGTCCCGTGGGCTTTTGTCCCGTGGGCTTTTGTCCGGTGAGCTTTTGTCCCGTGGGCTTTTGTCAGGTGAGCTTTTGTCCCGTGGGCTTTTGTCCCGTGGGCTTTTGTCCTGTGGGCTTTTGTCCCGTGGGTTTTTGTCCCGTGAGCTTTTGTCCCGTGGGATTTTGTCCGGTGGGTTTTTTGTCCCGTGGGCTTTTGTCCCGTGGGCTTTTGTCCCGTGGGCTTTTGTCCGGTGAGCTTTTGTCAGGTGGACTTTTGTCCCGTGGGCGTTTGTCCGGTGGGCGTTTGTCCGGTGGGCTTTTGTCCAGGATTCAGCTAAATGCAGGAAATGCAACTGGAGATGATTATGATGATGAGGAGGAGGAGGAGGAGGAGGAGAATGTTGAGGATGATCATGACGATTACGACATTCAAGACGGTTATGCCGCCGCCGCCGACGACAACTTACGTTTCTCACCGAAACATTGACGTCATTTTCTTTACGGAAGAATATTCATTGTGTATGTATGTAGTGGCAATGTAGTAGAAATAGTGATAAAGGCTTAATATGGGCCTCGCGGCCCTTGCATACCCTTTCATTCATCTTTTATGTTGATCTTTGCTTTGTGTAATGGTGGTTTGCAAACATTTTCCTACGCTCCAAATAGATATTTTCAAAAATAGCAGTGGCCAAACTTTTTATTCACTAAATTCCTTGTAAATTGTTTTCATGTTTGGATCTTCATGCAGAGGAGTTTTAAACTTATTAGTACTTGGGGCAAACTTTATGTTAGATGGTAAACAATTCCAAAATTGAACAATGAAACATTTTGATTGTTAGTCTTAAAGGGCTTCTCGCACACTAGCGTCAAGATCTCGAGATCGCGGCGATTTTTTGCTGCAAGGCGCAGTTTGATGCGCCGCTTGCGTGTGAGAGATTCGCGGCGCGGCAGGATTTTTGATGCGTAGCTGCGCGATTTTGTGTTGCTCGAGAATAGATGCGGCTCTAATTTTGATGCTCAAGATCGCAGAGATCGTGAAACTAGCCAATCACAACGGACGGAAGGACCATAACTCTGATTGAAGAAAACAAATACTGTTGTTTCTAGGAGGAGGTTTGACGCTAGAGTAATCTTTCCTTGCTTTCCAAATAAGGAAGTTCGCGCGACAAGAGGCGAAGCGACAAGAGTCGTGTGTGAGAACACCACTGCCTCGCTACAATGTGTGATGTGATGCAGGCGTCAACGCGTGAAGGCGTTGCTCTGAGAAACAATTGACGCCTGATGCTAGTGTGCGAAGGCCTTTAGAACACTTTTGAAAAATAAAATCCCCCACTCTTCCTAGTTGTATCTAAAATAATTAGCACAAAAAAGACTCTTGCAGCTCAATGTTATCTATATGGTTAAAGATCTTAATAATAAATTATGTAGTATGACCAGTCAGCTAGTTATACTCACAAACCCACAGGTAGATATAGACAACATCGACACCACCTTCAATCTTGTTAAAAGGATATGTGATTATTTTGCCACTTTTGCTACCTAAGTCAAATTGTTCAACATGATATAGAGCACATGATTCTCGCACACAGGCATTGGCATGTAAGTCTGCAAATGCCGTATTCGCACTTTTGACAATTAAGGACCTCAATTAAATTAAAAAGCAAACTATATATATATAAGAGGAAAGTTTTATGGTGTGTTTGTTTTTTCTTCTTCAATTCTTGTACGCCCAATTAAATGGTGAGAAGTTTTAAGTTATTGATTACGGTGGTTTCTATCGTCAAGGAAACGGATAAACAGTAAAACTCCACAAATGGGAAAGTTGAGTTATATTGAATGTAGGGCTCATTTTAGGTCTTCGGAATACCCTGCTAACTTTAAAACAACAGAGGTAAGTTTGCATTGCCTCATTCTAAAACACAACCTCAGTGTAAACTGAAAAAGCATGGTCGATTACCCCATTCTAGGGCAATTACACAGGCGCACACACACACACACGCACACGCACGCACACGCACGCACGCACGCACACGCACGCACACACACACACACACACACACACGCGCGCGCGCGCGCGCGCGCGCGCACGCACACGCACGCGCACACACACACACACACACACACACACACACACACACACACACACACACACAAGATATGCTAAAAAATAAAAAATATTTTTTTTTTTTATGCGTTTGTAAATTAATTTTGAGCCTCTGGAGTGTTTTTGTTTAATAAGTTAATGAGTTGGTCAGTTAGTTAGTGAGTGAGTGAGTTGGTCAGTTAGTTAGTTTTAATTATCTTTGATTTACAACTTGTGCAGCCCACCTACTTCAACTGGCATCCGGGACAACCTGCCAACAGGGGAGGTAACGCTAACTGCGTCGCCATCTTTCCTCAGGACAACTATAAATGGTCAGACATACTAATTGATTATTTTACCTGTTTAATCCTCCACCTGTTCATCCTTTTTTGTTTTTTTATTCTCCTTTCCCACTCTGCATTTGTCCGACCGTCAACAATTTGACTTCATGAACAATAAGGTTTTGTCTTTTTTGCTTTCCTCCGTTTTTCTCTTTCTTTTTTTCTGACTCGTTTTTCTTTCGTGATGTTGTTAATCAGGGACGGTATTCATGTCGAGATAGCATGAGACTTAGCATGATGCTAACTTAGAAGCTCTTCCAATGTCCTATAGGATTTAATAGGACTTTTGGAAGAGCTTCTAAGTTAGCATCATGCTAAGTCTCATGCTATCTCGACATGAACAACAAGGTTTTGTTTCGTTTTCGTTTTCCCTGACCTTTGTTCTTTGGTTAAAGTTGAGCCAAGTTGTCGAATGTTTTTGTTGTTCGATTGTTCAAATATTTGTTGTTGCTGGGGGTTTTGGGGTTGTTTTTTGTTGCTTAGGCTACTTTGCCTCTCTTTTAGAGAAATAGGCTTTCATTGAGTTCGGTTGGTGTTTTTTTTCATTTGTGCGCGCGTGGTTGTTTCCCTTGAATTCCGTTTGCGTTGTCTTTATATTTCAAGTCATTTAGCGACGTCTAGGTCCATTCAACTTGGTTGTTTAATTATCTCTGATTATGGTCCTCTCACACAGGTGGGACTCCCCTTGTACAACGAAACTGAACTTCATCTGTCAGAAGGCTGCTAGTGAGTATGAACAAAAACACCTGTTGTCTAAATGTAAAGCGCTAATAAAGTTATACTTGACAGATACGTGACTGACCAACAATGCGCATTGTTCGCTCGCGCACGCATGTGTGTGTGTGTGTGTGTGTGTGTGTGTGTGTGTGTGTGTGTGTGTGTGTGTGTGTGTTTGTTCGTTCGCTCGCGTGCTTGCACGTGTGTGTGTATGTGTGTGTGTGTGTGTGTGTGTGTGTATGTGTGTGTGTATGCGCATTATTACATTTTTATTCTCTGTTTCATTAACTTCATTTTCGTTGTGCAGGATTCTTTTGGCTCTGCTTGCAGCTTCCTTATTACAGTTTGTTTCGTTTTGTATTCTTTTATTTGGGCAGAAATGTACAAAGGCCTTCAATCTGCATATTTCGTTGCCCCAATCAATCAATATTCTTCTTATTCTTCTTCTTCTTCTTCTTCTTCCTCTTCTTCTTCTTCTTCTTCTTCATCATTTTCTCCTTCTTTGTTGTATTCACTTTTTTCTTTTTTCTTTCTTCTCCCCCTCCTCCTTCTCCTTCTTCTTCTTCTTCTCTTCCTCCTTCTTCTTCTTTCTCTGCTTCTTCTCCTCCTTCTCCTCCTTCTCCTCCTCCTCCTCATCCTTCTTCTTCTTCTTTTTCTTCTTCCTCTCCTCCTTCGCCACCTCCTCCTCCTCCTCTTTCTTCTTCTTCTTCTTCTTCTTCTTCTTCTTCTTCTTCTTCTTCTTCTTCTTCTTCTTCTTCACTTTTTCAAATTCGTCTGATTCTTATTCTTCTTCTCCCTTTCCTCTCTTCTTCCTCTTTCTCCTCCTAAACATAGACTTATCAATCCTCGTATTTTTTTACTTTTCAGTGGTATCCGGTCAGACCGTAGCACCAACTACTCAACGTGAGTGAAATGTGTGTATATGTGCGTGCGTGCGTGCGTGCGTGCGTGCGTGCGTGCGTGTGTGTGTGTGCATACGTGTGTAACAACAACAATGCATTTCACTCCATTTTTGCAGGCCTTATGGCCCATAATTATGAACATATCAATAATTTTCAGCATTATGTCACTTTTGACAGAGGTGATGGTTCTCTCTAATCTCGATACAATTAACTGCAACTTTCACTGTTGACTAAATCGTAGTAAACGAAAGTAATGTTAGCTCGTGACTGATTCGTAGCTGACTAATGAAGTTTTATTGAGGGTTAATGAGAACCTTCATTGTTGACAAATGACTCATTTATAGTTGGCTAAGTAATAATGCGAAGTTTCATTGTTTGCAAACAACAAATTTCATTGTTGATAAACGGTCAATTCTCATTGACCAATAGCAAATTTCATTGTTAACGAATGACGATTTTCATTGGTAGCAAACGATAATTTTCATTGTTGACTAAATTAAATTAAATTATGACAAATTTCACTGTTGAACAATAACGATGTTATGTTGGCTAGGGTAGGCTTAAGGTCTGTGTACACGTTAACATTATTCACAAGATCTTTCTATTTCCCCATGACAACACAGTGAGCTGTTAGTCATATTAAGAGTGGGCTATCATTTCCATGGGGAAATAGAAATATCTCGTGACTAATGTCAACGTGCACAGAACTTTACTGGCAATCTTCTGCTTGAACATTGAGGGGTTATCCCCTGTTCCCCTACAATAATATATGGCGACTCAAAACAAATGCAACCCTCAACATCGTTAATAAAACTGTTAATATTAAAGCTATTATTCTGACTTTCCATGTGTATGAAGAAGGTGAAAGGTTGCAACAATTTCTTTCTTTCCAAGATGGCTCAGAGAACTCCAGAAAATAACCATTTCTATGGTAACCCATTTTTAGAAAACTGAGGCGTAAAAACACTTTAGCAGAAAATTTCATTTGTCGACAAATTGTCTGTTTCTCGAAAACGACTGGCTTTTTAGCCCTGAAAATTGAAATGCAAGACAGTGGTGTATATCCCGACTTTTTGAGCCCACATACGAATGAAACATTTTGTTCAGATACCGTAGAAATTGAAATTGCAAACGAAGACATTTGAAACTCTGAAAGTGTTTCTGGACCTCCAAAAGGGCTTCGTCTATATAAAAAAAAAAAAGGAGTACCATGGAAACCGTTACTTTCTGGAACACAAACAAACAAATCTTGGGAAAAAAACTAATTGTGATATTTCATGCATTAAATCTTATTTACAAACCCAAAACATCGAAATAATATCTTGTAAATTAAAATGTTTATAATAATAATAATAATGACAATTTGTATGGCCAATTCTGTAGGTTGCATTTTTCATGAGACACCCCGTATTATATTGTCTTTGTGTGTGTGTGTGTGTGTGTGTGTGTGTGTGTGTGTGTGTGTGTGTGTGTGTGGTGTGTGTGTGTGAGTGTGTGAGAGAGAGAGAGAGAGAGAGAGAGAGAGAGAGAGAGAGAGAGAGAGAGAGAGAGAGAGAGAATGGGAATGTTTTGTAGCTGTTTTTTCTTTGTAAAGCGCCATGAATAAAATGTTCTAGATATGTGCGCTATATAAGTGCCAATTATTATTATTTATTATTATTATTATTATTATTATCATCATTCTACCACAGCTACGTGGAGTCCCCGGTGCGGCCCTATGTGGCAGGAGGACCCCAACTCCAACTCGTGCTACATGTTCCGCACGGAGCGCCTCTCCTGGCTGGACGCCCTCGACTCCTGCCAGACCTACCAGGGTCAGCTGGCCTCCATAGGATCCGTCACCCAGCAGTACTACATCAACGGTCAGTATGGTAGGGCTGCTCTCGTGTTGCTAGGGTAGGTGGACTCCTGCCGGACGTACCAGGGTCAGCTGGCCTCCATAGGATCCATCACGCAGCAGTACTACATCAACGGTCAGTATGGTAGGGCTGCTCTCGTGTTGCTAGGGTAGGTGGACTCCTGCCAGACGTACCAGGGTCAGCTGGCCTCCATAGGATCCATCACGCAGCAGTACTACATCAACGGTCAGTATGGTAGGGCTGCTCTCGTGTTGCTAGGGTAGGTGGACTCCTGCCAGACGTACCAGGGTCAGCTGGCCTCCATAGGATCCGTCACCCAGCAGTATTACATCAACGGTCAGTATGGTAGGGCTGCTCTCTTGTTGCTAGGGTAGGTGGACTCCTGCCGGACCTACCAGGGTCAGCTGGCCTCCATAGGCTCCGTCACCGAGCAATACTACATCAACGGTCAGTATGGAAGGGCTGCTCTCTTGTTAGAAGAGCAGGTGAGGATAATGCATCTCTGGATCCAGTCATCACCGAGCAGTACTACCTCAACGGTCAGTACGGCAGGGTTGCTCTCGTGTTGCAAGGGTAGGGGGGTAGTGCATCTCTGGATCCTGTCATCACCGAGCAATGCTACCTCAACGGTCAGTATGGTAGGGCTGCTCTCGTGTTGCTAGGGTAGGTGGGCTCCTGTCAGACGTACCAGGGTCAGCTTGCCTCCATAGGCTCCATCACCGAGCAGTATTACATCAACGGTCAGTATGGTAGGGCTGCTCTCTTGTTGCCAGGGTAGGTTGACTCCTGCCGGACCTACCAGTGTCAGCTGGCCTCCATAGGATCCGTCACCCAGCAGTATTACATCAACGGTGAGTATGGTAGGGCTGCTCTCGTGTTGCAAGGGCAGGTGGGGGTAGTGTATCTCTAGGGCAGGTGAGACTCCCACTGTGTGGGGGGGTCCCATCAGCAGTAGTACATCAACGGTCAACAGGTTAAAGGGTTAAAGATCCCAATGCTGTTTTATGAGCTTTCGCCATGATAGTGAATAAAATATGGTCTCATTTACACAGATCACAATTGTCCCGGGAAGAAGGAAGATGATGGCAATAATGAGGAGGAGGAGGAGGGGGAGAGGAGGAGGAGGGCTACGAGAAGACGATTAAGATGATTATGAAAAACGACGGCGGATGGTGTTTGATGATGATGATGATATGATGATGATGATGATGATAATGATGATTCAGTGATGGGGGTTAATGCATGATGATGATGATGATGATATTGATTCAATGATGATGATGATTGTTGATAGTTGTAATGAAGGTAGCGATATCGACGACGACGACGAGGAGGAAGGGGAGGAATAGAAACAACACGAAGACTGACTGATCATGTGTGAATGTGCATAGCTATGTCAATCCACGCGTGTATGTCTCACTGTCTATCTGTGTGTCTGTCTGTGTTGTCAACAGGGTCGCCATATCGGGGCTGGGGGCCAACTTTTTCTGGGTAGGAGCCAACGACCGGCGACAGTGGGAGAGTGGCTGGCGATGGACCGATAAACTCCCCCTTAGCCTTCGTCAACTGGAAGCCCAGTGAGTTGCATCCCTTTGGGGTTTTGTGTGTGCTTTGTTTCTTTTGGGAAAAATCACAAGTGTGTGTGCGTTGTGTGCGTGTGCGTGCGCGCGTGTGTGCGGTGTATGCGCGTGTGTGTTTGCGTGCGGTGTTTGTGTGTGTCTCTGTGTGTGTAAGTGTGTGTGCATGTATCCGTGTGTGTGTGTGTGCGTGTGAGTCTGTGGTGCGTGATTGTGCCGTTTGAGGCCCGCGCGCGCCGTTGCTGTGCGTTGCCGTGAGTGGAGTGTGTGCGTGCGTCGCTGTGCGTGTTGAGTGCATAGAGTTGTGTATGTGTTTGAGTGGTGTGTGTTGTGTGTGTGCGCGCGTGCGTAAGCGTGTGTTTGTGTGGGTTGAGTATGTAATGTGTTGTGCGTAGGTTGTGGTGTTGTTGCGCGCGTGTGCGCGCGCTGTGTGGTTGAGTATGTGTGTCTGTGGTGTGTGTGTGTGTGTTATGTGTGTGTGTGAGTGTGTGTGTGTGTGTGTGTGTGTTTTGTGTGTGTTGTGTGTGTGTGTGTGTCACGTGTGTGTGTGTGTGTGTGTGTGTGTGGTGTGTGTGTGTGTGTGTGTGAGTGTGTGTGTGTGTATTTGTGTGTATGTGTGTGTGTGTGTGCGCGCGCGCGCGTGGCGCGTGTGTCTCCAGATCCATAGGTAAAGGCTAAACTTTCAACTGTTGGTCGGCGCTCTTTTTGCTGTCTCACTGACCGACCTCCTGGAACAAACTTCCTCACTCCCTCCGTCAGCGATCGACCCTCTCTGCTTTCAAATAAAACCTAAAAACCTCACCTGTTTCCCTGTCATTGAAGCTCTTTTTCTCTTTCCCTCCTCTTTCTTGCCTTTTGGTCTATTTCTCAAACATATGTAAGTGTGTGATATCTTCTTGTTCGTTCTTCGCATAGCGTTTTTGTTTGAATGCGTTATGAATGCCGTTAACGCGCTGTGTGCGCGTTCGATTTGTTTTCTATCAAGATTTAGCGCCGTATTAATATTGTATTTTGTTATTGGTTGTTGTGTGTGTCTGTGTGGCATGTGTGTGTGTGTTTGTGTGTGTGTGTGTTGTGTGTTTGTGTGTGTGTGTGTGTGTGTGTGTGTGTGTGTGAGATGAGAGAGAGAGAGATGCGAGAGAGAGAGAGAGAGAGAGAGAGAGAGAGAGAGAGAGAGAGAGAGAGAGAGAGAGAGAGGGGCTGTGCTGGTGATGAGATGGGATGTTGGTGGGAAGGGTGGAGGGTTGTATGAAAGTTAGACTGCAAGCGGGCGTGCAGTTAAAGTGAGCGGGACGTGTGAAGTGAAAGAATACGTTTTAAAGCATGTAATTACAATGTGTTCTCTGATAAATTGGTTTGTTTTTGTGTGTGTATATATGACGTGTCCGCAAGTTTTGAAATTATCCTTGTTTTTAAAGTGAGGACTAAATAAAGTTGAGTTTTGAGTTGAGTTTGAGTTGAGTTGAGTTGAGTTGAGTTGATAGATAGATAGATATCAACATTTTTGCCCGTACGAAAGACAAGTGTGCAGGTATCAGATAAAGTTAACGTGGGTTTCTTTTTAGTCAACAGATTACCCCATTTATGGGAGAATGTGAATAGCGCCCGCTGGTAGTCCTGTGATCAGCGATGATAGAAACTTTGATTTGGTAGACCCTAGCTTATTAAAACGTTAGTCCCACACACCGCTGTGTGTATGTGTGTGTTGTGTGAGTGGACATGCATGTGTGTGTGCGTGTGCCGTGTGCGTGCGTGCGTGCGTATATTGTGTGTGTGCGTGTGTGTGTGCCGTGTGAGTGCGGGCTCGTCGTGCAAACTAGTGTGCGTATATGCGTGTGTGTGTGTGTGCACGGTGTGACACAAACGCGAGAGATGAGACAGAACAACAGAGAGGAGAAGAGGTAGAGATGTGAGAGAGAGAGAGAGAGGAGCGAGAGAGAGAGAAGAGAAAGAGAGAGAGAGAGAGAGAGAGAGAGAAGAGAGAGAGAGAGAGAAAGAGAGAGAGAGAGAGAGAGAGAGAGAGAGAGAGAGAGAGAGAGAGAGATTTTGGGAATAACAGTACATACTCGTTGTATCATGGATGTAAAATTACAATGTGGGACTAGTGGTATGTGGTAACAAAAGTATGCTTCCATTAAAACCTCAACCTATTGTCTCATCCGTGCGGAATATATGCATGTAATTGTTGGCGTACTGTTCCAAACTAGAAAATAAGAATGTAAATACATTCATATTTTCAAGTGAATCTTGGCTTTTTAGAACAGAGCTGAACTAAACTGATTCATGTCATGACATGGATGCATTACATATGGGGCTCAAAAATGATAAAATACCAGTTAACTACTTAACTGGCTTTAATATACTAGTTAAGTAGTTAACTGTGGGGAAGTTCAGTTCTTATTCCAGGCTTTCGGCCAAGTAGTTACGACTGAACAAACCAATGTGTCAGGATATAATCAACTTTATGTTCCGCTGTCTTTAGCCAAAAGGCAGAGAAGCGATCAGAATTTGAACATAAGCTATAGTTAACTGTCTTTTCTTATTCCAGTTAAGTACTTAACTGATATAATCAACTTTCGCTTCCGGCCTTTCGCTTCCGGCAAAAGAAAAGTCAGTTAACTGTTAAGTGGCATTTTGTCAGGAAAACCAACTCCTTAACTGTTTTTTGTAACACGAAATCCCATTGGATGTACTGCAGATCAGCAATCTTTCCCCATTTACACTGTGAAAGAGTTACATACCTTCAATATCATTTTTTTAATTAGCAATTGTTATTACGTATCGGACCTGCAGTACCGCCAGGATTTGCTCAGAGCTTTGAATGATGGTTGGAAGATGATTCATCCCATATGTGCTGTTTTGCAGCCGAGTGTATGTAAAACCTACATTTCATTCATTCAAACGCCGACCAATTACAATGTGTGTTACAAAGCCTTCAGAAAATAATCGCTCTCAGACGGAAAAGCAACTTAACAGTTAAGTGATATTTCGAAATGTCAGTTAACTAGTATAAACGATTTCGGCTTTCGGTAAAACAAAGTCAGTTAACTAGTTAACTGAGTTAGAAAAGCCAGTTAAGTAGTTAACTGATATTTTATCAATTCTGAGCCCCATAATTACATGATGCAGGTGAACCAAACAACCAAGGCAACTCTGACTGCGTGGCCATTTCCGGTCAAGATGGCCGCTGGAGTGATTTCCCTTGCCAAGCCCGCTACGGCTACATTTGCAAGAAACCAGGTGAGATCGGAATTTAATTCAAAGAGATGTGCAGGGCCTGATCTAGGGTGGGGGGGGGGGGGGGGGGGGGGGGGTTTTCCGGAACCCCCTCCGCCCCAAGCATGTACCTTATGGCTCCCCCCCCCCACCTGCGTGCGCATCTCGACCCTTCCAACGGAAGTGTCGCCATCTTAGTCATTATTTGTGTGTAAGCAAAGTGAAAATGTTATCTAAATGTGTACAGAAAACATCCAGATGTTATAAATACAGTTTAGATAAGTTTCGAATTGGAACAGCCAAATACGCAGCATCGATCTGGCATTTTTCAAACAAGTTACTGACTAAGATGGCGGTCTCCCATAATATGGCGCTCCTTGTGGCCGGATATGACGACACGTGGGTACAAGCCATACAAGGGTGAAATGTTAAAAAATGGCTCGAATTTTGCCTTAATTATGACCAAAATTCAAATATGTCCGGGGTCTTTGCCCCCTGGATTAACCCTAAACCAATGCAGCTCCCTGGACCCCCGACGGACCTCCCCTCCCTTATGAATCACTTGGCCCGGCCCTGTTGTGTGTGTGTGTGTGTGTGTGTGTGTGTATGTGTGTGTTGTGTGTGTGTGTGTGTGTGTGTGTGTGTGTGTATGTGTGTGTGTGTGTGTGTGTGTGTGTGTGTGTGTGTGTGTGTGTGTGTGTGTGTGTGTGTGTGTGTGTGTGTGTGTGTGTGTGTGTGTGTGTGTGTGTGTGTGTGTGTTTTGTGTGTGTGTGTGTGTGTGTGTGTGTGTGTGTGTGTGTGTGTGTGTGTGTGTGTGTACAACTGCAACTCTGTATTTAAGAAGAAATGTGGATTAAGATGCAGATTAACACACACACGCACGCACGC
>CM065703.1:42600808-42608308 GCA_017654935.2 Phymorhynchus buccinoides | reverse complement strand
TTTTAATAGTGCTTTATAATGCGAGTGCCTCATAATTTATGTGCTTTATACATTATGTACATAAATAGCACAAAGACACGCGTGAACGCACGCATGAACGCCGCGGCACGGACAGAGAGAGAGAGAGAGAGAGAGAGAGAGAGAGAGAATGAGACAGAGAGAGAGAGAGAGAGAAAGAAAGAAAAGAAGAGACAGAGAGAGAGAGAGAGAGAATGAGAGAGAGAGAAAGAAAGAAAGAAAGAGAGAGAGAGAGAGAGAGAGAGAGAGAGAGAGAGAGAGAGAGAGAGAGAGAGAGAGAGAGAGAGATGAAATGTATCTTTCACACAAAACCACAAACACTTTTTTTTTTAAAGAAGCGTATTCTGATACAATAACACAAACAAAATACACATAATGTAGCCTACACATACACGCCACATATTTGTGTGCATACTTATTCATACATTTACGAGGCTCTGTGTGCATATCACAGGGTGGCCGTCAAGGCAATGTGGCTAAGTCCCAACGACACAAAGATGGAAGGGAGTTTCAACCGGATGGAGCGATGGCAGCTATTTCACCCTTACTGTGTGTGCAGTCTGTTTCTGTGTCTGTCTGTGTGTATGCATACATTTACGACGGTCTGTGTGTATACTCAGGATGGCCGAGAGAGAGAGAGAGAGAGAGAGAGAGAGAGAGAGAGAGAGAGAGAGAGAGAGAGAGTCACAGCACTCTACTACATGTTTTGGTCCTCTGCTAGGCTAATGCATATTCATGAGGCTCTCAAGGGTCGTGTGCGTCGCACGCTCAATGAAAAGGGAGGATACCTGCAAAACAACAAAGAGCCAAGGGAGACTATAACTGTCCAGTGTAGAGTACCTTTATCCATAACATTTGTATCACTATACTTGTGGCGGTGCCATAGCCGATGAGGTTTAACCGAGGCGTGGTTACCGCTACACCTATCTGTATTAATAAAAAAATCGGGACTTTACTGGTTTCATACTGCCTCCGGGCATTGCCTCCAGTATTGTTCCCACCATATTTGTATTTACAAATGTCCCATATGTGTTTGATTCAGACCAAGAGGACGTAAAACACCATTTTCGCCCTTTATCCATGTGAATACAAAGCTCCATGAGCAGAAGTGACGTCAAACACTTCTGCCCCACATGGCCGAAAGGCCCAAGAGGGCGTTAAACATTATTGTCTCTCTCTGACGTCAAACACGGCCCACTGGACGCTAATAGCTCGGCCCTTCTGGGCCTCGCAAAAATATGCCGCGGAAGGGACATTCGAATGGAGCGATGGTGGCCATTTCAACAGTACTCTCTGTGTGTGTCTATCTGCACGTGAGTAACGTGTGTGTGCATAGGCTACTTATTCACACATTACATTTTTTTTCTTTTCAGGGTGGCGCTATGGCATGTGGCTGGGTCCCAACGACAAAAAAGATGGAGGGCAGTTTCGAATGGAGCGATGGCAGCCATTATTTTCACCCTCAATATGTGTATGTTTGTGCGTGTCTGTATATATGCATATTATATGTGCGTGCATGTGTCTGTGTGTATATATGCATATTATATGTGCGTGCATGTGTCTGTGTGCATACTCAGGGTGGCGTCATGGCATGTGGCTGGGTCTCAACGACAAGAAGATGGAGGGCAGCTTCGAATGGACCGATGGTAGCCCTGTCAGCATCACTGTGTGGAAAACCCACGAACCGGACAACTCGCACGACAGCGACTGTGTCGCCATGTACAATGTATGTACGGTGATTTTGCGTGTATGCATCTGTCTGTGTGTGTGTTTCTGTCTGTCTGTGTGTGTCTGTCTGTCTGTCTCTCTCTCTCTCTCTCTCGTTATCTCTCTCTGTCTCTCTCTCTCTGTCTCTGTCTCTCTCTGTCTCTCTCTCTCTCTCTCTCTCTCTCTCTCTCTCTCTCTCTCTCTCTCTCTCTCTCTCTCTCTCTCTCTCTCTCTCTCTCTCTCTCTCTCTCTCTCTCTCTCTCTCTCTCTCTCACTCAATGATTGTGTGCGGGGTTGGGGGGCGATGAATGGGTGTGTGAATGCATATAATGCTTTGATTCCATATCTTACACACAATATCTTGGATGTCTTGCATGCATTATTTTTGTTCTCTCTCTCTCTCTCTCTCTCTCTCTCTCTCTCTCTCTCTCTTCTCTCTCTCTCTCTCTCTCTCTCTCTCTCTCTCTCTCTCTCTCTCTCTCTCTCTCTCTCTCTTCTCTCTCTCTCTCTCTCTCTCTCTCTCTCTCTCTCTCTCTCTCTCTCTCTCTCTCTCTCTCTCTCTCTCTCTCTCTCTCTCTCTCTCTCTCTCTCTCTCTCTCTCTCTCTCTCTCTCTCTCTCTCTCTCTCTTTTCTCGTTCATTATTGGAAGTTTAGTTATGTTTTTCTTCCTCTGTTCGAGGTGTAGGCCTAAACAAGCCCATTGTGTGCTTATTCTTTTCCCTCGATAAACAAGTTTCAAGTTCAAGCCTCTCTCTCTCTCTCTCTCTCTCTCTCTCTCTCTCTCTCTCTCTCTCTCTCTCTCTCTCTCTCTCTCTCTCTCTCTCTCTCTCTCTCTCTCTCTCTCTCTCTCTCTCTCTCTCTCTATCTGTCTCTCTCTCTCCCTCTCTCCCACAATTGATCGAGTTATATTTGTGGGTACATACATTGATTTCCTGCAAAACACACATACACGCGCGCACACGCACAGAGAGAGAGAGAGAGAGAGAGAGAGAGAGAGAGAGAGAGAGAGAGAGAGAGAGAGAGAGAGAGAGAGAGACTGTGTCTAAGATCACTGTAAGGTGGATAGACGTTAAATTAAAGAATAAACACTGTGAGGCGCACGCACGCACGCACGCACACACACACACACGCACGCACGCACACGCGCGCGCACATGTATTTTCTAAAATTAGATTCTTCTCATGATAACACTTCTTTCTATTTTTCTTCATCATCATCATCATCATCATCAACATCACTATAATCGTCATCACCTTTTTTCATGTTATGTTTTTCAGTCCAAGTATTGGGCCGACTATCAGTGTGACGCCAACGTAGTCGGTGCCTTCGTATGCAAGAAACCCATGGCACTGCAAGACTCTGCCGACATGGCACTGAGTCAGGGATGCAGACAGGTCTGTATGTCAACGGTCTCATTAATTAATGAAACTGTGCTCCTCTTCTTTGAATACAGCCATCATAACATTCGTTTTGTTTTCGTTATATTAATGTTTTAAATACTTCATATTGTAAAACGTAACAATATCTAGTAGATTCCGTTTGTTATACAGAGTATAATTCGATGGCTTGGAGTCAAAACGGACTATCTTTAGATAGTCCATTGATGTATTATTGGATTTATTACAAAAACTAATAACTTGTATCAAACAATGACTGCAGAAATATAAAAAGGGGGTTTCGCTTTTTATATTTCAGCAGACTTTTTTTATGCAAGTTATTAGTTTTCGTAATAAGTTCAATAATATGTCAATTACTCCAAGCCATCGTATTATTATGCACATTATTTCCTATAGTGTTTCTTCTTTTACAACAGGGTATAGGTTTTCGGGCTCAGTGCTACGTGTTTGTGAACGGTCCCACCAGATGGTCCTCTGCCCAGTCATACTGTCATCGCCTGCATGGAAATCTGGCTACCATCAGTGACAGGTAGTGTCATATGGCATGACAATGGCAATCTGTCATCATCATCATCATCATCATCTTAAATTTTTATCTTTATCATTCATCATCATCATCATCAACATCATCATCAACATAATCATCATCATCGTCCTCATGGTAATCTGGCAACTATCAGTGACAGGTAGGTTTTATATTGAATGATCATGGCAATCATTATCATGATCATGATCATCATCCTCATCTTAAATTATTATCTTTATCATTCATCATCATCATCATCAACATCATCATCAACATAATCATCATCATCGTCCTCATGGCAATCTGGCAACTATCAGTGACAGGTAGGTTTTATATTGAATGATCATGGCAATCATTATCATGATCATGATCATCATCCTCATCTTAAATTATTATCATCATCATCATCATCATCATCAACATCATCATCATCGTCCTCATGGCAATCTGGCTACCGTCAGTGACAGGTAGTTGTCATATGGAGGTTATATTCCTAAACCGTGGTTTAATCATTCACATTCCTCCCAATAATGCCAGACAAAACAATGGCCTACAACTCGAGCCCCTGTTGCATTTCCCTTCGTTCTCTCGCGTCTCGCATGCTGCAAGTAGGCTTTACATGAATTAAAATTGTCTTCCCTCGATAGGTACAATTTAGCCCGGTAGTGTCAGGGTTTTACATTTTATTTGACTGCTTTCTTTCTTTCTGTCCGTCCTGTTTTCTCTTTATTTTGCCCATTTAGGCCAAGATTATGTTTGATAAAGGAAACTTTACGGCCCGAACTATTACCAACTACTTTACTGGGCGTTGGGTTTTTTTCTTCGTCGTGTTTGTTTTTCTTTCCTTCTTTCTTTTTCTTTTTTTCCCCAGACATATCCAAGCCTTCGTAAGCGCGGAGCTGCTAGGCAAAACCTCTTCGTTCTGGATAGGTCTGAAGAACGTGGCTGCTCAGAACAACACCTATATGTGGAGCTCCAAGTACCCTGTGGACTTTACGTTCTGGTCCATGAACCACACTGGTAGGTTAGAGAGAGAGAGAGAGAGAGAGAGAGAGAGAGTGAGAGAGAGAGAGAGATAGAGAGAGAGAGAGAGAGAGAGAGAGAGAGAGAGAGAGAGAGAGAGAGATAGACAGAGAGAGAGAGAGAGAGAGAGAGAGAGAGAGAGAGAGAGAGAGAGAGAGAGAGAGAGAGAGTGTGAAGAACGTGTCTGCTCAGAACAACACCTACATGTGGACAACAACAACAACAACAGAGCATGCACATGGACGGACAACCAATATAAAATATATGGTAACAATTTCAGACTATATAATTACGTAGATCTATCTCTCGCTCTCACACTCTCTCACTCTCTGACCCCCCCCCCCCCCCCCCCACACACACACACACACACACACACACACAAAACAAACACACACACACAGACAGACATACTAACACACGCACATATACGTGCACATGCACACTTATACTAATCACACGCTAACACACATACACACGCACACACGCATGCACGCAATGTGCCTGTGAACGTCTTGACCTTCGACCTTTGAACCGCTTGATTTTGCATGCGCCATTGATCTCGAACCCACATGTCATTTGACCTTGAAATCACGATCCCCTTGACCTTGAATCCTCGACATTAAACCCATGGATCCCTTGACCTTCAACTGATGAATCTCGTGAACTTGACTTCGTTACTTTGTGACCATCTATTGATCTCCTAACCACCATCATCATCATCATCATCTTCTTGTTGTCTGCTGTGTCGCCTCCGTCACCTAGGCAACGAGGTGGGCACGTGCGTTGCCATGACGTCGGGTCGGATGGCGGGCACGTGGCAGAACGTGGGCTGCACGCAGAGCCTGCCTTACATCTGCGAGGCCCCGCGCCGAGGGTTCACCACCCCTCCCCCCACCTCCCCCACCACTGTGGGGAGAACCAGCTGCCCTGACGGATGGGTCACTCTGGATCTCCTTTGTGTCAAGGTGAAGGGGAGAGAGAGATGGGGAGAAGGAGGGATGGGAGAGAGAAGGAGGGAGAGAGAGAGAGAGAGAGAGAGAGAGAGAGAGAGAGAGAGAGAGAGAGTAAAAGAGAACGAGAAAAGAGAGGAAGAGGAAATACTGAACAGAGAGAGATGAGAAGAGAGAAGCGAAGACAGAGAGAGAGAGAGAGAGAGAGAGAGAGAGAGAGAGAGAGAGAGGGGGGGGGGGGGAGAGATATAGAGAGAGAGAGACAGACAGACAGACAGACAGACAGACAGACAGAGAAAGTATATATGGAAAAGGGAATAGAGCGAGAGAGCAGGGCAGGAAGATATAGAGAGGGGAAGATAAAAGTGAGAGGGAAGGAGAGTGGGATTTATTCATTTAAGCAGTACACTGAAGGATAAACTGAACTTTGTGTCAATAGTTTTCTTGCCATAGTTGGCAAAATATGACTTAGCAAGAGGAGAGACAGACAGACAGACAGACAGATAGGCTGACTAAAAAATAACATCAACGATTCAAATGTTCCAGGCGTTCAACGTGACACAGGCACAGCGACTGTCGTGGATGGAGTCACGTGCGGCCTGTCAGACCTACGGGGGAGACCTGTTGGACGTGCGTAGCAAAGACATGGAAGACACCATCCTCAGTCAGGTCTTCAACAAGTGAGTGCAGTGTTAGAGAAGAAGAACCCCCCGTGCATGGGGATACCGGGGGGGTCTTTCGTTAAAATAGTTCCCCCACCTTCTGGACGTTCTGTGCTTGAAACTTCCTCTGAAACTTCCTCTGATCTGCCACTCTCCTCGCCTTTTCCCTTTGCTTTCTGTCATCTATTTCTTTCTGGCTTATTGGCCCATTCTCCTCCTTTTTTCCAAAAGAATCCTCCTTCCCTCCCTCTCTCTTTGTGGCTGACTATGTGGATGACTATGTTAACACGATTGTAGTTTGAACGGAGGAACCTAGGGAGGGCTCCCATTTCGCGTGCGGGTAGGTAATTAAGATATATAGGCCAGGTTCGAAGATCAAAGTCATTGGTCAAATGTCAAGGTCACTGGAGCCGAAAGTGCTGCCGCGTGGCTGGCTGATGTAGCGTTTTTCACGCTGTAAGTTCTACTTAGGGCCAAACTGGATGCTAATGTCAACTAATAATAGAAGCCTTGTATGTAAAACAATAGTACTGAGCTGGGCCTGTATTCACTGGATGCTAATATCAACTAATAATAGAAGCCTTGTATGTACTATACTACGACTTGTGGCAGTACCATAGCCGATGAGGTTTAACCGAGGCGTGGATACTGCTACACCTATCTGCATTGTTAAAAATTCGGGACTTTACTGGTGTTGCACTGCCTCCGGGCATTACCTCCAGTATTGTTCCCACCATCTTTGTATTTGCAAATGTCCCATATGTGTCTGTCCCAGACCGAGAGGACGTAAAACACCATTTTTCATTCATTCATTCAGCCTTGTATGTAAAACAATATCACTGACCTGGGCCTGTGTTCACTTTGAGATAGTATGAGACTTATCATCATATCTTAGAAGTCCTTCTAAAATAGTAGGATTTAATAGGACTTTAGAAGGACTTCTAAAATCATGATGATAAGTCCCATACTATCTCAATGGAAATACAGGCCCAGATTTTCCACAAAAATATACTGGTTGTTACTATGCAGCCATTGTTATTTATTTAAGAGATGAGCATCATTTTATTTGGAGTGTTCATATTTTTTTCGATTTACCAAAGCAAATTCTCCCTAACAGATTACTTTATCCCAGATCTGTGTTTTCTTTTTGTGATTTATTTTCTGCTAAAAAAAAGAGATTTTACTAAAATTATGCAAATTCATTAAAGCATGTAATG
>CM065703.1:42585808-42593308 GCA_017654935.2 Phymorhynchus buccinoides | reverse complement strand
GGGGGGGGGGGGGGGGGGGGGGGGGGGGGGGGGGGGGGGGGGGGGGGGGGGGGGGGGATTAATGGGTTTTGAAATTGGATTTGAAGGCGGAGAGGGTCGGTCGTTGGCGGAGGGAGAGAGGAAGCTCGTTTCAGGAGGTCGGTCCTGAGACAGGAAAAGAGCGCCGACCAACAGTTGAAAGCTTATGCCAAGGGATCTGGAGAGAGAGAGAGAGAGAGAGAGAGAGAGAGAGAGAGAGAGAGAGAGAGAGAGAGAGAGAGAGAGAGAGAGAGAGAGAGAGAGAGAGAGGGGGGGGGGGTTCAGAAACTGAACGTAGTGTGCGAATAGATGGAACTATTGTCGCGGAGGTAAGATCGAGGGAGCAGCTAGAGTGATGTATTGATTTATAGAAAAGGAACCAGTGCAGATAACGGAGAAGAGGGCTAACGTGATCGAACTTTTTCTTCCTAAGGAAGGATATGATGCTTGCATATTATTATCTGTGCGTCTCTCCCCCAGGCCCCAAATGTCCGACCAACGGCACATGGCTGTACCTAGCAGAAAAGGATTTTTGTTACTACATGAGCCCCGTCAATGGCCCCATGGCCAGACTCCACTGGTACGCCGCCCACCGAGCCTGCCGGGACATGAACGCTGAGTTGGTGTCTGTGCACAGCCAGGATGAGAACGGGTTCTTGACTACCGCTGTAAGTGATCTGTAGTAGTAGTAGTAGTAGTAGTAGTAGGGACAGGCTCTCAAGCCTAGGCCTCGCGGCCTATATAACGTCCCCTCTTTGGCAATGACGTTGCAAAAATTATTTTGGGTCTGAGCAAGTTTTTGAAAGACAATCAGTCAAAATCATTAAAAAGACTCTGAAATTTCTGACTGGAATCCAGAAGATTTTTAAAGGTGTTAATATTAGTTGCAAACTTGATGTTAGTACTTAGTTCATTCCAATGAACAGCAACTCTATAAGAAAATGAAAATTTTCTTCTATTACTTTGACAATATCTAATAAAGATTTTGCCTTCTGACTTTCTCGTGATGTTAAATTGTGGAACAGAAAAGAAAGTTTCAAAATTGATGTCATCAATACCATGGAAGATCTTATAAGTTTGTATAAGGCTGCCTCTCAACCTCCTACCCTTAAGAGAGTGTAAGTTTAGGTGTCTTAGCCTTTCAATATATGACATGTTTTTACATTCTTTTAGCAGTTTTGTGGCCCGTCTTTGAACTTTTTCTATTTGATTAGACTGCCTTTTCAAAAAAGGACACCATATAGCATTAGCATATTCCAGATGTGGCCTTACAAAAGATTTATATAGTTTTAGAAAAGTGTCTTTATCAAGATAAGTGAAACTTCTTTTAATAATTCCCAACATCTGGTTTGCCTTGCCCACCACTCTCTGTATATGAGGATCAAATGATAATTTGTTATCAAAGGTAACACCCAAATCTTTCTCTTCTGTGACAGTATTTATCTGCTGAATTCCATCATTGAGTCTCATTTCATATTCAACATTCTGATTGTTTTTACCAATATGTAGCACACCACATTTTGATACATTAAAATATAAATTCCAGGTATCGGACCAATCCTGCAAACAGTAAATGTCATTTTGTAAAGTGGTACTGCAAGATGAGCTATTATAGATTTTTGTGTCATCTGCAAAATTTTTACAAGCACTAATAACATTATCTGGTAGATCATTAATAAATATAGTAAATAGAATAGGACCAAGTATACTTCCCTGGGGAATTCCACTGAGGACACTACTCTCTACTGATTTATCCACTCCTACTCTAACATGTTGTGATCTTTCTTTTAAAAAGTTACTGATCCAGTTAAGCAATTTACCACAAATTCCATAAGCAGCTAATTTGACTAATAACCTCTCATGCGGTACCGTGTCAAACGCCTTTCTAAAATCCAAATATATTACATCTACACTATGGCCCTGATCAGTAAGTAAGGTTAAATTTTCCATAACTTCCAATAACTGCGTTACACAGGATCTTTTTTTACGAAAACCATGTTGACAATTTACATATAAGTCATTATCACTGAAGTGAGACACAACAGCGTGTGTGCTTTTCTCTTTCTCTGTGTGTGTGTGTGTGTGTCTGTCTGTCTGTCTGTCTGTCTGTCTCTCATTCTCCCTCTCTTGTTCTTTAATTTTTGAATGTAAATAATGAAATGTTGTATTTGTTGCCGCTTTTTTCATGTTCATGATTTTGGGTTTTTTCTTTTTCCTTGTCATGTTTTGCCTGAGGGCATGGTGTAAAAAAGCTGTCTCAGCTTATCCAATTTCTCTCATTTAAAAAAGTTCGTATTCGTATTCGTATTCTCTCTTTCTCTTAAAAAAAGATATACACATTGTGTCTGAATTGTGTCCATACAGCCTATAGCCAGAAAGAATGGCTATATTCACATTTATGCCCGTCAAGAACGATAATTAGTAACAGAAAAGAACATAGCGATTGCTTTTTCAGTCAACAGATTATCGTTCTTGAGGGGAATAAATGTGAATATAGCCGAAAGGATCAGTTTCTTGATTAATCTCTCTCTCTCTCTCTCTCTCTCTCTCTCTCTCTCTCTCTCTCTCTCTCTCTCTCTCTCTCTCTCTCTCTCTCTCTCTCTCTCTCTCTCTCTCTCTCTCTCTCTCTCTCTCTCTCTCTCTCTCTCTCTCACAGGACTGCTTTTGTGTTGATCATACTAAGTTTCTATGATAGTATTTTTCCTTTGGATTATTGAATGTGTTATATGCTAAGGTGTTTAATGTTATTTGATAAAATTGTTGATATCTCTTTAAGCAAAAGGTGCATGTTTATTACCCCCCTTGTCATCAGACCTGTTGAGGTAATGACAATAAAATGTTCAGCGTTCAGCGTTCTCTCTCTCTCTCTCTCTCTCTCTCTCTCTCTCTCTCTCTCTCTCTCTCTCTCTCTCTCTCTCTCTCTCTCTCTCTCTCTGTGTGAGAGAGAGATTGCGATTATGTGTGCGTGCGTGCTTGTTGGAGTGTGTATATATTAGGCCTATGTGTCTGTATCTGTGTGTGTGAATCTCAGTGTGTGACTATAACTTTATGTGATAGGTCTGTTTCAATAACATTTCCCACGCGTGTCTGTCCAGATGTCCAGGCATTTCCGCAACCAATTCTGGCTAGGACTCAACGACCTTGGTGGAACAGGCTACGGGTAACACACTTTTATAAAGGGACATTAAGTATCAAACTGACCGTTCTGAGTAAATTATACATTTGAACACTGCAGACAATGCTCTTTCTAAGGGTACAAGAACCATTCTTGTATCTTTTTCCGTTCCAGAGTTATGAGCATTTAAAGTTAGTAGGGTGAGTGTCGGCCATTTTGACAAAATACAGTCTAAAGTCTAGCCTAACAGAAGAATATGCATTGACTTACTCGTTTTAAAACACTTAAGACACCATTTAGAGACCATATTTAGATTATCCTTTATAAATATGAAAAATAAAATGTTACAGAACGCCAAAATACCCATAACTCAAAATTGGCAAAAAAGAGATTTTTTACTTTGCAAGCCTGTTGTGAGAAACTAGCCCAGCGACTTAATGTCCCTTTCGTGGTGCTGGGTCACATATGGCTATCTTTGCGATTCAAAACTTGAATATGGTCAGGTATATTTTAAGATTCTGCTTAAACAGTCTGTTAAACACATTCTGCTTAGTCCTTCGAACAACTGCACACGATCTTACCCACACGTAGGCCGTGCTGTGCTAGTGGGATGGATGACACGAACTGGTTGATGAAAATGATGTTTTACGTCCTCTCGGTCATAGACACATATGGGACACTTGTAAATACAGAGATGGTGGGAACAATACTGCCTGCAATGCCCGGAGGCAGTGCAACACCAGTAAAGTCCCGAGTTTTTAACAATATAGATAGGTGTTGCGGTAACCACGCCTCGGTTAAACCTCATCGGCTATGGTACCGCCACAATCTCATTCCGTAGCATGACACGAACTACGACGAAATAAAGCTTTACGCCCTCTTCGGCCTTTCGGCCATGTGGGGCTATGATACGAACTCACATAACAATGAGGCTTTACGCTACTCCTTGCCGACGCGAAAGGGCGATAATTTTAGGCCCGAACTGCCGATGCCCCCTGGTGACGAGTCAGGAGCAGATAATTTTCTGTGGCTATATACTACTAGTTCCTGACAGGCAAGGGCGATAATCGTAAGTGGGTGGCGTTCGCATCTCAGGTCAAGAGTCAGAGCAGATAATTTTCTGTGGCTACATACTGCTAGTTCCTGACAGGCAAGGGCGATAATCTTAAGTGGGTGACTTTCGCATCTCAGGTCACGAGACAGGGGCAGTGAATATTCGGTATAAAGCCTCATTAACATGCGCCAATCGTAATTCAATTCTGATCGCTTCTCGGCCTTTTGGCTAAGACAGTGATTCAGGAACATAAATTTTTGTTTATACCCTGGTTGGTTTGTTCAGCCCGTCGTACATGGCGAAAGCCGATACACAACGTTAAGCTGAACTTCCATCCAGCCAATCGTAGTCTAAATGGAGACTTTGGTCATAGGTCAGAAATAACCATCTCCGATCAGAAGAACAGGGGAAGGGGAATGTTTTTAAGGGTATTTTTGTCCCACCGTCTATCAAGAGTATCATAACAAATGGTTCTGTCATTCTTTTCCAGTGAAAGCAGGATATCAAGTTCTGTGCTTATAACTTCCTCTAATCTGTCACTCTCTTTGACTCTGCCTTTTCCCATTGCTTTCTATCATCCACTATTTTTCTGCCTTACCGGTCCATTCTCCCTGACTTTTTTTACGAAACACTTTCAAAAAGATATCCTCCTCCAGCCGAAGTCGGACTTGCTGGGCCTAACTATTTCTTAGTTAGGCGCATAACGGCAGCATGACGCATCTGCGCTCATAATTGACAGGAAACTGTGTAAGTGATCGAAGAAGAAGAAGAAGAAGAAGAAGAGTACGGTCTGAAACGTTGTTTGTGCATGCAGCTGTGTCAGAAAAGAAAATTGGTTAAAAACTGTGCTGCTTTAAAGATACTCGGTATCAAAATTACATTAGCAGATACACAAAATGGCAAAATGTCTTTATATTTATAGCTATGAATAAGAATATGCCTAACGTAGTACCAATAAAAGTTCAAACTGACTTATGTAAGATAAAGAAATAACATGTGTGTCTTAATTTCTAAACAATTAATAACAAAAACAGATAATAACTAAATTAAACCCAACAGTTAATAAGCAACTCAAAGAAAAATGAAACGTTTGTGTGTGTCCACATGTGCGTGTGTTTGTTTGTGCGTACATGAGTTTGTATTTAGCTTTTCTGCTATGTTTTATGCTGATAAATGTATTGATGCCTTTGATTGCTTTTAGTCTAACTAATTGTTCATTCTGTTGTCTTTTATTAGGCATGTGTACGTATAATTTTATTCATTTTAGCTCATTGTATTATTGCGGAAGAGAAAGGTGGGTTTGGAGAGAGGGGGTAGATGGTGGGAGAGGGTGAGGGAGAGACAGGGGGAGGGGATGGAGAGAGAAGAGGAGGGAGGAGAAGGGAGAGAGGGAGAGAGAGAGAGTCATAGAGAGATGGAGAGAGAGAGAGATGTTTTGGTTTGATTGTTCAAATAGGGTCTATAATGTTTCATTGCCAAAGTCCTGTGATGAGGTGGGATGTTGATGGTAAGGGTGGAGGGTTGTATGAAAGTGAGCGCGCAAGCGGGCGTGCAGTTTGTGAAAGTGAGCGGGGCGTGTGAAGTGTGAAAGAATGCTTTTAAAGCATGTAATTACAATTTTGTGTTCTTTTATGAATTGTTTGGTTTCTTGTGTGTACATTTGACGTGTCCGCAAGAAAAGTATCCTTGTTTTTATGAGGACAAAATCAAAGTTGAGTTGAGTTGCATGTGTATGTGTGTACCTCTGCGTGTGTCTGTGTGTGATTCCCCCAGGTGGATCGATGGCAGTCCAGTGAACTACGTGTCGTGGGCTCCCAATCAACCCAACGATGCCTATGGAGGGGAGAGTTGCGTGGAGAGCAACTCCAGAGGTCTGTGAATCATTGTCCATTAACCCTTTCACCGCCAATGTCACATTTTAGCACCACAATGATTTAACGCCCATATCACGAAAAGGCCTCAAACCAGGGTCTGTTATCCAAAGACCCTGTTTTCTTTATTTTGGGAGGTAAGGATAGGCCTTACGCTATGCATGTCACAGAGGAATTTCCAATATTGCAGATGATTATTTTTTTCTACCCAGGTAAGTTTAATTGATTTTTTTGCTGAAAAATGGCTGGCGGCGAAAGGGTTAATCCATGCTATTATGTTATAAAAATCACTGTTTGCCAGAATGACTGTCTGTCTGTTTGTTGTATGTATGTGTGTCTAGGCAGCATCATGCACATATTACACACACACACATACACACACACCAAGAAATCAAGAAATGATTAAAAGAAATCAATGATGAACTTTTTGACGGTCTTGTGTTTATTATGCCAGCTAAATGTGGCATCTGTTTATGCATATGTTATGGACTCAACGTTTATCATATTTTACAGATGATCATAACACGATCCTTATTTTCCCAGACTGAGACCATTGCTGCCTTTATATTATGACTAACAATATGATAAGAAAGTATAATACTAAGAACAAAATCTGAATTTTCTGTAAAAATGTGGGGTGTGCGCCTTATATAAGGAGGGCCTTATAGTCAGAAATGCACGTGTTATAGTGGCAGTGATTTATTTTGGCATAGTATACCAATGATTCGTGACCATGTTTGTTTTGTTTCCTTACCCTGGCTTAAAGACTCCAGGGATCATCCCCAACAGCCGAAGCACTTGAACACTATGGTACAAATGCACCGGCTAGGGATGAGAACATTACGTGTGTGACCGTTTTTGATTACCCCACCACGTGGGCAGCAACACTCCGACTTCGGAAGATTTTAGACTGATGATGTCATGCTAGGAGCTTGTCATGGCTTAGGACAATCCCCGCATAACCATGCAGAACATAACAACATTTTAATGTAGCCTTGGTGTTCTAGCTTATGTCAACTGGTCTGACACGGCCAAGGCGTAGTGGCCATGTGACTGCGTGTCTTTGCAGGGTCGTGGGACGACAAAAACTGCATGGATCTGAACGCCTACATCTGCAAGCAGCTGCCCAACGGACAGGCTGCCACCGCCCCCACCCTCCCTCCCCTTACCGGAGGCTGCCCGCATGGCTATAGCAGTGCTCCCTTCTGTAAGGGGTTTCTCTTTGTCTCTCTCCCTGTCTCTCTCCCTGTCTCTCTCCCTCTCTCTCTCTCTCCCTGTCTCTCTCCCTGTCTTTCTCTCTCTCCCTGTCTCTCTTGTTTCTCTCCATCTGTTTCTCAGCTTGAATGGAAACTCTTCGTCTGCTTGCATATCCGTCTCTGTCTGTCTCTGTGTGTATCTGTCCGTCTCTCTCTCTCTCTCTCTCTCTCTCTCTCTCTCTCTCT
>CM065703.1:42538308-42580808 GCA_017654935.2 Phymorhynchus buccinoides | reverse complement strand
ATTTATAAAGGATAATCTTTAATATGGTCTCTAAATGGTCTTATAAGTGTTTTAAGACGAGTAGGTCAATACATTTTCTTCAGCTAGGCTAGACTTTAGACAGTGTTTTCTCAAAATGGCCGACGCTCACCCTACTAATTTTAAATGCTCATAACTCGGGAACGGAAAAAGATACAAGAATAGTTCTTGCATCATTAGAAAGATAATTGTTTGAAGTTTTCAGATGGTCAGTTTGTCACTTAATGTCCCTTTTGTGGTGCTGGATCACTATTGTTAGTTCCTGCGCGAAGAGGCATGAACTATTGTTTTTGCTTCGTCCGTGTGCGCGTGCGTGCGTTCATGCGGCGTCTGTACGTTGTCCGTCCGTCCGTCCGTCCGTCCGTCCGTCCGTCCGTCCGTCCGTCCGTCCGTCCGTCCGTCCGTCCGTCCGTCCGTCCGTCCGTGCTGCCACAGCTATGAACAACGGAGAAGATGAAAACGGTATCACCCGGGGAATGGCGTCAACTGCAAAACAGAACAACTTGGCCAAAGAATATAAGCCTAGAACACACGCATGCGAGGGAACTCTGAACCCAACCAAGACCTGCAGCCTTGTTCTCTTCGGTTTTGTAGGAACTTTTGTAGTATTCGCATTGCTTCGCTCCCTGTAGAAATTGCAATTTGGGATCATTTTTTCGGTTGATCGTGGGAGATGAAAACTGAAGTGGTTTGGTAGTTCTTGAGCTGAAGCGGCAGCAACTATTGGACGGAAGATAGGTAGAAATTCATTCATTCTCTCCATGATGTGCTCATTCATTAATTCATTCATTCATTTGTTCGTTCGCTCATTCATTAATTCATTCATTCATTCACTCATTCCTGTGTACACATGGAGACACGACCTTTCAATGGGTCAACAAATGGCCGGTGCGCTACACGTCCTGGCAATTTATCCTTTCCGTTCGTTTTGTTCGTTCATTCCCTCATTCTAATTTCCTTCCTTCTTTCCTTCCTTCCTTTTTCCATTGGCTCGTGCCTTCACTCCCTCCTTCTTTCATCCCTCCCTTCCTTCCTTCCTTCCTTCTTCCTTACCTTAAAGGGTCTTGCCTTCACTCGAAATCCTTTATTTTCTTCCCCCTCCCCTCTCTCCCCCCCCCCCCCCCCCCCCTTCTTCCTTCCTTCACCTTCACTCATTGTGCACGCAGGGAGACACGACCTTTCAGTGGGTCAACAAGTGGCCGGTGCGCTACACGTCCTGGCAATTTATCCTTTCCTTCCTTCCTTCTTCCTTCCTGCCTCATTCCCTCCTTCTTTCTTCCTTCCTTCATTTTTTCACTTCCTTCCTTCCTTCCTTCACTCATTCCTGTGTACGCAGGGAGACACGACCTTTCAGTGGGTCAACAAGTGGCCGGTGCGCTACACGTCGTGGGCGGACATGGAGCCGGACAACACGGGTCAGTGCGTCAAGATGGACCGACGCTTCTTCTGGCACGACCACCCCTGCGACACCGCCTACCCCTTCATCTGCCAGCTGGGGAGTGGGAGTAAGTTAAAGTCTTCTTCTTCTTCTTATGCATTCCCAGGCCATATGGCCATAATGGATAAGGTACATAGGATGATGATGAGATTAGCGTTCAATCGGTCGGAGACCCTTATGGACAGTATTCCTGAAGACGAAGTCTTCTCGGTGAGGTGGTGATGATGATGATGGAGTTGATGATGGGACAGGAATTCGTGACGTGCATGGCAGACGTCGTCGTTGATGATTCCGGCACTACGTTGCAGTTCCCTTACAGACGAGGGTGCACCTCCGCTTACTGGAACATTTCGGACGGAATCTGAGTCGAAGAATGAATATCTTGTCCTGATTGCTGAGGTCAGCATCCATGTAGGTTGTTGATCTTGATGCAGGTGTTGGCATCTATTAGGCGGTAGGAGACTCGAGCATCGTGAGACAAGCCGAAGGTTGTCCAGGTGCTCCTGTAGTCCGCTGATCTTGTTTCGTTGGTGTAGTCTGAGCAGTCGTCTCCCCCAAAGGCCGTCTTCAGAGCCACCGAGCGACCTACTCCGTACCGGGAGTACATAGGAGTGTGGTTTTCAGTTTTCACTGGTCTCCTCTCTCTGCCTACAGCCAGCAAGGAGTGGGTGGGGGGGGGGGGGCGGGGGGGGGGGGGGGGGGGGAAGTTAAGGTCGAAATACATGCTTTTATTTTTTCGCTCTTTTCCCCCCACCCATAGCAACACAGTATTATGTATTATGTTAGTAATGGTGTACTGGTCCTGTGGTCATGAGTGGGTCTTAGACAATCGAAACGGTGATTCGGCCAGTGCTGCTACAGGCTGGTGCTCCTCATTTATTTCTACTTCTACCACTTCTTCTTCTACTTCTTCTACTACTTCTACTTCTACTACTACTTCTACTACTTCTACTACTTCTACTACTACTACTTCTACTACTTCTACTTCTACTATTTTCTACTTCTACTTCTACTATTTCTACTTCTACTATTTCTACTTCTACTATTTCTACTTCTACTACTTCTACTACTTCTACTTCTACTACTTCTACTTCTACTATTTCTACTACGTCTACTTCTACTTCTACTACTTCTACTTCTACTACTTCTACTACTACTACTTCTACTACTTCTACTTCTACTACTTCTACTACTTCTACTTCTACTTCTACTACTACTTCTACTTCTACTACTTCTTCTGCCACTCACTAACACTGCTCAGTTTCCTATTATCTTGTTACAGACACCCCGGTGCCCAAAACCACCACGGTGAAAGGCGTGTGCGAGGACGACTGGTCCGCCTTCGGCCAGTACTGCTACCGGCTGATGTACCAGGACCTCAAGTCGTGGCCAGGGGCGCGCTACTCCTGCCAGCAGCTGGGGGCCTCCCTGCTGAGCGTGCACTCCCGGGCCGAGATGGACTTCGTCAACCACCTGGTGGTGGGCGCCACCTCCAAGGGGGCTAACCCCGGTGGGAGCGTCTGGCTGGGGTTGTCCAAGGCCCAGGACAGTGAGTGTGGTTTGAGTGAATAAATGAATCTTTAGTTTAATGTCTTTTCACACGAATAGTGATTTTAGACAAAAACAGGCAACAATTGAACCAATCAAAAAACAATACGTGCAAGCTTAAAATAAAACCAATTACAACAAGACACAAAGCAAAACATCCACAGTAAGCTTAGATGAGTGTGGTTTTGTTTGTTTTCGTTGCTGTTGTTTGTTTGTTTGGGGGGTTTGTTTTGTGTGTGTGTGTGTGTGTGTGTGTGTGTGTGTGTGTGTGTGTGTGTGTGTGTGTGTGTGTGTGTGTGTGTGTGTGTGTGTGTGTGTGTGTGTGTGTGTGTGTGTGTGAGTGTGTGTGAGTGTGTGTGTGAGTGTGTGTGTGTGTGTGTGTGAGTGTGTGTGAATGTGTGTGTGTGTGTGTGTGTGTGTGTGTGTGTGTGTGTGTGTGTGTGTGTGTGTGTGTGTGTGTGTGTGTGTGTGTGTGTGTGTGTGTGTGTGGTGTTGGAGAGGGATGAGGGAGAAGAGGGGAGGAGCTGGAGCTACGAACAGACAAAGCCCAGGATAGTTGGGGTTGTGTGTGTGTGTGTTGTTGTTTTTTGGGGGGGTGGGGGAGGGGTGGAGAGTGAAGAACGTGTGGTTGGGGAAGGTAATGGGTGAGTGGAGGTAGGTGTGGATCGGAAGGGGAAGGAAAAGGAGGAGAAGGCTGGTCCCAGGATAATGTTTGGGGGTGGGGGTGGAGGGATGTGGTTGGGGAAGGCATAGTAGTAGATGGATGGATACAGAAGGAGGAGATAGGAAGAAAGGGAAAGAGGATGGGGGGGTGGTGTTAATGACGGTTCATTGTCCTTTGCTGATCTACGATCGCAAAGGAGTCTAAAACCGGTGCACCACACTTCGCCAAAGCTCACTTCGCCAATGCTCTCTTCGCCAATGCTCACTTCGCCAAACCACACTTCGCCAAACCACACTTCGCCAAACCACACTTCGCCAAATCATTAGCCCGGCATAACACTTCGCCAAACCACACTTCGCCAAATCATTAGCCCGGCATAACACTTCGCCAAACCACACTTCGCCACAAACCTAGGTTAGGGATAGGGATAGGGTTAGGGATAGGGTTAGGGATAGGGTTAGGGATAGGTTAGGGATAGGTTTAGGGATAGTAAGAAAATAACAGAAAGTCACAGGAAACCATTTTGAGCGAACAGTGCTAGAACAGTCCCGTCAAACAAAAATTCAAGACAGTGATTACTTGTGAACACTTTGTCACCTAAACCAGTCATTTCTTGGCGAACTGAGCAGAGTGGTTTTTGGCGAGATGTTACTTTTCGTGCACTAGCGGCCTTGGGGGAGGGGTTGTCGGTGCCGAGAGTGAACATCAAAGGTTTGGCGAAGTGTGCTTTGGCGAAGTGTGGCGCACCCTCTAAATTCGTTTGTGTATGTTTCTTTTTTTTTGCTTTTTTGTTTGTTTGTTTTCTTTTTTCTGTCTGTCCCAAGGATATCTCTCCCGCTTGACAGAATCGCTTCAAATTTTGTGTGGTGGTGTATCACCATGAGAGGAAGGCATCCGCGCATAAACCATCGCCGTCGTGACCTTGACCTTGTTTATTATTTGTTTATTTTGTGTATGTGCGTTTGTGTGTTTTATAATTTTATAGATGTGCAGGTTTAGTATTTTTGTTTGTTCTTAATTGCTTTTGTAAAGCGCGATGTGGTGAGCCTATCCTTTAGGCGGGGTTCTACTTCTACCTCTTCTTCTTCGCGTGGTCTGACCGCACAGAGATGAAGGTCGACTATACCGGGACAAAGATGAGTCCTCCGACACACTACAGTGGAACCTCCCTTATAAGACCTTTCATTATATTCCCTCCCATTTAAGACCTACTTGTCTGAGACAATTCTTTGTAAGTATCAAAATTACCTCCCTTATAAGCGCGCCCTATTTTGGATGATTTTTCAAGGTCTTAGAGACCCAGTGACGCACCACGATTAAGTCCCTTGGTTTTTTTCTGGGTTGTTGTGACCCACATTCAAATTTCCCCATGTTCAAATTGAGGCTGCTCTTTAAACTGATGTGCAGTTTGAATTTGGGGCCATTTATATCTAGACCAGGTCAAAACAAGATTTATTTCCAGTTATAAGAGGGAAAACACGTGAAACCCGTGATTTTGACACGTGATCTGGTGGATCTTTAAAAGGGAAGCTCCACTGTATTACTTATGTTTAAATAAATCCTAGGAATGTGACAATACGGTCTATGTGTGGCAGACGGCTTCGCGTGGTCTGACCGCACGGAGATGGAGTTCGACTACTGGGACACAGGGGAGCCCTCGGACTCGGACAGTGGTCTGCATCAGGACTGTGTCCAGCTGTCCGTGTCCACGGGGAAATGGAACGACGTGGACTGCTTCAACACTAACTACTACATGTGCAAGACTCTGCAAGGTGAGATTGAATAATCTTGAGCAGATAAAACAATTTTTATCATGGATGCAACCTTGCCTCGGATACGAGGCGGCGCCTGTTTTTTCAAATTTTGACCCCCCAAAAAACATTTAATTCAAAGTTCAAGGGGAAAAAAGTGTTGAATTATCACTTTACAAGCCTGGAATAAGCTTCAAATTGAGTATGATTTTGCTTTTTCTTCAGCTTCAGGGGGCTCTGGACCCCTAGGGACCTTGCCTGTTTTTTTATTTTCTCCAGTTGCATCCATGAATTTAATAGTTGTCGTTGTTGTTGTCGTACCCTGGCTAAAAGACTCCATGGCCCCTGGACCCAAAGCCCTTTCGCTTGAACGCTGTGGTAAATTTTCAGCCAGGGATGCATCTATTACGTATAGTTGTCTTTATTTTGTTGTTACCCCGCCCGTGGGCAAAAACACTCCGACAGGGATTTCCCAGACAGCCGACAATATGGTTATTGCTAGGAGCTTGTCATGGCTAAAGTAAAGACACCCCCCTGCATAACTATGCAGAGCATGACAACATTTTGATGTAGCCTTGGTGTTCTAGCCTATGTCGATTGGTCTGACACAGCCTTAAGCCAAGGCTGAAAAAACAACTGTAGTAAGTTGGCTGAGAAATAGGCCCTACACAGACAAACCTGGGGCAGTGGGTGGATGCCTCGTGCCTCCATACAGGGAGCCGGACAACCCCGCCCCCCTCCACGAGTCTCTCCCTGTGGGGATACCGGAGGGTGTTTCAGTACGAATAGTACGAACAATTAAACAGCAAACAGCAAATATAGCAAAAGGAGCAAAAAGCAGGCAACAAAAGGAGCAAAAAACCAAATTCAAAATAAAAAACAAGATCAAAATAAAAAACAATACTTCCCCTCTACAGTCCAATGATCCAGTTACAGTTTCCATTTATTTTCATTCCCATATAAGGGCTCAACAAGTCAGGATACATCTACAGTTTTGAAAGGCAGTCATTTCTTTAGGGGGGGGGGGGGCAGACAGTTTGCAGACTGTTGCAATTTTCTTCAAAAGTGGGTTGTTGTTTTTACCTGAGAAACTGAATTTTATGTTAATTGTTTTTTGGTTTTTTTTTGCAGCGGTTACCCCAACAGCGAAATCACAAAAACAAACGGGTCAGTATAATATCACGAATATGCCCAATTAATTTCTAGTCCCCTTTTCTACTCTCTCTCTCTCTCTCTCTCTCTCTCTCTCTCTCTCTCTCTCTCTCTCTCTCTCTCTCTCTCTCTCTCTCTCTCTCTCTCTCTCTCTCTCTCTCAACACATAGAGAGAGGAATGAAATGTTGTGTATAATTATGAAATTATTTCCTCACTTACAATTATTGCACATGATAATTTGTTGTTAATCTAAAATACAACAGCTGACAATAAATAGTTTATGTCGCTGCTCATATAGTACTGTCATGACATTTATGTATTGTTCCTTCCACTTCCCTTTCTTATGCCTTGCTATGTGTTCTCTTGGTTGGTTTATTTTGGGTTGGGTTCGATCATTATTGTTTACTTTTTATGTTTATTTTTCTTTTCGTTTTTCTATGAATGATCATTGTATCTAACGCAGTGGAATGTCTCCCATGCAGGAGGATGGGTGTGGGAGTCCTTATTTATTTTACATGCATAAGCGTTCTCTCTCTCTCTCTCTCTCTCTCTCTCTCTCTCTCTCTCTCTCTCTCTCTCTCTCTCTCTCTCTCTCTCTCTCTCTCACTATATAGGGTTGTATTTTGCATTCTTATATTGTCTGTGCTCATTTTCCTTTTCCATTTCAACTTTTTTTCTCTCTCTCTCTGGATGTAAAAAAGCATGTTATTGCTTATTCTATTACCCTCTATAAATAAAATTCATCAATCAATCAATTCAATCTCTCTCTCTCTCTCTCTCTCTCTCTCTCTCTCTCTCTCTCTCTCTCTCTCTCTCTCTCTCTCTCTCTCTCTCTCTAATGATCTAAGGCAACAATGTTATTCGCCGCATAATATTGCAACAATCCATCTTTGTTTAGACTGGCTATATGCTATTAGAATGCGAAAGCAAATCTGTGGTCTTGCGTTTAGCTGTGTTCAATCTTAGACAAGGCATTTAAATGTGGACCCTGACGGATGAGTTTTTGCAAGAAACACGTCGAGATCGCCAGAAAGACAGCCTTTTCAAGGATCGGAACACTCACTTTGCTCTGGTTTCCTAGAAATTAAACCGCCAAAATGGCGATTCCTCCTTGGCGGAGATGCCGGAGAGAGTAGCCATTTTGGATGGGGTGGGTGGAGGTCACTCATTGTGGTTAAAGCGTTTTCTTTTTTTTTGTAGTGCAGTAAGAAACATTTGGAGCTGTTTCTTTTGTTGTGAGCGAAACTCCTTTAGAAAATCTGTATAAAATTTGCGATTTCAGGAGCATGCCTGAACTATTTTCAGGCATGAGAATGAGGAATAAATAATAATAATAATAATTAATAATGCTTATATAGCGCACAATCTTGCAAAGCAACTCAATGTGCTTTTCACTCACCATTCGTACAGACATTTCTAACAAACTGGCCCACGCATCCTCACCATACATCTCTATGAAAATGAATACATATTAGAGAATGCATTGCATATAATCATAACACAACACACTAACACCCACCTCCCTTCAACACCACCACCCCAACCATCACCCCACCCCCCCCACCCCTGCCCCCCTACTCCCCACCCCCACCCCATACACACACGCGCGCACGCGTTAACCTCATACTCAACGTCTTCAATGAGCTGGAAAACAAGAGTGGGGAAAGGATCATAGACTTTGCAGAGAGAAAGCTTTCCTGAAGAAGTGGGTCTTTAGTTGGGACTTGAAGGAAGGAAGAGTGGACTGGTTACGGGTATGGTCAGGGAGAGAATTCCAAACGTTTGGTGCAACAAAACTAAACGCCCTCTCACCCGAAGATTTCAAGGACCGCTTAGGAACCTTAAGAAGTTTCTGGGAAGAAGAACGAAGAGTACGAGAGCTTTGGTAGGTGCAGAGAGAAGAAGAGAGGTACTGAGGAAGAGTTTTGTCAAAGTGACGAAAAGCGAGAGCAGCCATCTTGAACTGCCAGAGGGATTCGACAGGAAGCCAGTGGAGCTCAGCCAAAAGAGGTGTGATGTGATTACGCTTTCTTCATGATAAAGCTGAAAAGCATGTGTCAAGGAACAAAGCCCCCCTGAAGCTGAAGCTTCTTTTGTCATCTAAGCGTTAAAGACCCACCAGATCATGTGTCAAAATCACAGGTTTCACGTGTTTCCCTCTCTCGCTGGTAAGAAATCTTGTTTTGACCAGGTTTGACTGCCATACAAATGCCCCCCAAATTGAAAACGAGACAGAGACTTTGAAGAACAGCCTCAATTTGAAGTTTGGGGCATTTGTATGTGGGTCACACTTACCCAGAAAAAAACCCCAAGGGACTTAGTCTTGCTGGGTCAGTGTGTCTTTAAAAACAGCATTAGAAATAGAACTGATATATTTAGTTAAGTTTGCATTCACTCATAAGAAGTGGTTCTTACTCAGTCGGTTTATTATTTTTTATCTCAATGGCCTCTTGGGCTTTCCAACAACAACAAAAGCTGAAATTTGCTTAACTCATTCAAGTCGTTCCACCCATATATGGCCGGAATTAACATAAAGCTGTCAATTTGATGAATTTGTTTCAAGGGAAGTAAATATGTGTGCACACCACACTTTGGTCACTTTTAAACTCGCTTCGCTCCCTCAAACCACACTGTTGTAGTGTTTTGAAGTGGAGAAACTAATTGTTGTAGAGATTTTTTTCTATAGGGGAAGACGGGGTAAAAAGCGCATGGGCGGGTAAGAAGCCCACCCCAATTATCTCATGAAATAAAGAAAATTTCAGTCAAATTTGCCCATGAGACGAATGCTAGACATTAACGCTCGTCTCATGGGCAAAATGAGACTGAAATTTGCTTCATTTCATGAGATAATTGGGGTGGGCTTCTTACCCACCCATGCGCTTTTTACCCCGTCTTCCCCTACTATAAAGTCTATGTATAAAAACGTTCTACCACTTCCCTATGTCTAAACCTGAAGTAAAAACCTCCTCTTTCATTCCTTATTGTTTGTGGCTCAAGCCACAAACCTATAACTCACTTTGTCGGTCTGTCGAAAATTGTCGCACATTTTGACAAAATTGTCGCACTTCAAATCGAGGCTACACTTCCGGCCGCTCTTTAAAAAGATGTATTTTAAAAGCGTACAAAATAATAAACATGTAATACAGACACTACAACAGACACGACGAGTATGCGGTGCTTCTTTTGATGAGTATAAGTAGGATACATAGTTTTAAATGTTTTCCAAAATACGAAATGGTGCAGAGATAACATTCTGGTTTACAGATTAAAATTATAGGGTGTTTTTAATGATTCAAAATCGTTGCGATGCGAATGAGTTGAAAGCTGAACATCCCCATGCCTGAATTCTCACCAGTTGCTAATCTTTCCCTTTCCCTCGTACCAACAGGCTCGTCATCCGGCAACACTGCGGGTCTATCAGGCGGGGCCTTGGCAGGGGTGGTGGTGGGAGCCGCAGTCATCATCGCCGTGGGGATCCTCGTCGGTCTGGTGCTCCGGGGTCGCGTGGTGGGGTCCAGGGCCCCCGGGGGTCCCCCGATCAGCAACGGGGCCGACAAGGGCAGCTTCGACAACGCTCTGTACATCAACGAGGGCAAGACGGGGGCCGCTTCTGACGACGAAGGCAGCGTGTCGTTCGGGGCGCGCGCTGATCAGTCCGAATCGTAAAGGGAGTTATTAGGCTACAATGGTGGCTGTTAAAGACCCCGCACGTCGCGTATCACATTCCCTCTTAAACTAGGACACAGTAGCTTTTCTCAGCTCCTTTCAGTTCATGCCTTTTGTCACCAGCATAAACCAATTTAAAGTGTTTTATCCATTAGGCTTACATTGTTTTATGGTGGTATACCACTTGTAAGGTCTTTTCCTATCCCTAACCAAAATCAATAAGAATATTTGCCTCTGTTAAAAGAAATAACTTCAAACAAATAGCTCTCTGTGGAAAACTGAAAGGAGCTAGAATGAGGGGAATTAGTGTACTGTGAGGAAGATTTCTTGAGATTCCTTACTAGCTATAAGAGGGAAAACACGCGGAAAACCGTGATTTTGACACGTGACGTGCGGGGTCTTTAAGGGGCCGACTCACACGCGCGATTTCAGTTGTATGACTATCTAACTGCGATGACATCAGTGAGTCACGATTCTGATGAAATACTACTGTCTGCATGAATCCGATGAAATCCTGCTGTTTTCATTCACTATATTCATGTACACCCCAATACGCGAATCTCATGAAACGTCCGATACAAAAATACAGATATTTCCTCAGATTCGTGTACAAAGGACTACAAATATAGCGAACAAAACTACCGTATTTTTCGGACTATGAGGTGCACCTTTGTATGAGCCTCTGCAACTAGGGTTATTAACGCCCTTGACAGTGAGAGTAATTGCTCTTGCTGGTCAGTACTGACAAGGGCATTCACTCTTGCGAAAGGCAGCCATTTAGTGGCATCAAATAGGGGTTATTGGCGAGATTTATCCCCCTGTCTGGTCACTGAACCATCTTCCCCCACCCTCCAAGGGCATTCATTCTTGCAAAAGGTGTTCGTTGCAGACCCCAATAAGGCGCAACCCCCCAAATTTCAGATTTTGTTATTATATTTTCTTACTATTTTATCAGTCACATTATAAGGCGCAGGGGTCTCAGTCTTGGAAAAAAAAGTATCGCCTTATAGTCCGAAAAATACGTAGTAGGATTTGACCAGATTCATTTAGACGGTGGTGTTTCACGAGAATCATGCCTCACAACTGTCACAGTTGGGTCGTAGATGGATTGAGTCGTGTGCAGTGTGGCGGCCCCTTAACCCTTTCACCGCCAGCCATTTTTCGGCCAAAAAATACCATTGAACTTAACTGAGACGAGAAGAAAAAAATCTGCAATATTGGGAATTCGTCTGTGACATATTTAACATATAGCCTATCCTTACCTCCCAAAATAAAGAAAATAGGGTCTTTGGATAACAGGCCCTGATTTCATGCCGTTTAGTGACATGGGTGTTAAACCATTGTGGTGCATAAATGCGACATTGGCAGAGAAAGGGTTAAGCATTATGGGAAAGCGTGATCCCCTGTTGAATTGCGAGACCATGGCTAAGTCTTCGGAGAAAGTAAGCGTGGATAAAATGTCGGCAAATGTTAAGATCAGCTCCCTCCGCTGTTCCAGGGTGAAGTTGGCCAATCAGCTTAACGGAAAAGGTAAATCGGAGGGAGCTGATTGGCCAACTTCACCCTGGAACAGCGGAGGGAGCTGATCTTAACATTAGCCAAAATTTCTGTGGATTTCTCCATAGAAATGTATATGGTAGAATAGACGATTTTCGGAGAAAAAAAACTAGGGGAGAGCACTTCGTGAAAATTAGAATTGTTTACCTCCATTACTCAGTCAAATGCCATAGCAACAATGCAACAATGGCGTCGAAGCTTGAAACTTCAGGGAGTCAGCAACTTGCAAACATTTTTTTTAGAAAAATGAGGGGCGTCCAGCATCCACAAACTGAGAGAACTTGCAAAATGTGACGTAAAAATATAAATGACATCAATTTTAAAATGACGCATGGTGTTCTAAGTCTAATCAAACATACGAGGGGAGAGCTGGGGATCTACCTGAAGGTAGAGTAATTCCCCCTGTTTGACCGATTGAGTTACTACTTCAGTCACGTTAGGCAAGATCGCTCCCACACACCATGAAATTGCTCCCCTAATTATTTCTGAACAATTCCTATTGCGGTAATCTGATCCAGGTCTACTTTTTCCGGAGACAATTGACCTTGGTCTCATTATTCTACGTGGGTGGTGGTTTTACGTAGCACCAGGTCTGGCTGAGAATAATAAAGAATGAAAAATTGTGTGTTTACTTGAAGGGACGTTTGCAGGAAAGACGTTTTTCTTTATTTTAATTCTCTAGCGGTCTGAGTTGTAATTGGGTTTGAAAGCGTGCGTTGAGAGTGGGTGGGGAAAATGAGGAAACTGTGTCTGTTTTGCCATGTCTTGCGTTCCGACTGTCAAACTTAAAGGAAGATCCGGGTTTCATAATCTTTTTGTTTCGTGCGTCTAAACAGAGACCGTTCGCTAGAGATCAGCTAGACCAGCAGAAGCCATCTTTTTATTTAACTGGGCATGACGAAGTCCTAATTTTCAATATTCTTTGCATAATCGAAGTTTGCTCTTCATTTTTCTCTTGTTTATGAGATATATTCCTAATCCTAGCCCATTCCCTATCCCTAGCCCGACTGTAAGTTCTAACCCTAAGCACAACGAAGTCGGACAAACAATGAACTTTTGCTTTTGTTCTCACATGCGGTGTTTCCTTCCTTGGTTTGGGTTGTTTTCAGTTCTAACCCTAAGGCCGGGTTCATATTAGACGCGTAAGTTCCGTACGGAAATCCCTAAATAAATGGAAGAAAAAAGGAAAAAAGTTTACGCATATAGAAATTTGGACACATGCGCAAATCTTTTCCCTTCTTTGTTTCTTATTTATGGATTGCGCACGGGTTTCCGCATGGAATATCCGCTTATGTGTGTACACGGCCTAACCCTTACCCCGTTCCTAACCCTATCCTTTTTCTGGCCGATCAATTCTAACCCTATCCATAAGTATCCCTGACCCTATCCCTATTAGCTGGCCTGGCGAACAGCCTCTGTTTAGACTCAACTGTTATTGTTCTTGAACCATATTAGCATTGTTATGGGTCACTTATTTCTGGTTGATCATTAAAAAAGATGTACAGAAATACCTCCAATGATTTCAGACATGAATAAAAGAAAATGATCAGCAATCCATAAGATTAACCTTAATGTTTTTTTGGTTGTGTGTTTTGCTTTGGTTTTTTGGTCTTTTTTGGAGAAATTAAATTGCAGATCATTATAGATTTCATCATTGTTATGTTTATGCTAAATAAGTTTGTCTTTCTTTTGCTCCATTTACTTAATTTAACTTATGCTGTTGTTTTCTTCCCGAAGTTCCGTTTTCATTTACCAGCATGATTATGCAAAAATAAAGTATTGTTGGGTATGTCAATTTTGGTGAGGCTCATGCATGCTTCATTATTTCAATGATTTACGCAAGTTATATTTTAAATTTCAATAACAGTTTTGTTTAGATATGACAGGATGTGATTTTTAAAAATATATATTTTGAAATTTGTATTATCTTTAATGTAGCCATACTATACTTTTTACATTAATTTATCTATTTATAAAAATACTTATATACACATTTTGAATGTTTTCAGATTTTGTAGGCGTTTTGTTTTTTTTGCTTTTGTTTTCCTTAAGCACATTACTTTATACTGTCTTGTTGCTGATATAACAGTGTGTCAATATAAATGTAGAGCATATTAAATTAGCAAGCTCTTTATTTTGTTTGATAGCTTAAATCTTGTGTGTGGTGTGCTTCATGCAGTATTGTAACGATGCCAGAGATATTTGAATTAGCAGACTCCCCGCTTTTGCATCCATACAGGGTATTAGCATGATGCATAGATTTCACTCCATGACAGTCATCATTTGTCTTTCCCAACCTTTGGATTACTATTTCCCATGCCGCACCCTAGTTCGTCAGAATGCAGACCCCAAAATCAGCAGTGTACTGGGAGCAGTTGCTAGGCCATAGGCAGGTTTTTCTTGATCTTGATCTTGATATCCCGGCAGGAATTCACCAACTTTGGATATAAACAAGGGAGGGAACTTGGGGAGAGCAACTCCAGTTTAAAAATAAAAAAAATAAAAATAAAACCCTATTTCTATAACTAGTATGGCCCAGCCAGCCAGGTTTTTACCTGAGTTGACACGACATGAGTCAGCCATTTAGTCCCAAAGTTTGAACTGGTTTTTTTGTTAAGGATTTGTGTGTGTGTGTTATTTGGCTTATTAATTTGAATGGATGGCTATGGGTTAACTGCTTCTGTGAACATGTGTTTTTGTGTGCTTCAGTGTGAGTTGTCTGTGGGTATTCCAGGGCTGCCTACCTACCCCCTCTTGCAGTTTCCAGGGACAAACTGCTTAAAAACCAGGGACAGAGACTTATTTCCAGGGACAAACTGCTTAAAAACCAGGGACAGAGACTTATTTCCAGGGACAAACTGCTTAAAAACCAGGGACAGAGACTTATTTCCAGGGACAAACTGCTTAAAAACCAGGGACAGAGACTTATTTCCAGGGACAAACTGCTTAAAAACCAGGGACAGAGACTTATTTCCAGGGACAAACTGCTTAAAAACCAGGGACAGAGACTTATTTCCAGGGACAAACTGCTTAAAAACCAGGGACAGACTTATTTCCAGGGACAAACTGCTTAAAAACCAGGGACAGACTTATTTCCAGGGACAAACTGCTTAAAAACCAGGGACAGAGACTTATTTCCAGGGACAAACTGCTTAAAAACCAGGGACAGAGACTTATTTCCAGGGACAAACTGCTTAAAAACCAGGGACAGAGACTTATTTCCAGGGACAAACTGCTTAAAAACCAGGGACAGAGACTTATTTCCAGGGACAAACTGCTTAAAACCAGGGACAGACTTATTTCCAGGGACAAACATAGCGATGTCATACGTCAGGGTCAAGACGAACATTAACTTTTGATTGTTTTGGGACGTAGCAACATTTCTGCAACTCTGGATTTTTTTTTATTAAAGTCTTCCTGATGCTTTTCGGTGCCAATGTGCTTCAATATTCAAGATCCTCTGGTGTTCAGTAACCTATGTGTAACACGTCTGTTCAGGAAATGTCAACAGTGTCTGTTACTTTGGGTGTTCCCGTGTTCAATATTAAGGTTAGCTAACAAGACAAGTGACTGCTCGACAAACTTTTGATTCTGCTCAGTTTCCAGGGACGCCAAACAGAACAGTGGATTCCAGGGACAAGGTGTCATTTTTAACTGTTTCCAGGGACAAATACCCCTTAGGGGGGACGGTAGGCAGCCCTGGTATTCTGAACTAGAAATATAAAATAATTACTGGAACTGCTGTTGATTCGCATTTGGGCCAGAAATAGATTAAAAGCAAATGAGGAACCTCTCTCCCTCCGTCTCTCTCTCTCTTTCTCTCAGTTCTCTCTCAAATTTATCTCTCTACATACCAGTTTTCCAGATGTTGGGGCTAATGTAATAGTACCAATACCGTAAGAAGATTGCTAAACAAAAATCAAAGCCTATTGTGTCTCTTATGGTAACATGTTGTTGACTTCTGTTGGGTTTTTCCCTTGTCCTTATGTATAAGAACTTCTGATGCACTAATATAATTCATTTTCACAGAATTCTCACAGAAATCATATGACACAATTGAGTCTTATCTTCCTCTCTGAAGACCCTCAGCTGTCCGGCTCTCCAGAGAGTTTCTTTTCACCATATATTGTTGCAACCTTTGTTTACACAATGATGTTGATGGCATCTGAAATCGTACGATTTATGTCCAATTTGTATGGTATTTATGAGATAAAAGGTTTGTGCAATAAAACACTTAAATGACATGCTGAATGAAGTTCTTGCTTTATGATAAGTGTCTGTATGCAAGATGTGCAATTCATGAGACTTGATGCTTCTTTTTCTTCTTCGTTCGCTCAGACAGTTTCCTGTCATATGAGCGTAGATGCGCCATATTGCCGTTATGCGCCTAAAGCCAGAATTCCATATGCGCGATTTTAAAGGCGAAAATCGACAGCGATAATCGCCCGCGGTTCAAATTTATCACCAACAATCACTCATTCTGTACACCCATAAGCGCGATAATCGCGAGCAGTCAGTCGAAAATCGCTCGCGATTTTATTTTATCGCTTGGTGAAGCGAAAAAAATATTTTTGTCGCCGTCGAAAATAGTCTGAAAGTGGATGGAGCAAAATCATCACGCGATTTCAGCCAGCATGGCTTCCAAAACCGTGAAGAAACATGTGGTACTCGTGAAAAACGTTGCTTGCAGTTCCGAAGGCGCGATCGGGATTTTTAGCGCGATGTTTGAATGGCGCCATCGAAAATCGCCGGCGATTGTAGCGTCAATGGAATTGCAAGCAACATTTTTCGTCGCTGTCGAAAGTAGCGGGCGATTTAAGCAGCGAAAATAGCGCATATGGAATTCCAGCTTAACTAAGAAATAGTTAGGCCCAGCATGTCCGACTTCGGCTGAAGAAATCCAAGAATTTATAGAAAAAAGAAAGGAGAATGGACCAGAGAGATAGAAAGATAGCGGATGACAGTAAGCAAAGGGAAAATGCAGAGTCAAAGAGAATGACAGATTAGAGGAAGTTACAAGCACAGAACTTCCAGAAGGTGGAGGAACTATTTGTACAAAAGGTCCCCCGGTATCCCCCCGGGGGAAAGACTGATGCTATTTTAACTCACTCGGGACTGGCCGATTTACTTCACCTTGTTCTGTGGTGACTGGGCATTTGATTAGGTTAGGAAAAATAGTCACCAAAAGTAAGTTATGAAGAGTTAAGCATCGATAATTTCAGAAAATATTCTCCTATTCACAAAAACAGGTAACACATAGAAAGAAGGAAAAGTTCACATTCAGATATTTGACCCCCCTCTACAGCCAAACCTGAATGTAAAGTCTGCAATGATTGGTTGATTTCAAGAGAGGCAAGGTCAAGCAAACTGAAAGTATCATATTTTACGGACTTAAAGGCGATACCTTTATCCTAAACCCCTGCGCCTTATAATAATAATAATAATAATAATAGTGAATCATTTATATAGCGCACTCCTCCACCAAATGTGGAGCTCTATGCGCTTAACAAAAACAAAATTAAAAAGTAAGAAATTCAACAACAAAACAAATAATCGCTCACACACATGCTAATAGGCATACACATACACACACCACCCCCACCCACGCACGTACGCACATATACATATACACACACACACACTCGCGCACGCACACGCACACACCGTTACCATCACCACCACTCACCCCACCAAAGAACACAATACAAAATACAATCAGTTCAATAAAGCATCAACTCTCTCTCTCTCTCTCTCTCTCTCTCTCTCTCTCTCGCTGTCTGGCTCTCGCAACAAAGCTGACGTAGACATTGCAGTCAACACACAGTGAAACTAATCTAATAGGGGGGGGGGGGGGAGGGGGGGGAGAATAGAGTCGAGAAGTAATGTGGCCTAAAGGTTGTGATGTAGCTTGAGGTTGTAATGTGACTGATAATATAGTAAAAAACCTATAACAAAATCTTAATTTTGTGTCAAATTTGAGAGAGAGAGAAAATGGAGTTTTACGTCCTCTTGGTCTGAATCAGACACATATGGGACATTTGTAAATACAAATATGGTTGGAACAATACTGGAGGCAATGCCCGGAGGCAGTACAAAACCAGTAAAGTCCCGATTTTTTAAAATTAATACAGATAGGTGTAGCGGTGACCACGCCTCGGTTAAACCTCATCAACTATGGCACCGCCACAAGTAGTGTCAAATTTGGTATAATCAGGTGCACCTTGTAGTCTGTAAAATACCGTAGGTTACAAGTTGGCGCTTGAAAGCTGGTTACACACCAGAAATCAAAACCTCTTGAAAACTCTCATGAGCCGAATCCGGCTCATTCGTCCTAAACTGTTGTGCAGGCCATGAGCCGGATCCGGCTCATTGGTCCCGAGTGAGATAAGGTTATAACATGTAGCTTGTGAATGTGACCTCTTAAAATACTGCTCAGCCACTAGTATCAATATTTCTCCCTTTCTTTTGGAAATATTGTTTTTAGCTTTAAAATCAGCCATTTTTTACAAAATAAACTCAATTTCAAAATGTTTGGAAAAATAAAAACTTGAGCATGCATTCGCTCTCTTACAAAGCACAACAGATTAACAAGGTCTCATCTGAGTAGCAATTTTATACAAGCATTTATTTTCCACAAGCACACACACACACACTTTCAAGTCAAAATCTAGCTGTATATCGTCGGTGTCCGACGCTAACCGTGTATCTACAAAATTTGACAAAAATAGATTTTTTTACTGAAACTCCTTCCAGTGACCTCACGCAGGTCTTCTATAAATATCTTGTGTCTGCGACCAATGAAAATGCTCAAAATTTGTCACATGATACCACAGAAATAATCGTGTATGTGGCGGGTTGTTGCTGGTTTTGACCCGATAAGCGTGTAACTGGTCACGCTAATCGTGTAACTGCCGGCAGCTGTCGTATCTCCCATTGTGAGAACAATGCACTAACTTTGTGACTAACCGTGTAACTGAATTATCACGAAAAGTTTGGGTGTTAATGCAACTTTTATTGTGTCACATGTTTACTCATCGGTAAAGAAGAAGGGTCAAGCGTATATCAAATGGGGATTGACTTTGTAGCAGGCGACAATACGTTTTTTGATGCTCCTGTAAAATCACTGATTGTGTAAATACACGGTTAGCGTCGGACAGCCTTTCATGTACCCTCATCCGATAAACGCTTCCCTTCAACAAACATCAACAGAAATCAAATTTGATGCAAATAATTATCATTCTTTCGTCATTATAAGCCGATTTTCTTTTTAGATAGGAACGCAAGTTTACAAAGATGATGGACACTTCATTCTAGGTTAGATTAGATTAGATAGTAGGGACAGGCTTTCATCAGCCTAGAACTCGTGGCCTATAAAACGTCCCATCATTGACATAAATATATACATTTTTATACAACGAAAACACCAGAACGCCCACTTTAAAACCGTAAATATTTCGAATTTTATTAATTCTTTGTCATATACACCCAACCACGGACTGAACTATAAAACTTCCAAGCATGCTACAAGTTGGAAAATTCATCATTAAAACAATTCACCTTAAAACAAATACTGAGTTGGAAAATGGAAGCTGGCACCATGATTTCGATGAAAGACCATACAAAATTAGAAAATCACCTTTTTTCCAATAAAATGAAACTTTTCTCCAAAAAACATAATGTAATTAATCTTGCCCTCCCCTTCCTAATGCACATACCCCCCTCCTCCTGCACCCATCTACTCCATCCCCGTCCTCTTTCTTTCTCCACAAATCACACGTCCTTTCTTTTGCTACCAAACATCTATAAATCCATTATTTTTTGCATTCAAATGGCAACTTTTACTTCTAAGATTTTCCGCCAAAGGCAGAGTGTGGCTGCCCAACGTAGCGGGGTAATCAAAAACGGTCACACACGTAATGTCCCCAACCCTAGCTGATGCATTTGTGCCATAGTGTTCAAGTGCTTAGGCTGTTGGGATGACCCCTGGAGTCTTTCAGCCAGGGTACGTCAACAACAACAAAGATTTGACCTCTGAAAATTCTGATAAGATGAAACATTAACAGATTTAGCACTGCAATGTGATGCCTTTGAGGCCAAATATTTAGTTGCCTTTAATGAAACCAATTTAACCCTTTCACCACCAATGTCACATTTTTGCATCACAATGACTCGTGTCATTAAAACTCTTGAAATCAGTCTAGTGTTCAATAATAATGAGTTCCTAAATTTGGGCAGTAAAGATTGACCCTATTCTAAATGTGTCATAAATTAAAATATAAAGAAATCCCACAATATTGCAGATGAAATCTTTTCTGTAGCCAAGTAAGTTTAATGGAAATGTTTGGCTCAAAGATGGCTGGAGGTGAAAGGGTTCAATGATTTTAGCTTTCAATAGATATGCAATCACTCAAGGAGTGCCACACAAATTCGGCTCGTGATTTTTTACCAAGCCTAAAGAAAAATCAAGCCTCTCTTCACGACAAAATCTGACTACGGTAACACAGAAAATCTAGCCTTAAAATACATGATGAACTTACCATGATTATGTAAGGCCATCCTAAGAGCCACTAAAGCGTATACAGCATCATAATAATAATCATAATAAAGAAAACTTTTATAGCACACATTCCAGGTCATGGCGTTTTACAATATATTTAACCAAAATAAACTCCCACGTTCACGCGCACACAAGCACGCAAACTGACGAACATAAACATAGGATTTACATACTCATGTGTGCACACACACACACACACACACACACATACATAATGCAGAAAATGTTCCATGTAAACATTACATTTTTCACACACACACACACGCATACATAATGCAGAAAATGTTCCATGTAAACATCACATTTTTAACACACACACACACACATACATAATGCAGAAAATGTTCCATGTAAACATCACATTTTTAACACACACACACACATACATAATGCAGAAAATGTTCCATGTAAACATCACATTTTTAACACACACACACATACATAATGCAGAAAATGTTCCATGTAAACATCACATTTTTCACACACACACACATACATAAAATGTTCCATGTAAACATCACATTTTTAACAAACACACACACATGCACATGTATACATAATGCAGAAAATGTTCCATGTAAACATTATATTTTTCACACACACATGCACATGCAAAATGCAGAAAATGTTCCATGTAAACATCACATTTTTAACACACACACACATGATACATAATGCAGAAAATGTTCCATAAAAACATTACATTTTTCACACACACACACACACATGCACAATGCAGAAAATGTTCCATGTAAACATCACATTTTTCACACACACACACATACATAATGCAGAAAATGTTCCATGTAAACATTACATTTTTCACACACACACATGCACATGCATAATGCAGAAAATGGTCCATGTAAACATCACATTTTTCACACACACACACACATACATAATGCAGAAAATGTACCATGTAAATATTACATTTTTCACACACACACATGCACATGCATAATGCAGAAAATGTTCCATGTAAACATCACATTTTTCCATCTTTGAAGCAATAGAAAATATCTTTGATGCATGGGCAAACTTATTCTGCAGTCAAGAAACTTGTTAATATTTCTTTGATATTCAGTATGTATATTTCAAACTAATTCAATGCATTCCAGGGACAGATTATCTTCAGTATTATTATGTACATATCGTCAGTGAAATTCAAAAACCTTGTATCTCAATTTTTGGGGGTTTTACGAGTTAGATACATAGTCAGCATTCTCATTTTTCCCCCCACCTTCCACCAAAAGCTCGTATCTCTAACGACTTTCTATCTGGGGTAAATGAGGTTGTGAAAATAGACGAAAAACTCATAAGTCCCAAATTCAGATCTAGTTAAGGACAAAAACCTCATATCTTCATTCTTTTCAAGTCTAAAAAAGAAAAATGTTCAGTAATTTTAACAAAATGCAGGACTAAACTAGCAATGTCTTGAACAACATATTCATCATAGTTAATCAATTGTGGTCAATGCGGTTAATTTTTAAAAGTTTATTTCGTTTTTCTCAAAACTACCCAAATTGAGATACAAGGTTTTTGAATTTTACTGACGATATATTGCAATGAATTCACTCTTGCATTCAACTTTGCGCATATTTTTTTTCTACCCATACCAACACAATACCAACCCATACCAACACAATCCATAATGATCACAGACTATTCTGCATCTTATCCAGTCAGCAATGATGTTTTTTGTGTGTGTTTTTTAAAGATGCATAATGGCAAAAAAAATTTTTCCAACAGTCACTCGGTCAATATTTCTGTACGGGTTGTTGTTTTGGTACTTGTATCAAAAAGCAAAAAAACAGAACATTTGTTTTCATTAGACACCTTCGAAGCAAGTGAGTGTTGCAACCTTGAAAGACTATCAAGATCTGCAAGAAAAGCCAGTCCCATTTTTAAAGTACCGGTAGTTTACATTTCGGTCCTTTTAATCTGACACCGACTCAGTCAATGGTTGGAATCCACACATGTATGAATCTTGAGATTATGCTGCAGACCTGTTTACTCTACTCTTTTCGAGTAGTATTCTACTCAATTTGGATCTCTACCTGTTTACTCTACTCTTTTCGAGTAGTATTCTACTCACTTTGGATCTCTACCTGTTTACTCTACTCTTTTCGAGTAGTATTCTACTCAATTTGGATCTCTACTACTCTTCAAAATTAAAAAGTAATGCTCTTTAATTCTTGATTACTTCTCATTTTCAGTGAACATTGTTTGATGGTTTAATGAATAAAACTACACATTTTGCACCAAAGCTACTCGTTTCAGCCATCCAGACTACTCGAGACTTGTGTAGGGGGTAAACAGGTCTGATGCTGCTAAGATGTCACTCTCAGCAGTAAAACTTAATGGCTGGTACCCACGTGTCGTCATATCCGGCCACAAGGAGCGTGCCATATTATGGGAGACATCTTAGTCAGTAACTTTGTTTGAAAAATGCCTGTTTACACACAAATCTGACTAAGATGGCGACACTTCCGTTGGAAGGGTCGAGATGCGCACGCAGGTGGGGGGGGAGCCATAGGATGTATTTGGTATTTGGTACTTTATAGTCACAGAGGCGTCTCTGTGAAATTCGGGTTGCTCCCACCTGGAGAGCGCGTCGCAGCCAGAGGCGCGCCACCCTTTTTTTGGGGGGGGGGGGCATGCGATTTTTGTGTGATTGATCAGGAAGGAAGGGGCGGGGAGGTAAATTTTGACCAAATAACTTTTTCGTTGCCACTGGGTTTAAACGTGTGCTAAGTGCATGGGCGCACGGGACCTCGGTTTATTGTCTCATCCGAAAGACTCCACGTTCAGACCGTAAGGCCTAGTGCAAAGTGAGAGGAAACAATCCCCTGTACCCAGGTTCGAACTCGGATTTACTTGACACGAGGCGAACGCGTTACCTCTGTGCCACTCTATAGCTTGGGCGCATGGGACCTGGGTTTATCGTCTCATCCGAAAGACACATCCGGATGTGGTGATGATGACCTTGCCTCTACGATCACACTCGGCCTACTTTCTCAACGCCATTTCCAACTACGTTTCAACACTGGGAGAGACGGCTTAGTTACCGGTTTCGAGGTTCATATACGTCTGATCCCTTTCCATGATATTCTAATTGGAATTGTTCGGAAATAAATAAGGGGAGTAATTTCATAGAGTGTGGGAGTGATCTTGCCTAATTCAATCGGTCAAACAGGGGAAAGTCACTCTACCATCAGCTCTCGTAGCCTATCGACTCGTGTGTTTGAGCAGACATACAGCACTTAGAACACTGTACGTCATTCTAAAAAATTTAAGTCATTTATATTTTTACCTCACAGTTTGCAACTTTTATCAGTTTGTGGCCACTGGCCACCCCTAATTTTTCCCCCCAAAATATGATTGCAAGTCGCTGACTCGCATCGTGCGGTTTGAAGCTTTGACGCCATTGTTGCTATGGTATTTGACCAAGTAATGGGGAAGTAAACAACTCTAATTTTCACGAAGCGCTCTCCCCTTATATTTTTCCGAAAATCGTCTATTCAGGTTGACACCTCGGAAGGTCTGTCAAGACGCAACGAACGTTGGTTCAGTCTGATCTCCACAGTCAGTGGACATTTTGACGCAATCTTGGAGAAACACATCAGTCCAGCATTTCCAGCAGTGGGTTGATGGACATGTTTGAGCTCCCCCGTGGGGATACCGGGGGTCTTTTGTACAAAACAGTTCCCCCACCTTCTGGAAGTTTTGTGCTTGTAACTTCAGGGCTCCCAGGGACCCCCATTTGGGGGTCTATGAAGCACTAACATTCTACAGGACACTCTAAAAGACTGTGCAGGGGGTCCCAGGGATGCACTAGAAAAATTCTTTGCAGCATTCACAATGCCACTGGGACCCTCTCTCCTGCCTCCAGGACCCTCTATACTGTAAGTGAAGGAGTCCCTGGGACCCCTTGTTTTGCGGGACAATTGGGAGCATTTTTCACAAAACACTTTAAAATACATTTCCTCCAGCCGAAGTCGGACTTGCTGGGCCTAACTATTTCTTAGTTAGGCGCATAACGGCAGCATGACGCATCCGCGCTCATAATTGACAGGAAACTGTCTGAGCGATCGAAGAAGAAGAAGAAGAATGTTTGAGTTCAGTTCAGGGTGCCGTCTCCCCCAGGCAGTCAGGGTGGACCCACTTCTTCAGCTTTTCTGCCAGGTAATGGTCTCGCTGAGCACTGTTCATAGGGAGGAACTCTGCGTCAAATACCTGGGAGGAAAGAAATATGCCAAGAATTTTTTTAATAAAAAATTCCAAAAAAATGTTTTTAGTGATAATGCAAAAAATCAAATAAGAGAATGTGGAAACAACAAAAATGAAAAAAAAAAAAATCTTACAAAACGAACAAAAAAGCATTTGTATAAAATCAAACGACACACAATTTTCAACAAACGCCCAAAGGAAACTATGTCTACATCATAAAAAAAAAAATCATCAGAATCAGAAATAAACATGGATTCCAAGATTCTATTTCTGCCGTTAAAGTAATGTGTTATGCTTATTCAGTTCATCCTCATTAAACATTTCAAGTTCAAGTTCAAGTTCTCTCAACTGACCTCCACGACGGTGAACCCCAGTTTTCGCAGGTGTCGGTACCTCATGGCAAACTCCCCCAACAGATGACCGCTGTTGACACAGTAGTGGTCATTTGCCATGATCACCACAGCCAGCCTGCACACACACACATACATTATACACACACACACACACATATATGCACACACACACACGCACATGCACACACGCATGCACGCACACACACACACACACACGCACGCAACACACACACACACACGCCCATGCACACACACACATATGGACGGACACGCACACACACACACTTTGGAATCTTTAGCTCCTTTGCTTTTTTTGTTTTACAGATGTATTGTATTTGCTTATCCAATGTTCCATCTTGAAATAAAATTTTGACTTGACACACACACACACACACACACGCACACACGCAAAGAAAATAATCAAACAGGGGACAACTTTTCAAAATCCACACTAGTAAACCTGCAAGGTGGTTGAAGTGGTGTTGTTGTCGTCGTTGTTGTTGATGTACCCTGGCTAAAAGACTCCAGGGATCATCCCAACAGCCGAAGCACTTGTACACTATTGGTACGAGAATGATGCTTTGCTTGCCTCCCTTTGGAGGCCACGCATTGCTAGATGATTGGTATCGTAATCAACTTTGGGGGGGGGGGGGGGGAGTTAATTAGAAAGAGAGTACTACCCCTTTGTTCAATTTCGTTATTGATGCTTGCATATCCCGGATCTCCCCAATCTCTCCACCCTCCACATCTCTTCTCCCACTCACCCCCACCCACCCACCAAAAAAGAGAAAAACCACCACATTGTCAACATCTACAGAAATTTATGAAAGAAAGTACCGTACTTTTCTGACTATAAGACCCACCTTACTACAAGGCGCACAGTCCAAACTTGACAAAAAAATCAGATCTTTGTTTTAGTTTTTTTTCTTACTATATTATCAATCATATTATAAGGCGCAGGGGTCTCAATCTGTGGGAAAAAGTAACGCCTTAACCCTTTCAACGCCACCCATATTTCAGCCAAAGATGTCCATTAACCCTTTCACCGCCAATGCACCACAGTGGTTTAACACCCATGTCACTAAAAGGCATGAAATCAGGGCCTGTTATCCAAAGACCCAATTTTCTTCATTTTGGGAGGTAAGGATAGGCCTAATGTTATACATGTCACAGAGGAATTCCTAATATTGCAGATACATTTTTTCTCTCTACCCAGTTAAGTTTAATGGTATGTTTTGGCTGAAAAATGGCTGGCGACAAAAGGGTTAAATTTACTTTGTAGAGAACAAAATCTATCTGCAGTATTGGGGATTCTTCTGTGACATATATATATATATATATAAAATAAGGTCTATCCTTACTTCCCAAAACTAAGACAATAGGGTCTTTGGATAATAGACCCCAATTTGATGCCTTTTAGTGACATAGGTGTTAAATCACTGTGGTGCTAGAAGTAGAATGCGACTTTGGCCGTGAAAGGGTTAAGTCTGAAAAACACGGTATTCACTCCAAAATGTATCTTACCTTCGAGCCAACTGCCCGTGCTGCTGTGAGTGTGAGCCTTGGTAGGAGAAGGGTACCAGCTTTCCGTCTTTGCTCAGGTGAATCTCGGCATCTGCAAACGATCACCACATTGCATGTAATGTAGTATGTACAGGGGGTGCTGGAGGGAAGGGGTCCAAAAACCTGCAATTAGTACTCTTCAAGTTGAAAATCCAAAATCCTGAACTGAAAGATCGCAGCCAAAGAAAACCCAACAACAACCTGAAAGTGAAAGTTCCTACAAAACCTTTAACCCGAAATTTCCACAACCCATCCAATCAAAACCTTTAGCCCAGAATGTTCACGATCATTCACAAGTCACAAAGTCACACGTTTTTACACTAAAAGTCACAAGTTTTGACACCCCAAAAATCGGAAGCCACAAGTTTTGGCACCCCAAAAGCCGGAAATCTGGGACTTTCTGGAAAACAAGCACCTCTGCATGCATCAGAACTCTACCCCTTTAAACGGCTTAGAATACAAATCAGGGGTGGCCCAAACTACTAGCCTGGTAGCCATTGGCTAATATAAAAAATCTGTGGGTGAGTAGATTTCAAAAGTCACTAGCCCGATGGGCGACTGTAAATTTCAGTACTGCACGGCCCCGTTTTCTTTTTACAACTGAGTTTGCTCACACCATATGTCCCTACCATGTAACCCACAATCAAAGCAAGCTCAGCTGACTGCTAAGATAACAACACCCCAGCACTGGTACTGAAAAGAAAGGAAAGGCAACCTCCCCATATTTCGTGCGCTGATTCTGACCCCCTGATTTCGAACATAGAATTAACACTGCCAGGCATTTCTTGAGTAAATAATGCTTTGTTAAATATACACATCTCTCTCCTGGTTGTGTGGAGGGTGTGATGGGTGCACTATAACAAACCTGGAGCTTCCCTTTATGTGAAGAAGCTTCTGGGTTTGATCCTCTTGGATTTTTATGCCTCGCACAGAGCAAGGCGAATTAATGTTGTGTGCATCCCTGACAGGAGTTGTGCGCTTTTAGATCCAGGGGAGTTTTCTACCTTTGTTTTTACTGCATTATCTAAAGATTGTCATTATCCCTGTCATGGGTGCATGCAGGGACCAAAACTTTTGCCTGCGCTTTCTTGTCGAAACCCAATGCACACAAAAATGATATCATCAGGGCTTCCAATCGTCCCGCAAAACAAGGGGTCCCAGAGACTCCTTCACTTACAGCATATAGGGTCTTAGAGGCGGGATAGAGGGCCCAGTGGCATTGCGGATGCTAAAAAGAATGTTTCTAGTGCATCCCTGGGACCCCCTGCACATTATTTTAGAGGGTCCTTTAGAATTTTAATACTTCATAGACCCCCAAATGGGGGTTCCTGGGAGCCCTGATCATGTTAAAGAGCCCTTTCTTCAGGCACACAGCTGCCTGAAGCAGCACCAAATTGCCTGAATTCAGGCTTCAGGCACACCCACATGCACCCCTGCCCTGTAAAACAAGAATGTGGAGAACGGGGCAGAGGGTGGATGCCTCGTGCCTCCATACTCAATATGACAAGAGCTTTCAATTCTTTTGATGATTAAAAATGAAAGTCCATTCCATAAATTGTATAAATTAAGATTAGTTTAGCTTAAGGTCTCTGTACACGTTAACACTATTCACAAGATATTTCTATTTCCCCATGGCAACACAGTGAGCTGCAAGTCATATTATGAGTGGGCTAACACTGTGTTGCCATGGGGAAATAGAAATATCTCGTGAATAATGTTAACGTGTTTACAGACCTTCAGGTTTGCGCAATCATTGTGAAACTTAATCAAATTAAGCAATCAAGAAAGGGCGTAAAAGGTCTGCGAGGCCCAATTCTAGCCCTATTCCACTACTACTACTACTACTACATACTGGGAGCTGGACAACCACCACTTCCTCCACGAGTCTCTCCTATAGGGATACTGGGGGTTCATACAAATAGTTCCCCCATCTTCTAGAAGGTTTATGATAGTAACTTCCACTAATCTAACACTCTCTTTGACTCTGCTTTTTCCTCTTCTTACAAACACAAATCGTCTATTTTTCTGACTTATTGGCCCATTCTCCTCTTTCAAATAATTTTCTCCTTTGAGCTCCTCCGAAATCAGAATGTGTCGGCTGAATGCAGCAGGGAGACCAGTGATAACTGAAAACCAGGCACATACGTACTTCACCCATTATGACCTGGGAACGCAGAAGAAAACGCAAGAAATCGAACTATCAATAAATTACAATAGAACTACTGGAAGACAGTAATGTGCTTGAAACATTTTTTTGTATATGGGCAAACAAACTTACATTGCTAATTTTTATCTTTGATAACACCACCCACCACCCACCCCACCCCACAAAAATGTTTTACCAGCTAAGTTTTTTCACAAACCTGCAGCAATTAAAAAGGACTCTCACCGATTGTGTAGATGGTGTTTGGAGCAAACGTCTGGACTTTGAAAGTGGGAGTTCTGCATATTCTGTGAAGAGATTCCTCCAGCTTAGACTGCAGAAGAGCAATCCTCTCATCTGCTCAACAAACAACACCGCACACTTTAGATTCTTCCTAGCTTTTCTTCAAATAAATGTGTAGGTGTCGAGTCAAGTCGAAATTATATTTATTGAGCATAAATTGAAATTATAAGCTTTGTCAGCTTTTTTTTATACATTCTTTGCTCATGAAATAAAACTGAAAGAATATTGTCGGTGAAATTCAAAAACCTTGCATCTCGATTTTTGGGGGTTTTGAGTTATATGCATAGTCAGCTTTCTAATTTTCCCCGCTACCTTCCACCAAAAAGCTCGTATCTCTAACGACTTTCTATCTGTGGTAAATGAGGTTGTGAATATAGACGAAAAACTTGTAAGTCCCAAATTCAGATCTAGTTAAGGACAAAAACCTCGTATCTTCGTTCTTTTCAAGTCTAAAAAAAAAAAAAATTCAATTAATTTTAACAAAATGTAGGACTAAACTCACTATGTCTTGAACAACATATTCATCATAGTTAATCAATCATGGTCAACGCGGTTCATTGTTTAAATTTTTTTTCATTTTTCTCAAAACTACCAAAATTGAGATACGAGTTTTTTCAATTTCACCAATGATATACCAAATACCAAACACAGGTGCAAATGGGACCGATAACCCACCCGCCCTACCAACACAAGAGTAGCCCAACGCCAAACGTACAGCCTACGCACGCACCTTTCCACGGCGACCCGTACTGTTTCTTGTAGAGGCACGGCACGCCAAATCCGCGCGTTTCCAGCTTGACGGCTGACTGCAGCATCTCCAGCCACATGCCCGCTTCATCACCCGGGTCCACAGCTGAACACAGACACACCACAATAACATCTAAATAGGCCTATAAAGTTTATATATTGTTGCATGGCTGCACGCATCACACTGTCAATGCATATTAAAGATCAATACATTTCCAGCTTGATGGCTGACTGCAGCATCTCCAGCCACATGCCTGCTTCATCACCCGGGTCCACAGCTGAACACACACACACCACAATAACATCTAAATAGGCCTATAAAGTTTATATATTGTTGCATGGCTGCACACATCACACCGTCAATGCATATTTAACCCTTTCACCGCCAATGTCGCATTTTTGCACCGCAAGGATTTAACACCCATGTCAATAAAAGCCTTGAAATCAGTTGAATCACGGTCTGTTATCCCATTACCTCGTGTTCTTCATTTGGGGAGATAAGGATACGCCTTATTTAACCCTTTCACCGCCAGCCATATTTCAGTCAAAAATGTCCATTAGCCACATTTACCTGGGTAGAGAACACAAACACCATAATAACATCTGCAGTATTGGAGATTCTTCTGTGACATATATATAATACAAGGTCTATCCTTACTTCCCAAAACACAGCTGAAGACAATAGGGTCTAAATATGCCTGTAAAGTTTATACACGCTGCACGGCTGCACACATCACACTGTCATTTGGATAATAGACCCCAATTTGATGCCTTTTAGTGACATAGGTGTCAAATCACTGTGGTGCTAAAATGCGACTTTGGCAGTGAAAGGGTTAAAATACGTCACACTCACAGACTGATCCCCAATATTGCTGACGAAATCTTTTTTCTACCCTTGTAAATTTAATTGAAAATTTAAGCTAAAAAATGGCTGGCACTACTAGTGGCAGCGAAAAGGTTAAGACCAATGATACATTTCCAGTTTGACGGCTGACTGCAGCATCCCCAGCCACATTCCTGCTTCATCACCCGGGTCCACAGCTGAAAACACAGACACACCATAATAACATCTAAATATGCCTGTAAAGTTCATACACTGCTGCACAGCTGCACACATCACACTGTCATTTAAAGATCAATACATTTCCAGTTTGACGGCTGACTGCAGCATCCCCAATGACAGCCCTGCTTCGTCCCCCGGGTCAACAGCTCAACACACCAACATAACTGTATACACACAATTATTAATAATTAGCATTTATAATTATAGCGTCTAATCTTAAAAAAGCCCTAAGCGCTTACAATAATAAATGAATAAACCAGCAAGCAATATAAATAAAAAAACGACAAAAATATATTATACACACACACGCGCACGCGCGCGCACACACACGTACGCATGCACGCATTAAACACAGACACACGCACACACTAAGCACACACACATACACACGAACGCACCACACACACACACACACGGATGGAAGGGGCACAGTACTTTGAAAAGAAGTATAGCAGGCTATGATTTGAAAAGAGTAGTTTTGAGAGAAGACTTAAATGAAGAATGGGAGTTGGCAGAACGAAGAGATAAAGGGAGTTTATTCCAAGTAGAGTTCCTCATTGTATGGCCGCACAAAGCACACAACCATGCAGTCCAGAGCCCCCGGTCATAGGACAGTCCTACTCCTATTTCAACTCATTCCCATCGCAACAATTTTGAATTAATTTTTTTTAAATCACAAATCACTCCAGCCATACACACAAACAAAGCATGTATACATAAACAAAAGGAGAAATGAAAGAAGATTACAGGTTTTTACTTCAGGTTTGGCACATAGGGAAGTGGTAGATCAGACTTTTTTTTATAGATTTTATTTATAGAAAAACTCTCTACACAGATTGGTTAGCCCACAACAAACCACTACAAAAGCAAAGTCAGAGGCAAAATTGTGATCTAAGGAAGCGAAGCGAGTTTAGAAGTGACCAACGTATGGCATGCACACAGATTTATTTTCCTTGAATCAAATTGACAGATATCTTAGTATCTATTAATTCCGCATGTATCATTGTATGGCTGGCTGTTCTGTTCCAAGAATGAGTTAAAACTGAACATGTATTTCCAATCTTCTCATTTCAACATGATTACAAACTCACTCACTCATTCACTCTAGTTTCAGAAACACAAACACTTTAGATTTTAAATGTAATTTACTGTTCGACTGAGTCATACATTTGTATACACAATTTTTAACTACAAATGTTATCCACATATGCTTAATATTGAAAATGCATATTGATGGATGGGTGTGTGAGAGAATGAAGGAATTGTGGAGTGGAAGGATGAGAGAGGGAAATAAAATATGATACACGTATAACAAAACTGAAAATGTCCAATGTTGTTCCCCCCTTTTACTAGTTTCACGATAATGTCCAGCTGACTTTGCCCTGTTCAGTTCTGCAAAACAAAAGATTTTCTTGTTTCAGGACACTTTATCCCATCACTTCTCTCCTTCCTTGGTGGATCACTGCAATACATGTGTATTATTGTATTATAGTCAACATACAAAAAAAGTCATACTGAAAAGATGCTGAACACATAAAACTAATTTTGAAATCACCCGGGATTCTCTCCTCACCCATCCCAACCTAAACCAAAAAACTGAAATCTAAAAGATTACAGACCACTTTTAAATACCCTGATTCACACAAGATAAGCTAAAGCTTTAAACTTAAAGTTAAAGGGGCACCCTGACGGATGCGTTTTTGCAAGAAACATGTCGAGATCACCAGGAAAACACCCTTTACAGAGGTCGCAACACTCACTTTGCTCTGGTTTATTAGAAATGAAACCGTCAAATCGACGATTCCTCCTTGGCGGAGGTGCTGGAAGTCAAATTATGTCAGTGCTCTTTTCTAATGGCCGACTGAGTCGCTTAGACCAAATCATGAAATCTCCACAATATAACTAAGCCTTTATAGTTACAGTTTACCAAAAGGAGTTTCGCTCACAACAAAGGAAAATAATTTACAGCATCAATTTCTTTTTACTGCACTACAAAGAAGAAAAAGCTTCAACCACTCTGAGTGTCCTCCACCCACCCCGTCCAAAATGGCTTCTTTCTCCGGCATCTCCGCCAAGGAGGAATCGCCGTTTTGACGGTTTGATTTCTAGGAAACCAGAGCAAAGTGAGCGTTCCGATCCTTCTTAAAAAGGCTGTCTTTCCGGTGATCTCAACGTGTTTCTTGCACAAACTCATCCTTCTGGGTGCCCCTTTAACACAGAAACCCCCCAACTTGAAGCCATACCATACCATACCATACCATGCCATACCATACCATACCATACCTCGTATTCTGCTCAGGAAGCTGGGCGTGAGCACCCTCTGCACAAAGTTGAGGGGGATCTTCTCCACGAAGGCGAAGGAGCACAACAGCTCAGCCAGCTGGACCGGGTGGAAGTCCTCAAACAGCTCCCCCAGCATGCGCTCCGCCTGCCTCAGGAACTGGTACGAGTCCTTGGGCAGGTAGTTGAGCTGCCCGAAGGGGCGCAGGATGGTGAACATCTGCAAGGCTGAGTACCCGTGTCCTTGCTGCACGAAATGCTTGGCCGCCGCGTCCATGATGGCCGGGGAGAAGTAGCGGCGCAGGCGACAGTACTCCATGACCAGCCCCAGCAGGCTGGCGCTCAGCTGCTCGCCGCGGGCGCCCACGTAGCGCTCCACGGCTGTGACGAACTTGGCGTCGCTGAAACGGAAATGAATGAACGCGGCCACGATCTGCATGAGGCTCTTCTGGGAAACGGCGTGCGCGTTGAGGAAGAGCCAACGGGAGACCTGGGTCATGAAGCCCACCTGGAGAGAGTTCAGGCGGACCAGGCTGTTGAGGCAGGACACCACGTCGTCCTCCCGCATCTTCCACCACACCTTGTGCATCTGCTTGCTCAGCACTTTGAGCATGCAGTTTTTGTGGGAAGGCGGGAGAGCTTGCAGGACGTAGCTCATGGTGTGCTCTTCCACATCCTGGTAATGATTAGCGATGTGGGCCCACAGGCTGTTGACCAGCGTGGAGTCCCCGCGGTTCGACCGGTGGAGCAGCTGGCTGATTTCGCACAGATCTCTGATCGAGAAGAGCTCCTCCACCATGCGTTTCTCGATCTCGCGGTTGATGGCGGACATGCACTCCTGGCCGAAGCTCTCCATGGACATGTAGCAGGCCACCAGGGAGACTAGCGCGTCGTTGGTCAGCTGACCGATGTCCCGGCGCACCGTGTCGCTCAGCTCCTTCATGACGGCGCTGCGGATGAAGGAGTGGAGGTCGTCCCAGTCGGAGTTCATCTGCTGCAGCTGGCTCATTCGTTGCAGCGCCGCCGACGCTGAGTAGCCCGTCACCCGCTCCGAGGGGATCTCCAGCAGTTTGAAGACGTCTCTGACAGACATGCACTGCTGTAGCAGCACCTGCAAGATGAGAAGAGGTGCATGAGAACTGTTGTCATGGTCAGAATATAAATGTACACTAGTTAACTCATTGCAGATGAATTCCGAGTAAACTTGGAACAGGAGAACGCCAGTCAGGGCCTAATTCTGAGTATTCTCAGAACGGCGATTTCTGAGTCTAAAATTTATTCAAATCCATGTGGTTGTTTTTTTCAATATAAACCACGTTTTCGGTTTCATCACTCTTCCAGTTTTCGCTTCACTTATGTTTGGCACTTCTATTCCAATGCTTAATGTTACAAAATTTATTTTTTTAAATGGGCCCTACACGAACCTCAGGAAATACTCCAATATGTTTTCATTAACAGGAGACTAATGATTCTGATTTTAATGCAAGTAAACACAATTTCAAAGTGAAAGTTAAACTTGGATCAACCAGTAATGTTGTCAAAATGGAATCCTTGACAGTGCCGAGTTTTTTTACGCTTATTTATTATATTTTTGTTCAGGTAACCCCAGGCCAGTGATGATGTTTGACTAAGGCAGTGATGTCCTGAAGGGCAAGAAGAGACAGTAGAGCTTAGGAAATCCTCATCTTCATCAGACAAGGGTCGCACCTATTTGCAAGGATAGGCATGGTTGACCAGAGGGCGCTGAAGACGTGTCCAGACCCGCACTGAATCAAGACATTACATAACCTTACATTATGCTTCACTGTACTGACATTACCTGGAAATCCTCGTCTTCATCAGACAAGGGATGCACCTATTTGCAAGGATAGGTATGGTTGACCAGATCAGTGGGCACTGAAGACTTGTCCAGACCCGCACTGAATCAAGACCACATTACATAACCTTACATTGCACTTCACGGTATTGACATCACCTGGAAATCCTCGTCTTCATCAGACAAGGGCCGCACCTATTTGCAAGGATAGGTATGGTTGACCAGAGGGCGCTGAAAACTTGTCCAGACCCGCACCGAATCAAGACCACATTACATACCCTTACACTGCACTTCACTATACTGACATTACCTGGAAATCCTCGTCTTCATCAGACAAGAGATAAGTCTCTGTGACTAGAATATATAATTATATATACCAAATGCTTAAAAAATAAAATAAAATAAAATAAATACATCAGACTAACTCTACACCACATTACATTTCACAGCATTATGACACACCTGGAAATCCTCGTCTTCATCAGACATGTACTGCACCAGTTCCTCGCGGGAGGTGTGGTTAGCCACAGGCGCTGAACTGCTATCCAGCAGTCAGATCAGATTACAATCACATTCCATAATGGCACATTTCATCGTACATTCCACAAGTTAGCATTATACCTGGAAATGCTCATCTTGGGCACACATGGGCTGCACCTGTTCCCCGGGGTAGGCATGGTTGGCCAGAGGCACTGAGCTCTTAACTCCCAACAGTTCTTTCCCTTGAATTTCGATCACCCGCTATCGATGACATTTTCCCCCGACATTTTCACTTATAAAAATCCATTTTTGCTATCAAAATGATTTTTTGGCTAAAAATAAAATAAACCCAAACAAATGCATTTATCACAATAAAAACGTTTATTTTAAAGAACACGCACAGTACCGTACCGTAATGCACGGCAACATTGTACCAAATTTTAACTTTACATTTCCAGGGCTCCCAATCGTCCCGCAAAACAAGGGGTCCCAGGGACTCCTTCACTTACATAGAGGGTCCTAAAGGCAGGATAGAGGGTCCCAATGACATTGTGAATGCTAAAAAGAATTTTTATAGTGCATCCCTGGGACCCCCTGCACATTTTTGGAGAGGGTCCCTTAGAATTATAGTACTTCATAGACCCCCAAATGGGGGTCTCTGGGAGCCCTGATTTCATGTTAATTCACTGCATCGACCATACCTGGAAATCCTCGTCTTGGACAGACATGGGCCGCACCTGTTCCCCGGGGTAGGTGTGATTGGCCAGAGCCCGAACAGTACCGTACTACACCGCACGGTAACATTGTACCATATTTTAACTTTACATTTCATGTTAATTCACTGCATCGACCATACCTGGAAATCCTCGTCTTCGGCCGACATCCATGGGGCGCACCTGTTCCCCGGGGTAGGTGTGGTTGGCCAGAGGCACTGAGGTCATAACTAGAACACGCACAGTACCGCACCGCACAGCACCGCACAGTAACATTGTACCATATCTTAACTTTACATTGTAAATTTAATTACACTTCATGTTAATTCACTGCATGGACCATACCTGGAAATCCTCGTCTTCGGCCGACATGGGCCGCACCTGTTCCCCGGGGTAGGTGTGGTTGGCCAGCAGCGGCACCGACGCCTTGTCCAGCAGCCTGACCAGGATGGGCAGCTCCTGGATCTCCAGCCCGTCCTGGAGCAGAATGGACGAAACGCTGACCACGTTCCTTCCGGTGCTGGACGCTGCTCGGTGATGCCCCGTGGTGGCGTGAGGGCAGGCTGCGGGGGCAGTAGGGGGTAGCAGCTTTTTCAGAAGGGTGGGGGAGTTTCTACACAGCGCCGTGTGATGTCCGCTGAGAGTGAGAGCTGCCGAGGCCCGGGTTAGCGTCTGTACGGCCGCTCGGACGGAAGGTTGAGTCATGGTGGTGGTTTCTTGGTCCTTGTTATGAGTTGATTATCTGCCTGCGAAGAGAATTTACGATCGATGGTTCAGGGCTCCCAGGGACCCCCATTTGGGGGTCTATGAAGCACTAAAATTCTACAGGACCCTCTAAAAGAATGTGCAGGGGGTCCAAGGGATGCACTAGAAACATTATTTTTAGCATTCGCTTTGGCACTGGGACCCTAATATGGGAATAATACAGGAGAGATATGATGCTGAAAACTACCGCCCGATCTTCCTGATAAGTGTGCTGTGTAAGAAGACCCTGGAGCACATCATACTATTCTTAGTCAGCACCATCATGGGCTTTGCGGAGGACAACATCATGAGGGAATAACAACACGGGTTCAGGAAGGGCTGATCATGTGAGAGCCAGCTACTCGGACTTGTGTATGAGTTATCACACTCTATGGAGAGGGGCAGACCCTCCAATGTCTTGATCATCAAGTTGATGATGGATTTCTCCTAAGCCTTTGAGTTTGACAAAGTCTGCCACTCCTTCCTGATCCACAAGCTCCGCTACTATGGGATCACTGTGCACATCAACACCTGGATCCAGAACTTTCTGAAGAACAGGCAGCAAGCTGTTGTTGTGGAGGGCGCCAAGTCAAAGGCTGATAGTGTAGAGAGTCAGGACTACCCCAAGGACCTAGCCCTGTTTCTTTTCTACATCAATGACATGTCCGAAAAAAAACTGTTCTCCACATCTCGGCTCTTCGCAGATGGTACTCTCTGCCACAGAACCATTGCATCTCAGCAAGATCAAGAGGCGCTCCAGAGTGGGAGAAAAAATGGGAAATGGAGTTCCACCCAGGAAAGTGTCAGACTTTGCACATGTCCAGAAAGAAGAACACACAACCTGGCTCCCACCATTTCATGGCCAAAGACTCGGCAGACAGTCATTGATTCAAGGAGGCAAAGTTCCTTGGTGTCACTTACTCACTATGCTACAACAGTACTACAACAGTTCATGTTATGGACTACATCTGCATTTCCCCATTTGAACTAAATTAGTAGTAAATACACTGGGGTTTACAAGAGGACATGCAATCAAAAGATTGTTAGGTTGTAGCCCAAAGCCAGGCTAGTTAGTTTCCTGATCAAAAGATCAGCAACAGGCCTCGCGGCCTATATACGCTGCACAACTATACTATACTATAGGAACGACGGAATTAGGTCAAGCCGCAGCGATTTTTCTCGTTGAAAATCCGAACCGCGATTTTGGCTATGTGCCAAACGGTCACTTCCTTTGCTTGTTTTTATTGGTGGTTATTCTTGGCGCTGACCATCCGAGTTTCTTTCTTTCGGGAAGCAGACACCTACTCGGTCATTCGGGAACGATCTTTTTTTACGCTAAGACGGCCGATCGCGAGAGACAAGCGATCCAATATTTGGGTCCAATTCATTCGTTTATTATTTCTGAACGGTAATTACATAATTCTTTAAAACAAATGCGCAGTTACATTTAATTATTTTTCTACAAGTACACCAAATTTGGTGCATCTAGAATAAATCTCAATGCTGCTCAAGGTCTCCACAAGTCGGGAGGTGTTACGTCGAAGACTGTCTGACATGTTTTTTGTCACGCGCATGTTGATGTTGCGATCTTGTGAGTCGCACAAAAAGCTTAGGCCTAATCTGTCTGATGTTTGGGGTTGATGTTGCCCCTTTGAATAAGCTTTATTTTGGTACCAATGTTTTGTTTATTGGTAAAAAAAAAGAAAAAGTTATGGCTGTTTTATTCATCCAAACCTTGATACGGTAAGGGCCGGTAACCTTGATCAACTTTTTCTTATATATAGCTCATGTAAAAAAAGCTAACATTTTAAAACGTCGTAACTTTCTCAATTTTCGACCGATTTTGATAATTTGGGTATCATTTTAAAGGTCTTGTCGGGCTCTTTCCAATGACATAAATTTCATTAGGATTTGACAAAAAGTAAAAAAAAAATTTAAATTTTATAACCACCCTACTATACTAACGATTGCTATTGAAAGAGGGTCACACTCACAGCTTGCCAATGCTATGCCAATCTTAACGAACAATCAAAAGAAAGGGCACATCAAGAGGCCGCGAGGCCTGGCTGCCCTAAGATTACCATAAAAATCAAGGTAACTGTGCTGGAAAAAGAAGAACCTGACCTGACCTGACCTGACCTGACTGACGCAAAGTGCAAACATCATCATCATAATCATGTTTACACTCGAGAGACTACGGGGTCACTACGCAGTACTACTACTAGACGACATCTGATCTTCTTCATTTACAATCATCACAGGCACTACAATTAGATTCACTCAGATATATTGAAACACTTACACTTTACGTATCACCCCTTCACTTGACTTGCCTTCTGTCAAATGTACCAGGCTAAGTCGACAGTATGAAATTAAACACCATCGCCTTGTGTAACTCGAGCATCATGCTTACGAAATTTGTTTTGGTGGCAAGCCAAAACTGCAAACTAGGTCAATGTGTCTTTTCGCCGAATTCTTCTAAATGTAATCAGTTGTTTCCACCATTTTTTTTGTCTCCTTTTTTTGTTTTAACTACTTGCTGTAGTGGCAAATGGGATTTTCATTTTTATTATTATTACTCTAATTATATCTACCAAGAAGGTAGTGCCATTGTATGCCCCTAAAAAAATTATGCATTCCTGAATATGTTACCACGATACCACAGGGGCACGTAGGAGGCTGAAATTTTGCACGCTAATAGGTATCAGGTATTAGGTAGGGCCTTCTTTATAGTCACAGAGGCGTCTCTGTAAAATTCGGGTTGCTCCCACATGGAGAGTGCGTTGCAGCCAGAGGCGCGCCACCCTTTTTTTTTTCTTTTGCATGCGATATTTTTTGTGTGACTGATGAGAAAGAAAAGTGGGCGGGGCGTAAATTTTGACCAAATGACAACTTTTTCGTTGCCACTGGGTTTAGCGTGTGGTAAGTGCATGGGCACACGGGACCTCGGTTTATCGTCTCATCCGAAAGACTCCACATTCAGACCGTAAGGCCTAGTGCAAAGTGAGAGGAAAAAACCCCTGTACCCAGGTTCGAACTCGGGTTTACTTGACACGAAGCGAACGCGTTACCACTGTGCCACTCTACACGACACCAGGTTCTTTGGTACTTAGGATATCTACCAAGTGTGCCACTCTACACGCTCACACCAGGATATTATTTTTGGTATCATTAGGATATCTAGGCCAAGTTCGAACATTAAGGTTATTGGTCAAAGGTCAAGGGCACTGGAGAAAAAAAAAGTTGCTGCCGCGGCTGCTTAATCTAGCATTTTCACGCTCATGTATGCTTATGTTTACAATTTAAATTACATATCAAGGATATTATTTTTAGTATGAGAAGAAGATATCATTTACATACATACACCCACACACACACACACACACACACACACACACACACACACACACACACACACACACACACACACACACACACACACACACACACACACACACATATACACACACACACACGTGGCAACACACACACACACACACACACACACACATATACTCACACACACACACATACATCATCACACACACACATACATCATAATCATACACACACACACACACATCACACACATACACACATACACACACACACACACACACACACATAATCATACACATACACATAATCATACACGCGCGCGCGCGCCTCATAATCACACATAATCATACTCAGACCCACATACCATTTTACATCACCATCATCATATACATACATCATAATCATACACATACATCATAATCATACACATCATAATCATACACATCATAATCATACACATACATCATAATCATAATACATCATACATACATACATAATCATACATCATAATCATACATCATACATCATATACATACATACATCATACATCATAATCATACATCATAATCATACACATACATCATAATCATACACATACATCATAATCATACACATACATCATAATCATACACATACATCATAATCATACACATACATGTGTGTGTGTGTGTGTGTGTGTGTGTCTAAGATCACTGTAAGGTGGATAGACGTTAAATCATAGAACGAACGCACACGCGCGCGCGCGCGCACACACACACACACACACACACACACACACATGCGCACGCATGTACGCACACATGCGCACGCACACGTACGCACACACGCACACGCACACACGCACGCACGCACGCACGCACCCCGCCACACACACGACGCGCGCGCGCGCACACACACACACACACGTGATGCACAGCAAACCGAGTCAACAAATGATTCAGGAGAATGATAATGAACCAGTCATGAGTAAGAAAACATTATTTCGCCTAGTAGCGTAAATGTAAAACAATATCACATTACAGAATCTATTCAGGAAAAAGCATCAGCCACAACACGAAGTAGGCCTATACTCCATAAACGCCCATTTACATAATTGCTAAACAGTCTTCTTCCTGGACGTGAAAATCGCTTTAGAGTCACTTAATAAGGAGATACCGTCAGCTGTAAGTGAACAGTTCTACAATTAGTATTATGCAGAAAAAACCCACTTTATGGAATATTATCAACCGTAATTATCAATTAGTGTTAATGTAGAACAAGACTTTAGGGGAATACTATATATCAGCCATAAAGGGACGATTAGTGTTGACGTGGATGTTGTTCTAGGGTAAGACGGGGTAAAAAGCCCATGGGCCGCCCATGGGCTTTTTACCCCGTCTTACCCTATATATATAAAATGTCCCAGGTGAAGCCATCTATTCTAATGCCCCACATGGCCGAAAGGCCAAAGAGGGCGTAAAACATTATTTCTTCTTGCCATCTCTTCCTCATCCATCCTCCAGCAGCCTGTAGAGTAATAATAACCATACAGCTTTCACCGACAGTTCGTCCGATCCCAACGTTGAACACAGCAATTTGAGAGTGAGCACGATGAGTGTTCAGTTGTTCCCCTTGCTGGTCGCTTCACTGGTGGTTCCCCTGGCACGTGCCGACTGTGGTGGACAGTTGACCAACTCCAGGGGCATCATCACCACCCCCAACTACCCCGACCCTTACGACCATAACGACACGTGTGAGTGGACCATCGAGGCTCCAGAAGGGCAGAGGGTTAAGCTTCTGTCCTTCCGTTTCTCAGTCTCTGGAATACGCGGAAGACTGTGCTGCTGCTGATTATCTCGAGCTGTTTGATGGTGGGACATCTGTGGGCAAGGAGTGCGGGATGAACACCATCAGCTTCCTGTCCAATACCAACCGTGTTCGGTTAGTGTTCAAATCTGACGAAGACAAGACTTCGAGACAGCAGTCCCCAGGCTTCAGAGCCGAGTACTCCTTGGAACCAGCCGGTGACTGCGGCGAAGGAGCGTTGTTGCTGGGCAAAGGCGGGGTCATCTCCAGCCCCAACTCTCCTTCCAACTATCCCGGAAACCTGGGCTGCCAGTGGGAGATCGTGGTGCCTCCAGACAACTACGAAGTTCAGCTGACAGTGACCCACCTCCACCTGCAGATGAGCTGCACGTGCAACAAAGACTACATGGTGATCACCGAGGTTTGGGAAAACGGGAGAAAAATGGAGAAAGGCCGTGCCTCAGCCCCCCGCCACCCGTCATCAGCTCCAGAGCAACGCGTCTAGTGGTCCAGTTCCACTCGGACGACACCATCAGCGGTACTGGCTTTGAAGCACGGTGGACAGCCGAATGTGGAGGCGTTCTTG
>CM065703.1:42525808-42535808 GCA_017654935.2 Phymorhynchus buccinoides | reverse complement strand
ATACATAATATATACTTCAATGTAAGGATAAAGTAAACAAACGTAAAAATGGTAGGTTTTTCATCTTAAAGTAAACAAAGATAGAAATAGTGGGCGAGGAGAGAGGATAATACAGTAAAGTAAAGAAAGGTAACTCTCTCTCTGTGCAATTAAATCCTTTCACCAGAGTTACATTTCTTTACTCTACTATAAGGATAAAGTAGTTAGAATGGGATGAAGGGAATTAAAGCACACGAACTGGGAACGAGAGAGAGAGAGAGAGAGAGAGAGAGAGAGAGAGAGAGAGAGAGAGAGAGAGAGAGAGAGAGAGAGAGAGAGAGAGAGAGAGAGAGAGAGAGAGAGAGAGAGAGAGAGAGAGAGAGAGAGAGAGAGAGAGAGAGAGAGAGAGAGAGAGAGAGAGAGAGAGAGAGAGAGAGAGAGAGAGAGAGAGAGAGAGAGAGAGAGAGAGAGAATTCAAATTCAATTCAAATTCAAACAATTTTAATGAATAGGCCTTCTGCCCGTATCACAGGGAGGCTGAGGGAGAGGGTTATAATGACACATAACATTCGCATACAAAACTAGAAAATAACACCAATTCTTGTGGATTTAAACAGTTAAACAAAAATAAATAAAATAGTAAGTAAATAAATAAACAGATATAAATAAATAGGTAAATTAAATGGAGAAAACAAAACAACATATAACCCGATTAGATACTGAGTCGATGAACTAGATGGTTAAACAAAGAGAGAGAGAGAGATTATTTATGTATCATCATATCGTATACATACATCTGTATCGCTAAAAATTCGGGACTTTCCTGGAGTTGCACAGCCTCCGGGCATTGCCTCCAGGATCGTTCCCACCATCTTTATATCTACTAATGTCCCATATGTGTCTGTTTCAGACCGGAGGACGTTAAACGGATTTTTATTCATTCGGAGAGAGAGAGAGAGAGAGAGAGAGAGAGAGAGAGAGAGAGAGAGAGAGAGAGAGAGAGAGAGAGAGAGAGAGAGAGAGAGAGAGAGAGAGAGAGAGAGAGAGAGCGAGCGCAAATGACAGCACATAAAAGGGACTCAAAACTGAGTAAATGATAATTTTGCAAAATACAGAGTCAAAGACGTATACGTGTATCACAATATATTTTATCTAACACAAACCTACACATTTTCAGAACCATATGTGCATATAGTAACACAAAACAGTGACTACGCATTAACAGTTTTCTCAACAACAGCCATGATATTTCGATAAATAAAGTAATTGTATTTCTCAGTAATATTCCCGATATGTTGATAAACCAATTGTAATTCTCCGTAACCCCACTGATATTTTGATAGATGAATACAAGTCTGAGTAACATCCCTATAATAATTATTTTGTTACATAAAATGTAATTCTCATTTGTAAAATAAAATGTATTTCTCGGTAATATCCCTGGCATTTAAGCAAAAATGTAATTCGATCTCATATTCTATGCATATGGTGTACTTCGAGCAGCATGCAGAAACAACCCTTCGTGCTTTAACTGAATTTTCTATTATATATATATATATATATATGAATATTGTCCATACATTTATCGGTCTAAAAAATGGAGCTTCTACTTCAGCTAGCTTGGTGGAAGTTCAGTTTAACGTCGCGTATCGGCTTTCGCCATGTACGACGGGCTGAACAAACCAACCAGGGTATAAACAAACATTTATGTTCCTGAATCAGTCTTAGCCAAAAGGCCGAGAAGCGATCAGAATTAACAGCTAGCTTGCTAATATACACATATCTGTAGTGTTACAAATTCGGGACTTTACTGGTGTTGCACTGCCTCCGGGCATTGCGTCCAGGATCGTTGCCACCATCTTTATATCTACTAATGTCCCATAATGCGTCTGTTCCAGACCGGAAGACGTTTTAAACAGATTTTCATTCAGTTAGCTTGCTATTAATTTATAAGGAGAAACGCTGAAAAGTAGGCGGACCAGCCCCGTACTCCCCTACTTCATCCAGATCAAGGTCAAGGCTGATTAGTATTTAGACCCACCACACCACGTGTCAAAATCACGGGTTTCATGCGTTTTCCTTCTTATATCTGGTAAGGAATCTTATTTTGACCAGGTTTGACTCCCATACAAATGCCCCCAATTCAAAACGAAACATCACTTTTAAAAAAGCAGCCCCAATTTGAAGTTGGGGGGATTTGTATGTGGGTCAAAGTTACCCAGAAAGAAAAAATGGGACTTAATCGTGGTGGGTCAGTGCGTCTTTAACCTCGATATTTGTGATAGTAGGTGAAGACGGGGTCAAAAGCCCATGGGCGGGTAAGAAGCCCATGCCAATTATCTCATGAAATGAAGAACATTTCAGTCAAATTTGCCCATGAGACGAGTGTGACATTAACACTCGTCTCATGGGCAAAATTTGACTAAAACTTGCTTCATTTCATGACATAAGTGGCATGGGCTTATTACCCGCCCATGGGCTTTTTACCCCGTCTTACCCTACTGGAGAGGATCTAAGATCCCAGCAGAAAAATCCTAGGACAGGGATTCGGAGGCCTGCATTTCCAGGGAGAGAGTGGCTGGGTGTTCAGTGGAGGAGGGGGCGGGGGGGTTGGAGGCGAAGTACACTGGATTGTCCGCCCCTTCTTTGCTCCCTGCGGGCTCTCCTGCCTCTCCGTTCTGAAACGTGGGAATAACCAACCAACTAATCAATCAATCAATCAATACATCAATAAATCAATTCATCAAAAACCAATCAATGAATCAATCAAACAACCAATCAATCATCCATACTTTGTTATCTCAAAACTGAGAAATTTATGAGAGAGAGAGAGAGTATAATTATTTATGTGCGTGTCTTTGTGTCTGTGTGTGAGTGTGTTTGTGTGTGTTTGTGTGTGTGTGTGTGTGTGTGTGTGTGTGTGTGTGTGTGTGTGTGTGTGTGTGTGTGTGTGTGTGTGTGTGTGTGTGTATACGTGAGTGTGTGTGTATGTATGTATGTGAGTGTGTGCATGTATGTGTGTGTGAGTGAAAGAGAGAGAGAGAGAGAGAGAGAGAGAGAGAGAGAGAGAGAGAGAGAGAGAGAGAGAGAGAGAGAGAGAGAGAGGAACCTCCCTTATAATACCTCCCATTATAAGACTCCCTCCCATATAAGACCTACTTTTCTGAGACACTGCTCTTCTTTGTAAGTATTAAAATTACCTCTCTTATAAGACCCCTCCCTTATAAGACCTCATTTGGGATGATTTTTGAAGGTCTGATAAGGGAGGGTCCACTGTATCTATATTCTTTCCACTGACCGAGTCAGCCTTGAAAATGCCGTAGAGTCGGTCCATCACTGTAGCGTTGTGACGTCACATGACGAAGAACACCACCAGACCGCTCAGCAAAGAAAAATTCAAGACAACATTTTTTTCCATATTTCGATTCTAAAACACACCCATAACTTTCTTCCTTCTTATATTATTATACAGCACTGACCGAGTCAGTCTTGAAAATGCCGTAGAGTCGATCCATCACTGTAGCGTTGTGTCGTCTCATGACGAAGAACACCAACATACCGCTCAGCAAAGAACAATCGAGACATAATTGTTTTTTCAAGTTTCGATTCTAAAACGCACCCATAACTTTCTACCTACTATAGATTATACAGCACTGACCGAGTCAGTCTTGAAGATGTTGTAGAGTCGGTCCATCACTGTAGCGTTGTGTCGTCTCATGACGAAGAACACCACCAGACCCGTCAGTGCCGCACCCATCAGAACCCCCACCACCACCCCGGCTATCTGACCAGACCCCAGACCTATATGATAGTGGCAACAGAGAAAAGTAGAATGAATATTCTTCTTCTTGGTTTAAAGACCCCGTGACGCGCCACGGTTACATCCCTTGGTTTTTTCTGGGTTGCTGTGACCCACATTCGAATTTCCCCATATTCAAATTGAGGCTGCTCTTTAAGCTGATGTGTTGCTTTCAATTTGGGGTAATTTATATGGGAGTCAGACTTGGTCAAAACAAGATTTATTTCCAGTTATAAGAGGCAAAACACGTGAATCCCGTGATTTTGATACGCGATCGGGTGGCTCTTTAAACGATTTTTTTATATTTTTTTTATTGAACTTTTTTTTTTCATTTTACAGAATTCAACAAACACACAGAACATTGAATATACAAAAGCATCATAACTAATATAAGCCAGGAATATGTTTAAAGTTTAACAAAAATAGGGAAGAGTGACAAGTGTAAAGATGGAAATTAGATAAAGATTAACACTGAATATATACCTGGCCAGCAATTATATACCTGGCCAGCAATCATATACCTATATACCTGGCCAGCAATTATATACCTGGCCAGCAATTATATACCTGGCCAGCAATTATATACCTGGCCAGCAATTATATACCTGGCCAGCAATTATATACCTGGCCAGCAATTATATACCTGGCCAGCAATTATATACCTGGCCAGCAATTATATACCTGGCCAGCAATTATATACCTGGCCAGCAATTATATACCTGGCCAGCAATTATATACCTGGCCAGCAATTATATACCTGACCAGCAATTATATACCTGGCCAGCAATTATATACCTGACCAGCAATTATATACCTGGCCAGCAATTATATACCTGACCAGCAATTATATACCTGGCCAGCAATTATATACCTGACCAGCAATTATATACCTGACCAGCAATTATATACCTGGCCAGCAATTATATACCTGACCAGCAATTATATACCTGACCAGCAATTATATACCTGACCAGCAATTATATACCTGACCAGCAATTATATACCTGACCAGCAATTATATACCTGGCCAGCAATTATATACCTGACCAGCAATTATATACCTGACCAGCAATTATATACCTGGCCAGCAATTATATACCTGACCAGCAATTATATACCTGGCCAGCAATTATATACCTGACCAGCAATTATATACCTGGCAATTATTATAGATTAGCAATTATATACCTGACCAGCAATTATATACCTGGCCAGCAATTATATACCTGGCCAGCAATTATATACCTGGCCAGCAATTATATACCTGACCAGCAATTATATACCTGGCCAGCAATTATATACCTGACCAGCAATTATATACCTGGCCAGCAATTATATACCTGGCCAGCAATTATATACCTGGCCAGCAATTATATACCTGAATATATACCTGGCCAGCAATTATATACCTGGCCAGCAATTATATACCTGAATATATACCAGCAATTATATACCTGGCCAGCAATTATATACCTGACCAGCAATTATATACCTGGCCAGCAATTATATACCTGACCAGCAATTATATACCTGAATATATACCAGCAATTATATACCTGGCCAGCAATTATATACCTGGCCAGCAATTATATACCTGGCCAGCAATTATATACCTGGCCAGCAATTATATACCTGGCCAGCAATTATATACCTGGCCAGCAATTATATACCTGGCCAAAGGATTTTTTTATAATTGAGAATCACATAGTAAAGCAGCAACATAAACAAATGAGAACGAGCACAACAAGCTTAAAGCTTATACAAGGCGCTCAAACACAAGTAGATTATACAATATTGGCTGCCACAAGTAATAAGAGAATGGAACAGAACATGATAATGAAAATGATAGCATACAAAATGTGCACGAACAAGCAAGCAACAACAAGAACAACAAGAACATAGAAATTGAAATTGAAATTGAAATTGAGGGGGCAAGAGGCATTTAGCTCCCAAAAGTATAAAACCATTTGTGATTCAGTGTCAAGGCATAGTGTCAGTGTCTTCTTTTGCGTTCCCAGGCCATATGGCCATAATGGGTAAGGTACATAAGCCTATGTGTCCGGGTTTCAGTTTTCACTGGTCTCCCCGCTGCGTACAGCCGACACATTCCGATTTCGGAGGAGCTCAATTTGGAAGCTGTTTTTAAAAAAAGGTAGTAGAATGGGTCAATAAGTCGGAAAGATAGTAGATGATAGAAAGCAAAAGGAAAAGGCAGAGTCAAAGAGAGTGGCAGATTAGAGGAAGTTACAAGCACAGAACTTCCAGAAGGTGGGGGAACTATTTTTACGAAAGACCCCACGGGGAAGAGACTCGTGGAGGAGGCGGTGTCATCCAGCTCCCCGTATGGAGGCACGAGGCATCCACCCACTGCCCCGAGGATACATATAACTTGAGAAACAAACCAAAACCAAAAAGACACCCCCACAATGACAGGGAAGAACAAAAAGGCTAAATCCTTGGCACGAGCAACATAATTATGCTGATTAGAGTCATGGACAATTAATATAACTCAACAATAATCAGTACTAAAAAGAAAATCGCTCTAATAAAAAGAAATCACACAGACAAACGAAAACAGCCACAACTTGCCTGAAGAAGAGCTAGAGGTCAGAGCCGATGCAGAGTTGATGTTGCATAGGCCCTGAAATTAGAATGGAAAGCAAGTACAATAGTACTAGCAAGTACAATGGTACTATTCCTTAAAACATCAATGTTCTGATGCAACAATTTTGCGTGCAAGATAATTATGCTCTTCTAAGAAAGGTTGATCGGACAGGGTGAGGGGGGGGGGGGGGGGGGGGGGGCAGAATTCATTGGTGCACTTGCACTGCCCAGTGCGTTCGCTCTCTCGCTCTCTCTCTCTCTCGCTCTCTCTCTCTCTCTCTCTCTCTCTCTCTCTCTCTCTCTCTCTCTCACTATCTTTCTCTCTCTCCCCCCTATCATTTCTTTCCTCTTTATTTTCCCCTCCCCCTCCTATCCTATTCTTCTTATCTTTCTTTTATTTTGTTGCTTCATGTTTTGCTTTGTTCCTAGATGCTCACTTATTTTTCGGTCCCTCCACATTCAATTTGTTAAGTATTTATGCATAATACTGAATGTATTATGTGTCTGTTTATACTGATGATGTGCCTGCTTATGATGATAATGTGTGTTCGTTTTCTTTGCTTTGCATGCCTTTCTTGTTGATTGAATTCTTTTCTTTTTATTTTATTTTCCTTTCTCGTTTTTGTTTCTTGAGGCCTGGATGAAAAAAAAGTATTTATACTCAGAAAATAAGTTATTCATTCATTCATTCATTCTCTCTCTCTCTCTCTCTCTCTCTCTCTCTCTCTCTCTCTCTCTCTCTCTCTCTCTCTCTCTCCATCTCTCCCTCTCTCTCTCTCTCCCCTCTCTCTCTTCTCTCTCTCCCTCTCACTACCCCCTCCCTCTCTGTGACTGTGACTGACCGAGGGGTGGCAGAAATATCCTGGGGGACAGGATTGAGAGGTGCACTTGCACTGGCCGGTGTCCGCCATGCACCCTGCCTTGCAGCTGAGGGGACATTTCATGGCGCAGTTCACGTCCCACAGACCCTGGGGACAACCTGTTACAGCAGAGAAACAATACAACTGTGATGGTGATGATGATGATGATGATGGTGATGATGGTGATGATGATGATGATGCTGAGGAGGATGATGAGGAGGAGGAGGGGGATTTCATGGCGCATGTTCACATCCCATGATGGGGGAACCTGTTACAGCAGAGAAACAATACAACTGTGATGATGAAGACGAAGATGATGATGATGGTGATGATTGATGATGATGATGATAAGATGCTGAGGAGGAGGAGAGGAGGAGGAGGGGGCATTTCATGGCGCAGTTCACATCCCATAGGCCCTGGGACAACCTGTTACTCTCAGAGAAACAATACAACTCTCTGATCTCTGATGATGATCTCTGGTCTCACATGGTGATGATGATGACACATGATGCGCACACACACGCACAGGAGGACACAGGGGGCATTTCATGGCACACACACAGTTTCACATCCCATAGGCCACACACACACACACCACCTGTTACACAGCAGAGAACACAATACAACTGTTACAGAGTATTTTATGATGATGATGATGGTAATGATGGTGACAAAATGATGATGATGATGACGACGAGGAGGAGGAGGAGGAGGACGGGCATTTCATGATGCATGTTCACGACGATAGACCCTGGGGACAACCACTGCTGGTAGCGATTTCAACAATACAACTGAAGAGGATGAATGACAGAAGATGAGGAGACGATGATGGTGATGATGATGATGATGATGATGACGACGAGGAGGAACTGATCAAGGTCTCAAACATTTCATGGCGCAGTTGCAGGCGGGGCCCATAGGCCCTGGGGACAACCTGTTACAGCAGAGAAACAATCACAGGGCTGTGAGGGGCATGATGATGATGATGGTAATGATGTCACTGATGAAATTATGCCGTGGAGGAGGAGGAGGAGGAGGGGGCATTTCATGGCGGACAGTTCACATCCCATAGGCCCTGGGGACAACCTGTTACAGCAGAGAAACAATACAACTGTGATGGTGATGATGATGATGATGAGAGATGATGAGAGGATTGATGATGATGAGATGATGATGAGGTTGATGATGGTGATGATGATGATGAGAGATGATGAGATGATGAGATGATGATGATGAGAGAGAGGAGAGAGGAAGAGAAAAGAGGAGGGGACACACATGGCGCAGTTCACACCCACAGGCCCTGGGGACAACCTGTTACAGCAGAGAAACAATACAACTGTACTGATGATGATGGATGCATGATGATGATTATGGTCAGTGCATCAAACACTCTTCTAAATAAGTTACAAAGATGATGGACAGTAAAGCTATTAAACTAGCACTGATGATGGTGATGATGATGATGCACTCTGATGACTCTTGATGAACATGATAATGATGAGAGCATGATATAATGTCATTATGATGAATATAGAAATGATGTTATCTGATGCTGTCAAATGGTTGATGATGATATAGTATGAGGTCTCTCTATGGTGACAATGATGGTGATGATGAAAGATGATGGAAATATTGACAGACTCAGAGATGATGATGACGATCCAATGATGTAGTGATCTTGATGATAGAGCAAGGGGGGATAACATTTCTTCAGTCCAATCAGAGCTATTTCACCTGACAGACGTTATAATTAGAAAAAAAAGTAGATATCCACAATATCTCAGCCTCTGCCTATCTACCACTAATGCCACCATGGGAACAAAGAAAGGCTCTCTCTCTCTCTCTGATATCTCTCTATACCACACACACACACACATGAAGAAGTTAATCAATCTAGTTTCTGACTCTCGACTTCATTTAGATTCAAAATATTCAACACATCACAAAAACACACACACTGATGGTTCAGTCTTAGAAACGTCACACAGTGGAGCACAGTTTTGTTACACCATCACTTAGAATAGAAAAGTCATACTATCTTAGGCAAAGGCATTTCAATCTTTACTCTCTCTGAATTATATGCAATAATGCACACTTTAGAATTTGTTTCTGATCTACCATATTCAATTTATAACATCTTCTAGTCTTGTGTCTCTCTTCACAAATCAGTTTTACAACACTCTAAACCAAAGTAACAGTAAAACTCGTAACGACATTGTCTTTGAAATTAAACAGTTGATTCTCTCTCTATCTGTTGCAAAAGGTACACAACACACTCTCTTTTCTCTCTCTGGGTCTCTCATCTCATTGTCTCTCTCTCTTTGGAATGAAGTTGCTGATACACACACACCACAAAGACACACTTTTAACACACACAACTCTAACTTGGTTTCTAATGAGAAACTGCCATTATCAACACATGAAATCTACTGTTTATTGGAAAAAGCTACTTACATCAACTCATCTGACTTTAGATCTAGACTTAGTGTACAAGATACGACTCAATTCATGCTGGTACTAAATACTTGGATACTAACTGTCTTTGTAGTGAGGAAATTATCAATTCATCACTTACTATTAGAATGCCCAGTATTGATCTCTAAATATCGAATGATCAATATGGACGACGTAAGTACGACGGCGATACCAAGGATGATTTTAAAAATCAACAACAGAGTAATTTCAACGACATTACAAGGAAGAGCAAATCGACAGCAGATGCTGTCCTCATGATGATATTGATGACGATGACGACGAC
>CM065703.1:42505808-42510808 GCA_017654935.2 Phymorhynchus buccinoides | reverse complement strand
TCTGTCTGGTAGTTATCAGCATATGTTTTGTTTTTCCAGTATTTAGTGACATATGGTTAAAATGTGTCCAGGTTGTGAGTTTATCAATGTTTTCTTGTAAGTTTACATACAGGGTGTTTAAATTACGATCAGATGAATGGATTGTGGTATCATCTGCAAAAAGATCACTAAGGGATGAAAGGAAAATGGGCAAATCATTTACATATAACGAAAAAAGGATAGGACCAAGGATAGAACCTTGTGGAACACCACTTTTTGAATAACGAAAGTTTGAAATTTTATTATCAATAGAAACACATTGTTGACGGGAGCTAAGGAATGATGACAGGAGTGCAATAGCATCGGTTGAAAAATTATACACTGATAGTTTACGAAGAAGTAGAGCATGGTTTATCGTGTCAAAAGCCTTGGCAAAATCAACGAAGACGGCTGCTGTGTATTCATCATTATTAATATTGGAAAGCCATTGATCGACCAGATTTACAAGAGCTGTATGACATGAATGATTTTCTCTAAAGCCCGATTGATTTGGGTGTAGGAGGTCAAACGTTTTAATGTGTGATGAGATGTGACTGTTGATGTGCTGCTCTAGTGGTTTTGAGAGGACAGAGATAATTGAGATGGGTCTGTAGTTGGAGGGGTCATTTTGTTCACCTGATTTATAAAGAGGAATTATTTTGCTAGTTTTGAAGTGCTTGGGGAAGTAGTTTTTGTCAATACAAATATTGTATATGTAGGTTAAAGTATCTGTGATGTATGGTGCACTGAGTTTTATTATTTTACTGTCAATTTCGTCTAAGCCTTTTGATTTGGACTGTTTGATTTTAATTAAACTGTTATAAACATCAAATACCGCCATGGGTGGTATGGTCAATGGTGTGTTAATCTGTTTTTCTTTGCAAAAATCCTTTAGTTCCTTTAAGTCATTTTGTGTCGATTTGTCATTTAGAATAATTTTGTTTGCTACATTGACAAAGTGTTCGTTAAGTTCATCAGTGGATATGTTTTTGGAAGTGGATTGTTTCTGAGAAACGTGTTTGTTTGTGATACAGTTGATTGCCTTCCATAAAGATTTCGAATCATTTTTAGAGCCTGCTAAATCTTGAAAATATTTCTTCCTGGAGTTGCGTAACAAGGTAGTAACTTTATTTCGCTGTGCATGAAATTCATCTTGATTTTTAGAGTCGCAGAGCAAATCTCTGTTGTTCATTTCGTTATCAATATCTGTTGTTATCCAGGGTGGTTTAGGTTTGTGTTTAACTCGTTTACATTTAATTGGTGCATGTTTATTGTAAATATCTATGAATGTGTTATACCAAAAATCCACAGCTTGATCTGGGTCAGTGTATTGATAGACATGTGAAAGCTGGGACTGTGCCAGATCAAAGAGAAATGAATCTTCGTTGAATTTTGAAAAACATCTGTAATGAATTGTTTTATGTCCAGCTTTAGGGATTTTTGAACCTTTCTTGTTCCAAGTTATGCAGATTGGTTTGTGATCGCTACAGCCAGACAACGGTGATCAAAGCTCAATAATGTTTTGCTTTTCGGTTGTGTAGAGAGAGAGAGAAAGAAAGAGAGAGAGAGAGAGCGAGAGAGAGAGAGAGAGAGAGAGAGAGAGAGAGAGAGAGAGAGAGAGAGAGAGAGAGAGAGAGAGAGAGAGAGAGAGAGAGAGAGAGAGAGAGAAAGAGAGAGAGAGAGAGAGAAACGAAACGAAACGAATTTTTATTTATACAGGGTAATGAGATAAGCATTGCTTTTTTACACTCAGCCCTGAGAGAGAGAGAGAGACAGAGAAAGACAGAGACAGACAGACAGACAGAGAGGCAGACAGACAGACAGATATACACATACAGGACAAGGGGCATCGCAGAAGGTGCCAGAATAGCCAGGATGGCAGGTGCATGACCCATCTTCCGCGCTACAGTTTCCGTGTTGACATTGACAGCGAGAGAAACAGTGTGCTCCGTAGGTACCTGTAAAAAAATTATCGTTATTATTAACATCATTATCGTCATTATCATCATCGTCGTCATCATCATCGTCATCGTCGTCGTCGTGAAGAACGAGTAGTTCAATACATAGGTCTGTCGTCCCATCCACACCCCAAACCCACCATTTGTTTGTGTCTATAGGCCCTGTTGTTGTTACCTTTTTCATGCTTCTTTATTTAATATGTTGTGTAAGCGGTGCATGCATATTTTGTGTACGTGTGCGTGCGTGCGTGTGTGTGTGTGTGCATGTGTGTGTGTGTGTGTCCGCGCGCGCAAGCTTTATCAAACACAAACACACACACACACACACACACACACACACACACACACACACACACACACACACACAAGCCCGCTAGCATATGTGCACACACGCATGCATGTACGCAACAATGCTTGCTCACACACACAGATACAGTTTAGTTACTCTCTCTCTCTCTCTCTCTCTCTCTCTCTCTCTCTCTCTCTCTCTCTCTCTCTCTCTCTCTCTCTCTCTCTCTCCTCTCTCTCTCTCTGTGCTGATGACCCTACCCCGCTGTCCCTTTTGACATGGGCAGATGACCCAGTCCAGTAAAAAAAAAAGTTCATTGTTGTTCATTGTTCTCTCTCTCTCTCTCTCTCTCTCTCTCTCTCTCTCTCTCTCTCTCTCTCTCTCTCTCTCTAGCATATGTGCACACTAGTACGCATGCATGTACGCAACAATGCTTGCTCACACACACAGATACAGTTTAGTTCTCTCTCTCTCTCTCTCTCTCTCTCTCTCTCTCTCTCTCTCTCTCTCTCTCTCTCTCTCTCTCTCTCTCTCTCCCTCCCTCCCTCCCTCCCTCTATCTCTCACCAGTAGGACAAGGAGTCCTGCAGGTCAGTCCCTGCCAACCCGGGTCGCACGAGCAGCGGCCGGAGTCGCATATACCGTGCACGCACTGACACACCTCACCACACTGCGCGCCCACCAGGCCCGAGGGGCACTGACAAAAATTGCTCCCGTCCTGTTGTAGAAGCACGCAACACATTGTTTGTACTGTAGTTGTAATGCAGCTACTGCGCTACCTGCGTTCGTGTAAACATTAAAATAAAGATCCTGTAAAATGGTGAGAGCAGTGTGGAAATTCTCCAGAGAAAATAATAGCCCCCTGATCAAAATTCAACAGGATTTTGGGTGTGGGTTTTTTTTTTAAAAGACCCATCAGATCACGTGTCAAAATCACTGACAAAAATAGCTCCCGTTCTGTAGAAGCAGGCAACGCGTTGTTTGTAATTAATTATTGCAATGAATGTAGGCACTACCATTGTGGCCGTGTAACAAAAACATACGAAGGGAATGACTGCAGCCTGCTGACACATCCCAGGCATAATTTATGCACCAATGTCTTGTACTCTGTGTAATACACCCACACACAAACTTTGACATTACAGTGGAACCTCCCTTATAAGACCACATTTTGGATGATTTCTGATTACTCACAAAGAAGGGCAACGTCTCAGGGAAGTAGGTCTTATGAGGGAGGGCGTCTTATAATCGGTGGTCTTATAAGGGGGGTTCCACTGTATTTCATACAGTGGCTCAAAATATATAAGAAAGTTAAGAAAACAAATGAGGGGAATGTCTGCCGTTCGACGGCATCCATGTGGCACAATGTGTGCACTAAGGTCTTCTACTCTTTGCACTGCATCCACACACGACATTTGAAATGATATTGTACAGTTTTTATCACCCGCGGAGTTTACGGAGCGAAGGTGTATTGTTTTTGTTGTGTAAGTGTGTGTGTGTGTGTGTGTGTGTGTGTGTGTGTGTGTGTGTGTGTGTGTGTGTGTGTGTGTGTGTGCGTGCGTGCGTGCGTGCGTGTGTGTGTGCGTGTGTGTGCGTGTGCGTGCGTGTGCGTGTGCGTGCATGTGCGTGCGTGCGTGCGTGCGTGCGTGCGTGCGTGTGTGTGTATGTATGTATGTATGTATGTGTTTGTGGGGGGTGGGAAAGAAATATAATGTTTTACGCCCTCTTTGGCCTTTCGGCCATGTGGGGCATTGTGGGGGGTGGGGCCTTTGTTAACAGTATTTATACGGCGTTGAATCTTGATATAAATCAAATCAAAGCGCACACACACGTTAGCATTCATAGCGCATTCAAACAAAAACGCAATACAAAGCGAACACACACGGATAACATAAATGGAATATAGCAGAAACAGACCTAATGGCAAGAGAGAGAGAGCGGAGCTTTAATGTCGGGGGAACGGGTGGGTTTTGATGTTAGCTTTGAAAGCAGAGAGGGTCGGTCGCTGACGGAGGGAGAGAGGAAGTTTGTTCCAGGAGGTCGGTCCTGAGACACACACACACACACACACACACACACACACACACACACACACACACACACACACACACACACACACACACACACACACACACACACACACACACACACACACACACACACACACACATATACACACACACACACACACACACACACCACACACACACACCTACACACACACACACACACACACACACACACAGGGGCACAGCACACACACACACAAACTTTGAAGCGATGGTGTCCAGCTGTTCGCAGTGGTATCCTTGGGACATCCTAGCAACTCAAGAGTGATACAGGCTCCATCCACCTTGCTGCAGACTTCAATATCACAAGGGCTGGGGCAGAAGCTGGAGCAGTTGAGGCCGGTAGGTGGCTCGCTGTGAGGCACACACTAACCCTACCTGTCCTAGCAACACAAGAGCAGTGTTCACCTGGCAGATGCAGGCACCATCCACCTTGCTGCAGACTCCAAGGGGGCAGGGGCTGGGGCAGAAGCTGGAGCAGTTGAGACCGTACGTGGCTGGGGGGCACGTGGACTCGCAGGATGACCCCATGAACCCCGGGGGACACTGGCACTGCCCCGTGCGCTGTAGGGGGAAAAAATAGGTTATGTTAGGTAAATTATAGTCACAGAGGCGTCTCTGTGAAATTCGGGTTGCTCCCACATGGAGAGCGCGTCGCAACCAGAGG
>CM065703.1:42498308-42503308 GCA_017654935.2 Phymorhynchus buccinoides | reverse complement strand
TCTCTCCCCCCCCCCCCCCCCCCCCTATCTCTCTCACTCTCTCTTACACACACATACATACACATACTCACATACACACACACAGTCTCTCACACAAACTCACAAATAATTATCTCTCTCTCTCTCTCTCTCTCTCTCTCTCTCTCTCTCTCTCTCTCTCTCTCTCACACACACACACACACACACACACACACACACACACACACACACACACACACACAAATACCTTGTCGCAGGGAGCCTTATTGTTGCACGTGCACTGGGTGGCACAGCCGGGACCGTAGTATCCATCGGGACAAGGCTGGTCACATCTGGCTCCGGAAAACCCCAGTTTGCACGTGCATACCCCCGTGACAGCGTCACATGACTCCGAGTTGGCTTGCGCGCACAGACATAGATTCACACAGTCTGGTCCGTACCTGTTTTGTTTTTTGTTGTTAAAGACCCTCCACGTCACGTGTCACATTCCCTCTGATGCTTGGAGGATTTCTTAAGATTTATTACCAGCCATAAGAGGGAAAACACGTGAAAACCGTGATTTTGACACGTGACGGCGTGGGTCTTTAATGACATACACCCAAAATGGGATTGATCGTGATGTACGTCAAATGCCTAACATTGTGTCCCTTTGTGTACACCCGGTTACGGAAAAGTTTGTAAGTCAAAATGTTTGTCTTAAAGACCCCCCCACGTCACGTGTCACATTCCCTCTTATGCTGGGAAGATTTCGTACCAGCCATAAGAAATCCGTGATTTTGACACGTGACGTGGTGGGTCTTTAAAGATACACTGACCCACCACGATTAAGTTTCCCTTGGGGTTTTTTCTGGGTAGCTGTGACCCACATACAAAAGCCCCCAACTTGAAATTGAGGCTGCTCTTTAAAATGATGTTTCGTTTTCAATTTGGGGGCATTTGTATGGGAGTCAAACCTGGTCAAAACAATATTTCTTTGCAGCTATAAGAGGGAAAACACGTGAAACCCGTGATTTTGACACGTGATCTGGTGGGTCTTTAAAACGTCAGCAGTTATTTCAAGTTCACGGAAGAAAAGTACGACTACTATTTGACAATATTGTTGACTGTAGCAATAATTCTAATTAAAGGCTTGCGCTAGTAGACCTAATTAATTTTGATTTAAAAGCCGGCGGTGAGAAGAAAAGCTTAACATTGTGATCAGACGTAAATTAATCCGGAAAGCAGAAAAACAGTAACTCCTAAGAAACTCTATGGAAATACAAGTAAAATAATTCTAAGTAAAGGCTTGCGCTAGTAGATCCTAATTAATTTTGATTTAAAAGCGCTGAGAAGAAAAGCTTAAACATTGTGATCAGACGTACATTAATCTGGTAAGCAGAAGAACAGTAACTCCTAAGAAACTCTATGGAAATGCAAGTAAAATAAGGAATGACACCCGATGAAGATTGTATGAATCGAAACGTTGTGTCTCCCCTCCTCGGGTACCTTTTTTCTACCCTTATACTTGTAATACAGTGGAACCTCCCTTAGAAGACCTTAAAAAATCATCCAAAATGAGGTCTTATAAGGGAGGTACTTTTAATACTTACAAAGAAGGGCAGTGTCTCACAGAAGTAGGTCTTATATGGGAGGGAGTCTTATAATGGGAGGTCTTATAAGGGAGGTTCCACTGTATATGGAAATACAGTAGAAACTTTGGTCCACGCCACGGACAATTACTCTGGGATCCCTTCGAATCGAATCCCCACAGTGCAAACCAGTGAATCTAGCGGTGCAAAGATACTGATATCGTGGTCGCAACCTGCATTGTTCTGACATACACAGACAGACAGACAGACAGACAAACAAAACACATTCGCCTGAAAGCAGTGCAAGGCACCTCGCAATACAAGCCAGTGAACACAGCGGGGCAGAGACATTCCCCTGACGCGTGGTCACAACCTGCATTGTTCTGACACAGACAGACAGACACAGACAGACAGACAGACAGACAGACAAAACACACTCGCCTGAAAGCCAGTGCAAGCCAGTGAATCCAGCGGGGCAGAGACACTCCCCTGAGGCGTGGTCACATCCTGCATTGTTCTGACACAGACAGACAGACAGACAGGCAGACAGACAAAACACACTCGCCTGAAAGCAGTACAAGGCACCTCGCAGTGTAATCCAGTGAATCCAGCGGGGCAGAGACATTCCCCTGAGGCGTGGTCACAACCTGCATTGTTCTGACACAGACAGACAGACACAGACAGACAGACAGACAAAACACACTTGCCTGAAAGCAGTACAAGGCATATTGCAGTGTAAGCCAGTGAATCCAGCGGGACAGAGACATTCCCCTGAGGCGTGGTCACAACCTGCATTGTTCTGACACAGACAGACAGACAGACAAAACACACTCGCCTGAAAGCCGTGCAAGGCACCTCGCAATGCAAGCCAGTGAATCCAGCGGGGCAGAGACATTCCCCTGACGCGTGGTCACATCCTGCATTGTTCTGACACAGACAGACACACAGACAGACAGACAGACACAGACAGACAGACAGACAAAACACACTCGCCTGAAAGCCGTGCAAGGCACCTCGCAGTGTAATCCAGTGAATCCAGCGGGGCAGAGACACTCCCCTGAGGCGTGGTCACATCCTGCATTGTTCTGACAGGAGCACTTCTGCTGGCAATTCTTTCCGTATAGCCCGTGTGGACAGATCTGTTAACAACCACCACGCACCATAATTATATAATTGTCTTAATTATCAGAAGCACTTTTGTTGGCAAGTGTTTCTGTACAGCCCGTGAGGGCAGATCTGTTGACAACACAGCACCATATTTATATCAATTATCAGCAGCATTTCGTACAGCCCGTGAGGGCAGATCTGTTGACAACACAGTACCATAATTATATAATTATATCAATTATCGTCAACACTTCTGTTGACAGTTCTTTCCGTGCATCCCGTTGGGGACGGATCTGTTGAAATGCGTCAACAGTGACAGAGCAGGGAATACAATACAGGCAGCAAAACAAAAGGGAAAAGGCAGTGTCACAGAGACTACAGGAAGCTACAAGCACAGAACTTCCAGAAGCTGGGGGAACTATTGTGGTCTACAGAGGGAACTCGCAAAGGAAATAGCAACACGTGGAAAATCTCCCTCAAATCTCCTCAAATACGAAAATGGTTAAAAGGACCTCCTTTAATTTTTGTATTTTTAAGTTAGGCAGACAAATAATAGATTATAGTAAGAAAATGAACAGGCAGAGTCAAAGGGAAACAGGTTAGAACGAGCAAATAATTTTTAGAAAGCGGGGGAACTATTAGTACTAAAATATCCCAGTATTCCAACGCAAAAATACAATACAGACAGTAAGAAAAGGAAAGGGCACAATCAAAGAAAGTGACAGATCAGAGCAAGTTGCCAGCACAGAACTACCAGAAGTGGGCAGAACTCTTTGAACTAGAGACCTCCTTGTAGTCCCAAAGGCGGAGGAATATGGTAACACAAACAGCAAAGGTAGGGAAAAGGTGGAGTCAAAAAGAGCGACAGATTAGAGGATGTTGCTAGTAGCACGGAACTTCCAGAAGGTGGGAAAACTACATACTTTTGAACTGAAAGAGCCCTCGGTGTCCCAGCGAGGAATACAATACAGAAAGGAAAGATAGAGCAGAACCAAAGGGATGTTGCTGGCACAGAACTTCCAGAAGGCGGGGGAACTATTTGTACTTTATTACAGTACGTGACAGACCTTCTCGCAGCGGCTGCCAGTGAAACCGTTGTTGCAGTCACACACGCCGGTAAAAGGGTCGCAAGGCTGGTCGTGACAGTCACACTCCGACATACAGTTGGGTCCGTAGTTGGTAGGGTCACACATGTCGAAGCACGAAGCTGTACGGAGCAACAACCATCAAAAAAAGAAGAAGAAGGAGGAGGAGGAGGAGGAGGAGAGGAGGAGGAGAGAGGAGGAGGAGGAGGAGGAGGAGGAGGAGGAGGAGGAGGAGGAGGAGGAGGAGGAGGAGGAGGAGGAGGAGAAGGAGAAGAAGAAGAAGAAGAAGAAGAAGAAGAAGAAGAAGAGAAGAAGAAGAAAGAAGAAGAAGAAGGAGGGAGGAGGAGGAGGAGGAGGAGGAGGAGGAGGAGGAGGAGGAGGAGGAGGAGGAGGAGGAGGAGGAGAAGGAGGAGGGGAAGAAGGAGGAGGAGGAGGAGGAGGAAAATAAGAAGAGGAGGAAGAAGGAGGAAAAGAAGAAGAAGAAGCAGGAGGAGGAGGAGGAGGAGAAGAAGGAGGAGGAGGAAAATAAGAAGCAGGAGGAGGAGGAGGAAAAGAAAAAGAAGAAGCAGGAGGAGGAGGAGGAGAGGAGGAAGAGAAGAAGGAAGGAGGAGGAGGAGGATCTATCGTTTTTACACTCTAGTTTCAGTTCTTCTTCTTCTTCTTCTTCTTCTCCTCTCTCCTCCGCCTTCTTCCTCCCTCCTTTCTCCTCCTCCTCCCTCCTCCTTCTTCTTCTTCTCATCCTCCTCCTCCTGCTTCTCCTCCTCCTCCTATGTATGAACGTGCATACATACATACATACATACATACATACATACATACATACATACACATACATACATACATACACATACATACATACACATACATACATACATACATACATACATACATACATACATACATGCATACATACATGCATACATACATACATACATTACATACATACATACATACATACATACATACATACATACATACATACATACATACATACATACATACATACATACATACATACATACATACATACATACATACATACATATCAATTACTTTTATTGCAAATTTGTAAACACTAGAATATGCATCAATGTCCATAAATGATGTCCAACAATCCTCCGAAGTCGGAGTGTGGCTGCCCACGTGGCGGGGTAATCAAAAACGCTCACACACGTAATGTTCTCATCCCTAGCGTATGCACTTGTACCATAGTGTTCAAGTGCTTTGGCTGTTGGGATGACCCCTGGAGTCTTTTAGCCAG
>CM065703.1:42445808-42485808 GCA_017654935.2 Phymorhynchus buccinoides | reverse complement strand
AACAAATTTAGCCCAGCCTGTCGGAATAACAGTCAACCCCCTCTGCTATCTGGCAGTCGTGGTCGGATACTACAGACTGGTAGAGGTGGGGCAAAAAACCGGTTTGAACCGAAAAACCGGTCCTGAAATTCCGCGGTTCGAAAAACCGGTTCGAGTTGCTGTGAACCGGTTTTTTTAACAACAAACTGAAAGTAAGTTTCTCTTAGAATAACGCATTCTTTCCGAAGAACAACACTGAATCTCAGCGCAGATTGGGTGTTTGTAAACGAAGAGTAGCTGTTTCTAGTTGTCTGGTGTTGTAAGGAGCAAGTATGGCCAATGATTAGGCCTACACCACAGTAAGGAACATTTGGAGGCATTTTCTCCTGGAATTTTTGTTCGAAAGAGTGATGGAGTGATTGTAGAAAGTATTGCTTTGTGCTTGCAATGTGGCAGTGCGATCAAACGGGGTAGTGGAACAATCACCAAGAGAACTGTGAATGGAACAACAATAAAACAATGTCTTTTTAAGTTTATTGTTTGTGGCTCAAGCCACAAACCTATAACTCACTTTGTCGGTCGGTCGGTCGGTCGGTCTGTCGTTCCAAAATTGTCGCACATTTTGACAAAATTGTCGCACTTTTTATCGAGGCTACACTTCTGGCCGCTCTTTAAAATGATGTATTTTAAAAGCGTACAAAATAATAAACATACGTAATACAGACACTACAACAGACACGACGAGTATGCGGTGCTTCTTTCGATGAGTATAAGTAGGATACATAGTTTTAAATGTTTTCCAAAAGATATAAAAAGTTACGAAATGGTGCAGAGATAACATTCTGGTTTACAGATTTAAATTATTGAAAATCCAGGGGAGGTAACTCATGATTGGAGTGGTAAAAATAGACCGCATGCCACAAACTATTGCGATTTCGCGCTTGTTTAATTTCATTTCTATAAATTCTTATGCTAAGAAGATGAGCAAATATGTTCGAAAAGATTTTGATGTGCACACACACACACACACACACACACACACACACACACACACACACACACACGCGCGCGCGCGCATGTGCGTGTGCAAACGCGCGTGTGTGCGGTTGTGCACGTGTGCCTGTGTGTGCGTGCGCACGCTCGTGTGTGATATTTTTTTCTTCCATTGTGAAAGATTTTCTCTTCTCATTTTGTTTATCTGTTCAGGTACATAATTAAGATTAGTATACTTTTGTATTCCTTATCCTCCCGCTACATATCTGATCAAAGCTAGTTCATTGCGTTGTGAATGTGCCACCATCCTTCACACTCCAACTGCCATATGACGTTTTGTTTTTGCTTTGGTTTAATTATTTCCCCTATGATTATTATATTTTTCAACTACACCACTACCCTCACCTTCCTTTGACACGGGCAGATGGCCCCGTCATTAAAATGTTTGTTGGAGTTGAGCTGAGTTTTTAGTTGAGTGTGTGTGTATGTGTGCGCGCGCGTGTGTGAATATTCTAACAAATAAATATGTTTGCATAGGTGACACTACTGGCAGTAGTTAAAAAACCGGTTCGAAAAGACCGGTTCGGAGAGGAAAAACCGGCTAAAAACCGGTTCGAAAATTTGAACCGGTTCTCAACTCTACAGACTGGCATACGTACATATATTTTACTTAATATGGCAATGTGTACAGTGGCACAGTGGTAGCGCGTTCGCTTCGTGTCAAGTAAACCAGAGTTCGAACCTGGGTACAGGGGATTTTTCCTCTCACTTTGCACTAGGCCTTGCAATCTGAACGTGGAGTCTTTCGGATGAGACGATAAACCAAAGTCCCGTGTGTCCATGCACTTAGCACACGTTAAACCCAGTAGCAACGAAAAAGTTGTCATTTGGTCAAAATCCCCCCCCCCCCCCCCCCCCCCCCCCCCCCCCCCTTCCTTCATCATCAGTCACACAAAAATCGCATGCCAAAACAAATTAGGTGGTGCGCCTCTGGCTGCGATTCGCTCTCCAGGTGGAAGCAACCCGAATTTCACAGAGACGCCTCTGTGAGTATAATGTACCTAACCTAACCTAATGTCAATCTTATCTTAATGCCTCTTATATTTAAACAACTGTGTGTGTGTCTGTTTGTTCACCCTGTAACTCACGAACCAGTGAACAGAATCGCTTCCAATTGTGTGTGGTGATGCATCACGGTGCAGGGAGGGTCCCATAGAACATTCGTAACCGCGGTGACCTTCACCTTGGAGTTTGACCTTGAAAACCAGGCCAGGAGTAGGAGTATTAACTAAAGGGTGGTCATTAGGGAATGACTGGCTGGACTGGTTTGCACAGGTTACTTCCCTTGCGTCATAAAACCTGAGTGAAGGAGGGGGTGGAGGCGAAAGAGAGAGAGAGAGAGAGTGTGCGTGTGTGCGAAGCGTAGCGCGCGGGACTGCTAGTTAGCGATAAAATCTGTTGGAGTAAAGGGCCTTATCAGTAGAAGTGGAAGTAAAATGCTTTAAAGACACACCACTTCACGTGTCAAAATCACGGTTTTCACGTGTTTTCCGTCTTATGGCTGGTAAGAGATCTTACGAAATCTTTCTAGCATAAGAGGAAATGTGACACGTGACGTGGGGGGGTCTTTAGCCCTTTCATCGCCACTGTCGCCTCTTGGCACCATACCAAAACATGACACCCATGTCACTGAAAGGCATCAAATGAGGGTCTGGTATCCAGTGACATTATGTTCTTCATGTTGGGAGTTAAGGAGAGGCCTTATTTATGCATGTCACAGAGGAATCTCCAAATATTGCAGACAGAATCTTGTCTCTGGCCAGGTAAGTTTAATGGAAAGTTTTGGTTGGAAATGGCTAGCGTTGAAAGGGTTCCTTAAATACACGACATTAAACGTGCTAAGATGTCGTTGTTTATTTGGTTAGAAAGCAGTTCAGGAGGGGAACAAATCAAAAGATGATTTCTGGTTGTTCTTTTCTCTTCTCTGTCAACACACATATACAGGTGCATATACACGCGCGCGCACGCGCCCTCATAACAAGCACACACACACACACATGCAAGCACACACACACACACACACACACACACACACACACACACACACACACACACACACACACACACACACACACACACATATACATACACACACACAGAGACACACACATACACATACACACACACAAGCACACACACACACAGACAGACACACACACACACTGACACACACACGCACACGCACACACACACAAGCACACACACACACACACACACACACACACACACACACACACACACACACACACACACACACACACATACATACACACACAAGCACACACACACACACACACACACACACACACTCACACACACACACACACACACACACACACACACACACACACACACACACACATACACACACACACACAGACACAGCACACATACACACACACACACACACACACACACACACACACACACACACACACACACACACACACACACACACACACACACACACGTACCAATGTCCACCACTGTCCCCCGGATGTACAGTGACCCCCCACTCCCCCCTCCTCCCGGGCCGGACCTGTCCCAACATGCACTGGAAGAGTTGCTATAGCAACGGTTCATGTCGGACGCACCCCCGCATGCTGAAGGGCAGAGGTTACATCTGAACACAAACACACAAAAATAATTGATATTTTCATAAAATTATACAACTAGAAAGCACTATTAAAAAATTGCAAAGCTCCGCCAAAAGAGGTAACCCAGTTTCAACTAATCCACTGATAATGATATGTAACTTTTTTTAAAATCGGGAGTTTCCTGGTTAATGCAGTGTTTCCAGGAACCACCCACTATCTTGACTTTCATACATGTCCCATAATATGTAGGCTTACCTGTACCAGATCGGAGGACGTTAAACTCATTTTCTTCAACTAATCCCAACAGAACACGTTAATTTTTAAGTTCTATATAGTTGGGTCAAATATATTTATTTTACGCAAAGACAGGGCACTTGGCTGCCAGCTTGAAGCCACATCTGGGAATCCGTTCCTACCACTCACCCTTTAGTAAGTGTATGTCCAGCGGAGAGTGGCAGGTTTAGCAGGGCAACCAAACAGCTACCATTCACCCTTTGGTAAGTCTATGTCCAGCGGAGAGTGGCAGGTACAGCTGGGCAATCAAACAGCTACCACTCACCCTTTAGCATGCCTGTAGGTCCAGCGGAGAGTGGCAGGTTCAGCAGGGCAATCAAACAGTTTCCACTCACCCTTTAGCATGCCTGTAGGTCCATGGGAGAATGGCAAGTTCAGCAGTGTGACCAAGCAGCTACCATTCACCCTTTAGCATGCCTAGGTCCAGGGAGGAATGGTAGGTTCAGCAGGGTAACCAAACAGCTACCACTCACCTTTAGCATGCCTAGATCCAGGGGGGAGTGGCAAGCTTAGCAGGGTAGCCAAACAGCTACCACTCACCCTTTAGCATGGAGTGGCATGTCAACATGTGGCTTCACTCACACTACTACTGTAAGTTGTGTAAGCAATCAGGCAGTGATCAGTCGTTGCTTACGTTAAGTGTCTTTGCTTGGATGTGAATCAATATCTAAATAACAAAAACAAGCTTCACTTTTTAAAAATAAAAAATAAAAATAAAAAGATGCGTGCAATATTGTTTTGGTAAAACTCTAGCATCCAGCAAATTGTCAGTTAAACCCACAGCCGGCATATACAAAGCTTTCACGCGAGGCGCACGCCACTGACTATAAGAGGCTACGCCTAATTAGACGTTAAACCAACCAGAGAGAGAGAGAGGCGCACGCCATCATTTGAATCACTGCTCGCGACAGAGACGGTTCAACCGTTGTTTTTCCCCTGTTGTCCGAGCCACTGAGAGGCAGAACTTCGCAGCGACTAGTCTAGCAGTCTAGACCCGATCCCTGGGATCGGTTGTTATGCCTTTAAATCCATTTATAGCTTTTAAACGTATGGTAGTAATGATCACAATGCGCGTTACCATTTTTCGCTTTTTCCCCATGGCAACGCAGTGATATGCAAGTCGTGTTATTACTAGAGTATTACTGTGTTGCGATGTATCACTTTGCGTCCTCGTCAGCCACAGACACGAGTCCTTTGATACGTACAGTGCTATGAATGAGAGAGAGAGAGAGAGAGAGAGAGAGAGAGAGAGAGAGAGAGAGAGAGAGAGAGAGAGAGAGAGAGAGAGAGAGAGAGAGAGAGAGAGAGAGAGAGAGAGAGAGAGAGAGAGAGAGAGAGAGAGAGAGAGAGAGAATGAGTGAGAGAGACAGACAGAGAGAGACAGAGAGAGAGAGAGAGAGAGAGAGAGAGAGAGAGAGAGAGAGAGAGAGAGAGAGAGAGAGAGAGAGAGAGAGAGAGAGAGAGAGAGAGAGAGAGAGAGAGAGAGAGAATGAGTGAGACAGACACAGAGAGAGAGAGAGATCCAATCCAATCCAAAAACGTTTGAGAGAGAGAGAGAATGATGTTGTTAGAGATACACTCGAGAGAGAGAGAGAGAGAGAGAGAGAGAGAGAGAGAGAGAGAGAGAGAGAGAGAGAGAGAGAGAGAGAGAGAGAGAGAGAGAGAGAAAGAGAGAATGAGTGAGACAGACAGACAGAGAGAGAGACACAGAGAGAGTGAGAGAGAGAGAGAGAAATGTGTGAGACAGACAGAGAGAGAGAGAGAGAGAGAGAGAGAGAGAGAGAGAGAGAGAGAGAGAGAGAGAGAGAGAGAGAGAGAGAGACAGGGAGAATGAGAGAGACAGACAGACAGAGAGAGAGTGAGACACAGAGAGAGAGAGAGAGAGAGAGAGAGAGAGAGAGAGAGAGAGAGAGAGAGAGAGAGAGAGAGAGAGAGAGAGACAGGGAGAATGAGTGAGACAGACAGACAGAGAGAGAGACAGAGAGAGAGACACACAGAGAGTGAGAGAGAGAGAGAGAGAGAGACAGACAGACAGACAGACAGACAAAGAGAGACTGAAAACAGAGACAGACAGAGAGATGACCCACCCAGTGGCTTGCTGTCTGTCTCCCTGTCCGTCCTCCCCGGCCACAGAGACGTGTCCTTTGATACGGACAGTGCCTCTGGCGTACAGACCTATGACCCCTCCCCCGTTACCCCCTCGGCCCCCTGAAAACACACGCACGGATGCAACTACACAAAATGAACAAAAACAACTGAAAGGCCGGGGTCCAGGGGTAATGTCCCCCTGCAGCTGAAGCAAAACTTGGTAAAGGTCAAGATGTGCCACCCCCCCTACCTATCTCGGTGAATTCTATTTTTCCGTTATTGCCTTTCTTACCATACATAAAGCTGTATTTTAGGAACATTTTTAGCTAATAACCTTTTTCGAATACTAACCCTAACCCTAACCCTAGCCCTAACCCTACCCCCCACTCTATAAGACGGAAAAACGCAACGAACCACAACTGTGACAAATCGCGGTGTACTGCAGTACATAGTGGGGGGGTAGGGTTAGGTTTAGGGCTAGGGTTAGGGTTAGGGTTAGTATTCCAAAAAGGTTATTACCTGAATATGTTCCTAAAATACAGCTTTATGTATGGTAAGAAAGGCAAAAACGGAAAAATAGAATTAACCGAGAAATGCAGGGGGGGTGGCACATATTTTAGTTTGCTTTTTCCACAAGTTATACAAGGTTTAAGGGTAATGTCCCCCTGCAGCTGAAGCAAAAACTGATTCATTAAGGTATTTTAGTTTGCTTTTTACACAAGTTATACAAGGTTTAAGGGTAATGTCCCCCTGCAGCTGAAGCAAAACTTCATTCATGAAGGTATTTTAGTTTGCTTTTTCCACAAGTTATACAAGGTTTAAGGGTAATGTCCCCCTGCAGCTGAAGCAAAAACTGATTCATTAAGGTATTTTAGTTTGCTTTTTCCACAAGTTATACAAGGTTTAAGGGTAATGTTCCCCTGCAGCTGAAGCAAAACTTCATTCATGAAGGTATTTTAGTTCGCTTTTTCGACAATTTATACAAGGTTTAAGGGTAATGTCCCCCTGCAGCTGAAGCAAAAATTGATTTATGAAGGTATTTTAGTTTGCTTTTTCCACAATTTATACAAGGTTTATGGGTAATGTCCCCCTGCAGTTGAAGCAAAACTTCATTCATGAAGGTATTTTAGTTCGCTTTTTCGACAATTTATACAAGGTTTATGGGTAATGTCCCCCTGAAGCTGAAGCAAAACTTCATTCATGAAGGTATTTTAGTTTGCTTTTTCCACAAGTTATACAAGGTTTAAGGGTAATGTCCCCCTGCAGCTGAAGCAAAACTTCATTCATGAAGGTATTTTAGTTTGCTTTTTCCACAAGTTATACAAGGTTTAAGGGTAATGTCCCCCTGCAGCTGAAGCAAAACTTCATTCATGAAGGTATTTTAGTTTATACAAGGTTTAAGGGTAATGTTCCCCTGCAGCTGAAGCAAAACTTCATTCATGAAGGTATTTTAGTTTGCTTTTTCCACAATTTATACAAGGTTTAAGGGTAATGTCCCCCTGCAGCTGAAGCAAAACTTCATTCATGAAGGTATTTTAGTTTGCTTTTTCCACAATTTATGCAAGGTTTAAGGGTAATGTCCCCTGCAGCTGAAGCAAAAACTTCATTCATGAAGGTATTTTAGTTTGCTTTTTCCACAAGTTATACAAGGTTTAAGGGTAATGTCCCCCTGCAGCTGAAGCAAAAACTGATTCATTCCCCATGAAGGTATTTTAGTTTGCTTTTTTCCACAAGTTATACAAGGTTTAAGGGTAATGTCCCCCTGCAGCTGAAGCAAAACTTCATTCATGAAGGTTGCTTTTAGTTTATACAAGGTTTAAGGGTAATGTTCCCCTGCAGCTGAAGCAAAACTTCATTCATGAAGGTATTTTAGTTTGCTTTTTCCACAATTATACAAGGTTTAAGGGTAATGTCCCCCTGCAGCTGAAGCAAAACTTCATTCATGAAGGTATTTTAGTTTGCTTTTTCCACAATTTATACAAGGTTTAAGGGTAATGTTCCCCTGCAGCTGAAGCAAAACTTCATTCATGAAGGTATTTTAGTTTATACAAGGTTTAAGGGTAATGTTCCCCTGCAGCTGAAGCAAAACTTCATTCATGAAGGTATTTTAGTTTGCTTTTTCCACAAGTTATACAAGGTTTAAGGGTAATGTCCCCCTGCAGCTGAAGCAAAAACTGGTATTTTACTAAAGACCCCCCACGTTATACGTGTCACAATCCCCCTGCATGCTTGGAAAAATTTTATAAGAAGGTATTTTACCAGCTTGCTTTTTCCACAGGGAAAACACGTGAAAAGGGTAATTTTCCCACTGCAGACGTGGTGGGTCTTTAATGGGTATTTTAGTTTGCTTTTTCCACAAGTTATACAAGGTTTAAGGGTAATGTCCCCCTGCAGCTGAAGCAAAACTTCATTCATGAAGGTATTTTAGTTTGCTTTTTCCACAATTTATACAAGGTTTAAGGGTAATGTCCCCCTGCAGCTGAAGCAAAACTTCATTCATGAAGGTATTTTAGTTTGCTTTTTCCACAAGATATACAAGGTTTAAGGGTAATGTTCCCCTGCAGCTGAAGCAAAAATTCATTTATGAAGGTATTTTAGTTTGCTTTTTCCACAAGTTATACAAGGTTTAAGGGTAATGTCCCCCTGCAGCTGAAGCAAAAATTCATTCATGAAGGTATTTTAGTTTGCTTTTTCCACAAGTTATACAAGGTTTAAGGGTAATGTCCCCCTGCAGCTGAAGCAAAAATTCATTCATGAAGGTATTTTAGTTTGCTTTTTCCACAAGTTATACAAGGTTTAAGGGTAATGTCCCCCTGCAGCTGAAGCAAAACTTCATTCATGAAGGTATTTTAGTTTGCTTTTTCCACAAGTTATACAAGGTTTAAGGGTAATGTCCCCCTGCAGCTGAAGCAAAACTTCATTCATGAAGGTATTTTAGTTTGCTTTTACAATTTATACAAGGTTTAAGGGTAATGTCCCCCTGCAGCTGAAGCAAAAACTTCATTCATGAAGGTATTTTAGTTTGCTTTTTCCACAATTTATACAAGGTTTAAGGGTAATGTCCCCCTGCAGCTGAAGCAAAACTTCATTCATGAAGGTATTTTAGTTTGCTTTTTCCACAAGGTTTAAGGGTAATGTTCCCCTGCAGCTGAAGCAAAAAAATTGATTCATGAAGGTATTTTAGTTTGCTTTTTCCACAATTTATACAAGGTTTAAGGGTAATGTCCCCCTGCAGCTGAAGCAAAACTTCATTCATGAAGGTATTTTAGTTTGCTTTTTCCACAATTTATACAAGGTTTATGGGTAATGTCCCCCTGCAGCTGAAGCAAAACTTCATTCATGAAGGTATTTTAGTTTGCTTTTTCCACAAGTTATACAAGGTTTAAGGGTAATGTCCCCCTGCAGCTGAAGCAAAAAAAAAATTCATGAAGGTATTTTAGTTTGCTTTTTCCACAAGTTTATACAAGGTTTAAGGGTAATGTCCCCCTGCAGCTGAAGCAAAACTTCATTCATGAAGGTATTTTAGTTTATACAAGGTTTAAGGGTAATGTTCCCCTGCAGCTGAAGCAAAACTTCATTCATGAAGGTATTTTAGTTTGCTTTTTCCACAAGTTATACAAGGTTTAAGGGTAATGTTCCCCTGCAGCTGAAGCAAAAACTGATTCACTAAAGACCCCCCACGTCACGTGTCACATTCCCTCTTATGCTTGGAATATTTTATAAGATTTCTTACCAGCTATAATAGGGAAAACACGTGAAATCCGTAATTTTGACACGTGACGTGGTGGGTCTTTAAGGTATTTTAGTTTGCTTTTTTCACAAGTTATACAAGGTTTAAGGGTAATGTCCCCCTGCAGCTGAAGCAAAACTTCATTCATGAAGGTATTTTAGTTTGCTTTTTCCACAAGTTATACAAGGTTTATGGGTAATGTCCCCCTGCAGCTGAAGCAAAACTTCATTCATGAAGGTATTTTAGTTTGCTTTTTCCACAAGTTATACAAGGTTTAAGGGTAATGTCCCCCTGCAGCTGAAGCAAACATTCATTCATGAAGGTATTTTAGTTTGCTTTTTCCACAAGTTATACAAGGTTTAAGGGTAATGTCCCCCTGCAGCTGAACCAAACTTCATTCATGAAGGTATTTTAGTTTGCTTTTTCCACAAGTTATACAAGGTTTAAGGGTAATGTCCCCCTGCAGCTGAAGCAAAAATTCATTCATGAAGGTATTTTAGTTTGCTTTTTCCACAAGTTATACAAGGTTTAAGGGTAATGTTCCCCTGCAGCTGAAGCAAAAATTCATTCATGAAGGTATTTTAGTTTGCTTTTTCCACAAGTTATACAAGGTTTAAGGGTAATGTCCCCCTGCAGCTGAAGCAAAACTTCATTCATGAAGGTATTTTAGTTTGCTTTTTCCACAATTTATACAAGGTTTAAGGGTAATGTCCCCCTGCAGCTGAAGCAAAACTTCATTCATGAAGGTATTTTAGTTTGCTTTTTCCACAAGTTATACAAGGTTTAAGGGTAATGTCCCCCTGCAGCTGAAGCAAAACTTCATTCATGAAGGTATTTTAGTTTGCTTTTTCCACAAGTTATACAAGGTTTAAGGGTAATGTCCCCCTGCAGCTGAAGCAAAACTTCATTCATGAAGGTATTTTAGTTTGCTTTTTCGACAATTTATACAAGGTTTAAGGGTAATGTCCCCCTGCAGCTGAAGCAAAACTTCATTCATGAAGGTATTTTAGTTTGCTTTTTCCACAATTTATACAAGGTTTAAGGGTAATGTTCCCCTGCAGCTGAAGCAAAAACTGATTCATTAAGGTATTTCAGTTTGCTTTTTCCACAATTTATACAAATGCTTATTTTATAAAGTGTTTGAAAAATACAGTAGACACACAGAGGTCTTGTTTGACCAATTTAAAGAAAAGGACTTTCTTTTTCTGGTAAAATTCAAAAACAGGAAATCCTTGTATACCAGGACAAGTTGCACCCATGTATACGTAAGGTTGATCTGTCACACACAAGCACATACGTGCGCTCTTTCACGCTCTCGCTCTCTCTCTCTCTCTCTCTCTCTCTCTCTCTCTCTCTCTCTCTCTCTCTCTCTCTCTCTCTCTCTCTCTCTCTCTACCAGGTGGGTTGGTGGTGAGGTCAGGTCCGTTCCCTCCACTGCCTCCCCCCGACCTCAGGTATAGCTGATGAAGGTCCGCTGTGCCGTAGGACTGTCTGTCTGTCTGTCTGTCTGTCTGTCTCTCTCTCTCTCTCTCTCTCTCTCTCTCTCTCTCTCTCTCTCTCTCTCTCTCTCTCTCTCTCTCTCTCTCTCTCTCTCTCTCTCTCTCTCTCTCTCTCTCTCTCTCTCTCTCTCTCTCTCTACCAGGTGGGTTGGTGGTGAGGTCAGGTCCACTCCCTCCACTGCCTCCCCCCGACCCCAGGTATAGCTGATGAAGGTCCGCTGTGCCGTAGGTCTGACCCCCCTGCCCCTTCTGGGGACTGCCATTCCGCTGGGCCGTGCCCCTGGCAACGCATTCATTCATTATTATTCTATATTATGAATAATGAACACAGCCGTTGGCTTTGCCTGTCTGTCGTTTCCGACAATGGCTGCCAGAGAGCGTTGAAGAATGTCCCCAAAGGCCAACCAGTGCCATTGGCTGTTGGCTTTTCCTGTCTGTCGTTTCCGACAATGACTGCCAGATAGCGTTGGGGAAGGTCCCCAAAGGCCAACCAGTGCCACTGGCTGTTGGTTTTGCCTGTCTGTCGTTTCTGACAATGACTGCCAGATAGCGTTGGGGAAGGTCCCCAAAGGCCAACCAATCCATTTGGCTGAAGCACAAGAGCCGTTGCAAATGGCCCCTTAGTTAGCAAGTCATAGTCTTCCACAAAAGACTAAAGCTGTACCGTGATATTCCAATGCTGTAGATAATCATATAGTGCAGCTCTCATTTATCCTTGGCCCTGTCTACACACACACACACACACACACACACACACACACACACACACACACACACACACACACACACACACACACACACACACACACACACACACACACACGTACACGTGTTAAAGGAACGTGGGTACACAAGCAGGCACACAGAAGCACAGACCAATAATATATGCGCATAATTATGCACCACTCTGATCGTGCAAAACGTACAGGCGATCACGCACCCGAACACACAGACCGAAATACAAGAAATGCAAATACATACGCGCCTACACACACACTCCCACGGTCAACTGTCCCGAAATACGCTTGGCCGAGACGGAGAGTGAGGATGCGCCCTGGGCTATGCGCCTCTAGATTAAACAAACTTAAGCCCAGTTTTCAAGCGTGTGGCAGGGCCCTAAAACCTCCAAAAGCATTTAGGCCTCTCTCTCTCTCTCTCTCTCTATATCTCTTTTTCTCTCTCTTTCTTCTTCCCTCCTTCCCCCCTCTCTCTCTCTCTCTCTCTCTCTCTCTCTCTCTCTCTCTCCCCCCTCTCTCTCTCTCTCTCTCTCTCTCTCTCCCTCTCTCTCTCTCTCTCTCCCTCCCTCTCTCTCTCTCTCTCTCCCTCCCTCCTCTCCCTCCCTCCCTCCTCCCCCCTCTCTCTCTCTCCCTCTCTCTCCCTCCCTCTCTCTCCCTCCCTCTCTCTCACTCTCTCTCTACCCACCAACCCGTCAGCACCCTGGCCCTTGAATCAAACAGCCTTCATCATTGGTTGACATTAGCCTGAAGCCTGAAGTTGGGGGCCACATACATACACACACACACGCACACACACACACACACACATACCCGTTAGCTCCGTAAGCACCCCCTCCTCCCGGAGATGCGGTGGCGGAGGTCTGGTGGGCCCCTCCTCCTCCCCCTCCCCCTCCCCTGTGTGGCTGGAAGAACTGAGACCTCACGTTTATGTTCTGACTGCTGCTGCTGCTTCCTTGGGCTGCCGGGGGGAGAAAGGCGATGAACATGATGTTTTACGTCCTCTCGGTCATAGACACATATGGGGCATTTGTACATTTATACAAAGATGGTGGGAACACTACTGGCTGCAATGCCCGGAGGCAGTGCAACACCAGTAAAGTCCCGAGTTCTGACTGCTGCTGCTTCTTCCTCGGGCTGCCGGGGAGAGAAAGGTAATGAAAATGATGTTTAACGTCCTCTCGGTCATAGACACATATGGGACATTTGTAAATACAAAGATGGTGGGAACACTACTGACTGCAATGCCCGGAGGCAGTGCAACACCAGTAAAGTCCCGAGTTTTTAACAATATAGATAGGTGTAGCGATAACCACGCCTCGGTTAAACCTCATCGGCTATGGTACCGCCACATTGTCATTAAGAGAGAAAGGTCGAATGAAGGAAAGGCTTTTGTTTGGTAGTGTTTTGGTGGGTTTTTTTTGTTTTGTTGTTGTTGTTGTTTTGGGGGGAGGGGTTACATGTTTTTTAGGGTTTGTTTGTTCTTATTGTTAGTTATTCAAAACTTAATCTGTTCTGTTCCATCACCATCAGCATCGTCGTCATCATTTCGTTCTTATCACCATCATCACCAGTATCACCTTCATCATCATCATCATTGTCATCATCATCATCATCATCATCTTTAATCCCGCAGTGGCCTTTGCTTTAATGCTTTTTATCATTGATTGATGATTTTTTTTTCTACAGTTCCGCCATAGTCAATTTAAGAGCGAAGGCTGCATTGAAAACTGACTTCCTTTTTCTTTTCTTTTTTTAAACATGTTTTTCTTGTCCTTGCAAAGCAAAGTAACTCAATGATCGACACGCACTTTTTTTGTTTTTAATAAATAAGATCGACACAAAGAAAGCAGCACTGAGAAAGACAAGTTTACATAAATAAGACCCCCCGTGGGGATAACCGAGGGGTCTTTCTTACAAATAGTTCCCCCACCTTCTGGAAGTTCTGTGCTTGTAGCTTCCTCTAATCTGTCACTCTCTTTGACGCTGCCTTTTCCCTTTGCTTACTGTCATCTACTATATTTCTGCCTTACCGGTCCATTCTCCTGCCTTTCTTCACGAAACAATTTCAAAAACATTTCCTCCTCCAGCCGAAGTCGGACTTGCTGGGCCTAACCATTTCTTAGTTAGGCGCATAACGGCAGCATGGCGCATCTGCGCTCATAACTGACAGGAAACTGTCTGAGCGATCGAAGAAGAAGAAAAGAAGATAAATAAGATAACCATCAGTATCAGACATTAAAAGGAAAGTCACAGCGATAACAACGATGATAACTTTTTTTTTTAAATATAAAAAAAGACCACAAAAATTTGTGTTTGATGGCTTGGAGTCAAAACGGACTATCTTTAGATGACGTATTATTGTATTTATTGCAAAAACTAATAACTTGTATCAAACAATGATTGCACAAATATAGAAAGGGGGTTTTACGCTTTTTATATTTCAGCAGTCTTTTTTATACAAGTTATTAGTTTTCGTAATAAGTTCAATAATATGTCAATGGACTAACTAAAGATAGTCCATTTTGACTCCAAGCCATCTGGCCTGATTTTAATTTATTGTTTAATAATGTCAATTACTCACTGTGGTAGGACTCGCCGGGCAGTCCGTTGTCCCCGGCCCCGGAGGGACTATGCCCCCCTCTGTAGCCACTGCCTACGGCCGTCAGGTAGCCTCCGATGTAAATCTCCTGCACGGTTAAGGCAGCTTTGTGCCCCCGTCTCTATGCGTCCCCAATGTCGTCTCTATGTGTCCCCAGTGTCGTCTCTATGTGTCCCCAATGTCGTCTCTATGTGTCCCCAGCGTCGTCTCTATGTGTCCCCAATGTCGTCTCTATGTGTCCCCAGTGTCGTCTCTATGTGTCCCCAGTGTCGTCTCTATGTGTCCCCAGCGTCGTCTCTATGTGTCCCCAGTGTCGTCTCTATGCGTCCCCAATGTCGTCTCTATGTGTCCCCAGCGTCGTCTCTATGTGTCCCCAATGTCGTCTATGTGTCCCCAATGTCGTCTCTATGTGTCCCCAGCGTCGTCTCTATGTGTCCCCAGTGTCGTCTCTATGTGTCCCCAATGTCGTCTCTATGTGTCCCCAGTGTCGTCTCTATGTGTCCCCAATGTCGTCTCTATGTGTCCCCAGTGTCGTCTCTATGTGTCCCCAGCGTCGTCTCTATGTGTCCCCAGTGTCGTCTCTATGTGTCCCCAGTGTCGTCTCTATGTGTCCCCAATGTCGTCTCTATGTGTCCCCAGTGTCGTCTCTATGTGTCCCCAGCGTCGTCTCTATGTGTTCCCAATTTCGTCTCTATGTGTCCCCAGTGTCGTCTCTATGTGTCCCCAGTGTCGTCTCTATGTGTCCCCAGCGTCGTCTCTATGTGTCCCCAATTTCGTCTCTATGTGTCCCCAGTGTCGTCTCTATGTGTCCCCAATGTCGTCTCTATGTGTCCCCAGTGTCGTCTCTATGTGTCCCCAATGTCGTCTCTATGTGTCCCCAGTGTCGTCTCTATGTGTCCCCAGCGTCGTCTCTATGTGTCCCCAATTTCGTCTCTATGTGTCCCCAGTGTCGTCTCTATGTGTCCCCAGTGTCGTCTCTATGTGTCCCCAATGTCGTCTCTATGTGTCCCCAGTGTCGTCTCTATGTGTCCCCAGCGTCGTCTCTATGTGTCCCCAATTTCGTCTCTATGTGTCCCCAGTGTCGTCTCTATGTGTCCCCAATGTCGTCTCTATGTGTCCCCAGTGTCGTCTCTATGTGTCCCCAATGTCGTCTCTATGTGTCCCCAGTGTCGTCTCTATGTGTCCCCAGCGTCGTCTCTATGTGTTCCCAATTTCGTCTCTATGTGTCCCCAGTGTCGTCTCTATGTGTCCCCAATGTCGTCTCTATGTGTCCCCAATGTCGTCTCTGTGTGTCCCCAATGTCGTCTCTATGTGTCCCCAGCGTCGTCTTTATGTGTCCCCAGTGTCGTCTCTGTGTGTCCCCAATGTCGTCTCTATGTGTCCCCAGCGTCGTCTTTATGTGTCCCCAGTGTCGTCTCTATGTGTCCCCAATGTCGTCTCTATGTGTCCCCAGTGTCGTCTCTATGTGTCCCCAGTGTCGTCTCTATGTGTCCCCAGTGTCGTCTCTATGTGTCCCCAGTGTCGTCTCTATGTGTCCCCAGTGTCGTCACTATGTGTCCCCAGTGTCGTCTCTATGTGTCCCCAGTGTCGTCTCTATGTGTCCCCAATGTCGTCTCTATGTGTCCCCAATGTCGTCTCTATGTGTCCCCAGTGTCGTCTCTATGTGTCCCCAGTGTCGTCTCTATGTGTCCCCAATGTCGTCTCTATGTGTCCCCAGTGTCGTCTCTATGTGTCCCCAGTGTCGTCTCTATGTGTCCCCAGTGTCGTCTCTATGTGTCCCCAATGTCGTCTCTATGTGTCCCCAATGTCGTCTCTATGTGTCCCCAGCGTCGTCTTTATGTGTCCCCAGTGTCGTCTCTATGTGTCCCCAGTGTCGTCTCTATGTGTCCCCAGTCTCTATGTGTCCCCAGTGTCTCTCTATGTGTCCCCAGTGTCGTCTCTATGTGTCCCCAGTGTCTCTATGTGTCTATATGTGTCCCCAGTGTCGTCTCTATGTGTCCCCAGTGTCGTCTCTATGTGTCCCCAGTGTCGTCTCTATGTGTCCCCAGTGTCGTCTCTATGTGTCCCCAGTGTCGTCTCTATGTGTCCCCAGTGTCGTCTCTATGCGTCCCCAATGTCGTCATGTGTCCAATTTCGTCTCTATGTGTCCCCAATGTCGTCTCTATGTGTCCCCAATGTCGTCTCTATGTGTCCCCAATTTCGTCTCTATGCGTCCCCAATGTCGTCTCTATGTGTCCCCAGTGTCGTCTCTATGTGTCCCCAATGTCGTCTATGTGTCCCCAATTTCGTCTCTATGCGTCCCCAATGTCGTCTCTATGTGTCCCCAATGTCGTCTCTATGTGTCCCAATGTCGTCTCTATGCGTCCCCAGTGTCGTCTCTATGTGTCCCCAATGTCGTCTCTATGTGTCCCCAGCGTCGTCTCTATGTGTTCCCAATTTTGTCTCTATGTGTCCCCAGTGTCGTCTCTATGTGTCCCCAGTGTCGTCTCTATGTGTCCCCAGTGTCGTCTCTATGTGTCCCCAGTGTCGTCTCTATGTGTCCCCAGTGTCTCTATGTGTCCCCAGTGTCGTCTCTATGTGTCCCCAGTGTCGTCTCTATGTGTCCCCAGTGTCGTCTCTATGCGTCCCCAGTGTCGTCTCTATGTGTCCCCAGTGTCGTCTCTATGTGTCCCCAGTGTCGTCTATATGTGTCCCCAGTGTCGTCTCTATGTGTCCCCAGTGTCGTCTCTATGTGTCCCCAGTGTCGTCTCTATGTGTCCCCAATGTCGTCATGTGTCCCAATTTCGTCTCTATGCGTCCCCAATGTCGTCTCTATGTGTCCCCAATGTCGTCATGTGTCCCAATGTCGTCTCTATGCGTCCCCAGTGTCGTCTCTATGTGTCCCCAATGTCGTCTCTATGTGTCCCCAGCGTCGTCTCTATGTGTTCCCAATTTTGTCTCTATGTGTCCCCAGTGTCGTCTCTATGTGTCCCCAGTGTCGTATCTATGTGTCCCCAGTGTCGTCTCTATGTGTCCCCAGTGTCGTCTCTATGTGTCCCCAGTGTCTCTATGTGTCCCCAGTGTCGTCTCTATGTGTCCCCAGTGTCGTCTCTATGTGTCCCCAGTGTCGTCTCTATGTGTCCCCAGTGTCGTCTCTATGTGTCCCCAGTGTCGTCTCTATGTGTCCCCAGTGTCGTCTCTATGTGTCCCCAGTGTCGTCTCTATGTGTCCCCAATGTCGTCTCTATGTGTCCCCAATTTCGTCTCTATGTGTCCCCAATGTCGTCTCTATGTGTCCCCAATGTCGTCATGTGTCCCAATTTCGTCTCTATGCGTCCCCAATGTCGTCTCTATGTGTCCCCAATGTCGTCATGTGTCCCAATTTCGTCTCTATGTGTCCCCAGTGTCGTCTCTATGTGTCCCCAATGTCGTCATGTGTCCCAATTTCGTCTCTATGTGTCCCCAATGTCGTCATGTGTCCCAATTTCGTCTCTATGTGTCCCCAATGTCGTCTCTATGCGTCCCCAGTGTCGTCTCTATGTGTCCCCATCTTCATGTGTCTCCAATTGCGTCTCTATGTGTCCCCAATGTCGTCTCACCGTGCCCCCATCTCTATGTGTCCCCGTCTTTATGTATCCCCAATTTCGTCTCATTGTGCCCCCGTCTCTATGTGTCCCTAATTTCGACAGACAGAGAGACAGAGACAGACAGAGAGACAGAGACTGACAAGAGACAGAGACAGAGACATACAGAGAGACAAAGACAGACAAGTGAGACAGACAGAGAGATATACAGACAGAGAGACAGAGACAGACAAGAGAGAGACTAATTACCCTTTATAGTGTAGGTTAGTATGTAGTGAAAATGTGGGTTCGCTCAATATATTTGCTAAAATTGGTTTTGTTGCATTGGTTATGGTACCCCAAACCTAAAACAACGTAGGGTTCAAATTTTCCGAGCCCATACATGTCAAGGTCAAGTTATTCTAACTCTGAACGAATTGCTCTTAAAAGAATAAATCTCGAGAGAAGAGAGCTACCACACGACCAGTTACATAGTTTGTATCTCAAGGACATACTGTCAGCACCCACGGGCAAAAGAAGTGTTAATAGCATCACACTTGCTCATGGATGACTGATATGAAGCACGTTCAGAGTGATCCCAAAGCCAAAGGGTGCGACTTTGACGAAACTAATTCCCATGAAGAGGCTGAAATCTTCATCACTCATCAGGTAAGGGGTTTATTATTCGGAAAGGCTTGAAAATTCTGTTCAGCTAGTCGCCTGACAAAACGCTTTGGTTTTACTGAAGCATCTCATTTCACCCTGTTGCTTTGGCACTGAGACATGTTCTTTACTGGCAGGTGTATCAACTGGGACATAGCTTGGTAATGGAACCGCAGTCAGATCAAGAGAAACTATTAGTCCCCCAAGCGAAGCATCGGGGATTATTGTTTTTGTTTTGGGCGGCGTGCGTGCATGTCTCCGTCCGTCACACTTTAATCATATGTAGTGTTGACTTGTGTTTTACGTTGCTGATGGAAGAAGAAAGTCAATCAATCAATCAATCCAAATTCTTTCACAGTCTTTAAGAAAAGAGATTATTTTGCTCAGCGTGCACTGATGGCCCACAAGGAGAACCACCTACAGAATACAGGTTCTCTGAGGCATCCAATATGATTGGCCTGACCATCAACCTAGGGAAAACAGAAGTTATCACATCACTGCACAGCGAAATACGTGCGTTAGAGGTTTTTTTAAGTGAGAGAGCCGTTGCGCTGGTACAATCCCACTCTCTTGGCCTCAGAAGTCTGGGTCCAGTTGCACGAGTAGATTGTTACGACTGGGGACTTGACTGCAGTGGATGGATGGCCAGGTCTTCTCCTGTGCTCCAACATGCCCTATGCACTCCACAGAGCTCTGCTGTACCGCCTTTCTGGACGTTGAATCAGTTCACATTAGCGTTTCTCAGCCCCTTTCAGTTCATGCCTTTTGTTAACACTCGTCACCAGCATAAACCAATTTAAAGGGGTTTATCCATGTTTTATGGTGGCATACCACTTGTAAGATCTTTTCTTATCCCTAACCAAAATCAATAAGAATATTTGCCTCTGTTAAAAGAAATAACTTGAAACAAATAGCTCTCTGTGGAAACCTGAAAGGAGCCAGAATGCGGGGAATTAGTGTACTGTGAGTTGATTTCCTCCGCCCAGTTCGCCCAAACAGACTTAATTGTTGTTTGGGTGAGTATGACCCAAGATGGACTGCCTGCCACAGCTGTCGAGCTCCATCTGCCCGGATTATCTGTCGGGGTTTACTCCCTTTGGTTAGCCATAGCCCACCTGCGAGGCAGCAGCCATAGATTCATGGAAGGCGGGGGGGGGGGGGGGGGGGGCCCAGCTCCCCCCTGTGGATGTAACAAATCCACCCACTGCCCACAAATTTGATCTCCTGTTGCAAAAAGTATGTGAAATTACAGAAAGGACAGAACTGGACTTTGCCTGATATAGGAGTTTTATAGGCCAGATTTGCCCCCTTCCCAAAGAGGGTAGAGGTCTGGGAAATGTTGAACTGATGTGTTTTCTAGGTTTCAGGTACCTTAAACTATACATAACACTTTTTTTGTATTATTGTTACGCACACGCAATACTTGTTTTTAACTAAATCAAACCTGATTTTCAAGTTGTCTTTTTTTGACACACACATACTCATTGTGTACTATGGTGTTTGTATGGCATGTTTAACATATCAAAACAATAGTAATAATCAGAGAATTATAATAGTTTTCTTTTGTCCTCACACACACACACACACACACACACACACACACACACACACACACACACACACACACACACACACAACATACAGTATTTATACGGCGCTGAATCTTGATACAAATCAAATCAAAGCGCACACACACGTTAGCACTCAAAGCGCATTCAAACAAAAACGCAATACAAGCGAACACACACGGATAACATAAATGGAATATAGCAGAAACAGACCTAATGGCAAGAGAGAGAAGATAAAGAGAGAGGAGCTTCAATGACGGGGGAACAGGTGGGTTTTGAGGTTAGCTTTGAAAGCAGAGAGAGTCGGTCGCTGACGGAGGGAGAGAGGAAGTTTGTTCCAGGAGGTCGGTCCTGAGACAGCAAAAGAGCGCCGACCAACAGTTGAAAGCTTATACCTAGGGATCTGGAGAGAAAGAGGGTCAGAAACTGAACGTAAAGTGCGAGCTGGCGTATAGATGGAAATATTGTCGCAGAGGTAAGATGGAGCAGCTTTATGGCATACTTAACACGTCAAAAGAAAACATAATCAGAGAATTGTAATGCGGACAATTACACCATCCATAACAGTACACAGTACCTCAGCATAGACTTCAAAGAAGCCGCCGCCAGTTCCGTTATAGGGGAAGACGGTCACCGTGATTCCATGACCGATGACCAGCCTGTTGACGTTGCAGTGGACACCTGACAACATGACGTAATCCATGATGTCATATTGACGTCATTGCATCATGACATCACTACTTACCAACATGCAAAACGTTGTTTACAGCATTGAAATGTAGCCTACAACCTGACGAAATCCCGTGGTCTATTTTGATTGTGTTGTCACATTAGTTTACCCACTTGTCAACAGTTGGTGAGCACATTGTAATGTTCCGTAAAGCATTATCACAGCTGATCATGCCACACATGTCAGTGAATCTAAATCTAGGGGGAAAATGTCTGGCAGCAATGATTCTCTCTCTTCATAAAAAGAGCAGCATGTTGTGTGACTGTTTGCAACGTGTTCAGAGCTTAGTTTGAGAGTGAAAGTGAATATTTATCAATGAAAACAAACTAACTATTGACCATGATCTCCTGAAAGATGAAAATAAGAAGAAAATAATGTGCTGATTGATTTGTTCTCCCAATGGGGGAGATGGACAATGCCTATGCAAAGACAGCTGTTTCGTCTTGTGAAAGACTCTTCAGTCTGCATGTCGGCTTGCAAAGAATATCAAGTGAACTTTCAAGTTGAGCTAGAAGATTTTATACAAGAGAATGGTTGTCTTCTTTGCACCAGATTGCACCAGAACACAGATCAAATCGTAAAGTTGAAGTAAACTGAGTTTGTTTCTGAGGTTCACAAATACAGACATTGGACACAAAGAAGTTTTATCAAAGCAAACTATTCTGCATTTCAAATGCAACAACATTTTAGGCCTTCAGATTAGGGGAACAGCGCTCAGCTAATAACTGAGATTTATACTCATTCTATATAAACGATCACAAATTGAAGAAGAAAAAACTGTCGGTCTATTGTGAAGAACTTACTTCACTTAGAAAATAACATCTATTCTAATAACTATTGCATTCTGGACCTACAATCTTTAAATGCTGAACCATCTAAGCTACCTAAATTTCGTGGTTTCTATTACCCACCTTTATATGATTGTAGCATGTCAACAAAACGGGTTCAAACTGCAATTTACGTCAGATCAGATCTGAATTACAGACCTCTAAAACTATCGTTTAATTCTACAACTAAATGTGATGGTGTGGAGTGGAAGGGTGAAGGGTGCAGGGACAGACAGGAGTGCAGGAATAGTAGGCAGGAAACAATCAGCAAGCAGCAAACAGCAACAGGCAGTCAAGGCTGACACAGGTCTCTCTCTCTCTCTCTCTCTCTCTCTCTCTTTATTGCTTCTCTCTCTCCATCTCAGGTAGAGTCTCAGGTAAGTCTCAGGTAAGTCTGCCTTAAATTTTTACCTGTGGCTAGATATATTGACAAAACCCGGACCGCAAAGCCAACAACTTTACCTTTCACGAAATCTGCTCCCGCAGAGCTAATGGCCGCCAAAGTTGTGTTTGTTACTATACCTTTTAAGTGTGTTGTCTCTACGGTCGTCATACATAACAACACATGTTGCATATGGTTGGAAAGCTTGAAAAACACAGAATAATATGACATTCATCAATAGTCAGCAGTTTCTCTTTAAAAAGAAATACTTGCAATTAAGGTGCAAAGTGATCCCACCTTTTAACAAGCCCAACCCATATTTTATAAAATAACTAAATAACTGCTTCACAAATCAGAATAACAAACTAATAATGAAAAAGCAACATACACAAACTTTCAATTGTATAAATTTCAAGTCCCAATTCAATCTATAAAGTTTATAATTGGTGTCCCGAAATTCGATAGAAAACACAAGTCGAATTTCTATTGATCTAGGCTTCATGCTTGTGGTTTGAAGCAAATCTTAAATCGTAAAATATTATAAATCTATAAGGTCCAAGATCATTTTGAATATACAAAACTAGTTTCGTTAGCTATTAGAACGAAAACAAAAGGGCGAATCAAAATAATATTGCTTGGTTTAGAAAATTAGTATTTCGATTCGAAAGACAGTCAATCGTACAAAGAACTCGGGAGGTTCGTGAATAGCTACAATGAATGGACTGTATTCATTTTGCAATACTACAAGTTTATACGGAAAAGATCCATAGCATGACATATATGAAATGAAAGGGGATAGATTATAGATTTAGGTTGTATAATTAGAAATTCAAACATTTGACTAAATTTTGAATAAGAATAGAAAACATGCGAAACGACCCACGAGTTAATTTTACCAATCACAAAATCTTGAATTGTCAGGCTATGCGAGTATTTCAGTTAATACAAATGTATGGGATAAAATCTATGATTTTTTCTGGTTCCAACCATATGCATCTTATATCAATACAAACTTTAATTAAACGAGAATATGATAAAATACAATTTAATTACAAATAAATCTCAAGGGAGTTAACTCAGGCAGATAACTCCAAACTAGCAAAAATAGGCGTCTGCTACGAGTAAGCTTAGAGGGCAATAGTAGCTGTGTCCCCACACTGCTACATCAAGTCATTGAGAACTTTTTTGCCACTGCAATATCGTTAAAAGTGAACAAAGATTCTAGCATAAATATAATTTCTGTTTACTATCCAAATGGGCCGAATGCAGACAACTCAGACTGGATAAAACATCTTCCTGATGCAGATAAAAAATGGATAGTTTTGGGAGATTTTAATGCACATTCTCCGTTTTGGGAACCAGATTGCTCAGTTATAACCTGCAATCGCTTAGTTGAAAACATTGTTGATTCTAAATTAGTTCTATTGAATGATGGCAGCATAACTAGAGTGCCTGATGTATCAACTCACAGGCCAACCTCTATCGATTTGACATTAATTTCTGCTGATTTGGCTGTCAATACTAGTTGGACAACAGAAGAAGACACACTAGGGAGTGATCATTTTCCTATTGTTGTTAAATTAAATGAACAAATCGTTGATGAAGATGAAGAATTTGAAGATATAATACCTAAGTTCTTGTATAATAGTGCAAATTGGAGTCTATATGAGTCAACACTTCTATCTATAGATCGTAGCACTATTGAACACGAAGATACTGACGTGTTTTATGAGAACATTAAAAGAGCCGTTTTGTCTGCAGCTGAAAAATCAATGCCAAAATGCAAAAGCTTTATAGATCAGAAATACCGAGGAAATAGTTGGTGGAATGAAGATTGTGCAGAGGCAGTATCTAGTAAAAAGAAAACATATAAAACATGGCTGAAAGATAGAAAAGATGAAAACTTTATTGAAATGAAACGTGCTAAAAACCACAGTAACAGGGTTGTTGCAAAAGCGAAACGTCACTATTTTACTCATTTCTGTCATTCAGAAATATCTACGTCTAAGGACATGCACAGAGTCTGGAAAAAGGTAAAGGAATTAAAAAACAATTGTCACCTACCATCGTATCCTATTAAATTAGAAAACTGTGCTGTTCCCACATCATCAGAAAAAGCAGAAGCATTTGTACAAACATTTTCAAATAATAATTCATCATCAAGACTTAATTCAGATATAAAGAACTACAAAAAACAACAAGAGGAAAAATCTAGTTATTGTGATCCAACACCGGATCCAAATCATTACTTAATTTCATCTATTACATTTAAAGAATTTAATGAAACACTAGAGTCATTCTCTTCTAATAAAACTGCTGTTGGTTTAGATGGCATTTCATATCAGTTGCTATGCCACTTACCTTTGTGTTGGAAGCAATTACTCCACTCTTTTTACCAAAAATGTTGGTTAAATGGAACTCTCCCTACTTTCTGGAAGAGGACAGTTGTAATACCGATTCCAAAACAAGGTAAACCTAGGTCTGCAATTGACAGTTATCGACCAATAGCACTAACTTCTGAAGTTGACAAGATATTAGAAAAAATAGTTGAAAAACGCATTCTACATTATTGTGAAAAGAATCATATCATCCCCCACAATCAAGCAGGGTTTAGAAAAGGTAGAAGTACGACCGATCACCTTGTTAAACTTACGAGTCATGTTAAAAAACAATTTGCTCGTAGAAAAAGTACACTAGCCACTTTTTTCGACATTAGAAAAGCGTATGATAGTGTGTGGCATGCTCGTTTACTCAATAAGTTGAAAAATATTGGGATAAGTGGGGTAATGTATCAGTTTATTAAATGTTTCTTATCTGGAAGATCAATGTGTACTAGAGTTGGTAAATGCTATTCTTCATTTCAAGATATTGATATTGGAATCCCTCAAGGTTCTATTATTGCCCCAGTTCTTTTTACAATTTTTATTCATGATCTTCCTAAAGTACCATCTAAAAATATACATTTAGTGCAATATGCAGACGATATTGCAATTTGGATGAATACAAATATTAAAAAACAAACAAATAAGAGAACAATAACATATGTGCCAAAACTATATCAAATTGAAATAGATAAACTGGATAAATATATGAAAGAAAATGGACTAGAACTTTCTGGAGAAAAGACACAATTTATGTTATTTAACAATGGTAAAAATCCAAAATGTTTGCCAGAACTTGTATTAGAAAATAAAACTCTTCAATATTCCAATAATGTAAAATTCTTAGGTGTCAATTTCACTCCTAAATTAAACTGGCGCTGCCATATTGAGCGCCTTATAAACAAAGCAAGACAACGGCTAACTTTATTGAAAATAATTAGTGCACAGTCATGGGGTCAAGATACTCAAACACTCACACATCTTGCTACCAGCCTGGTTCGAGCAAAACTGACTTATGGGCAGGAAGTTTATTTTTCGTCTTCTCAGACATTACTAAAACGGTTACAAAGTATAGACAGTAAAGCTATCAAAGTAGCACTGGGTGTACCAGTACATACAAATACGTTTAATACATATAGAGAAGCTAATTTGTTGTCATTTGACGATCAACGTAAACTAGACACTGCCAAGTATGTGACTAGAAGTCTTTCAGTATCTAATTCAGTGACAAATGAAATATTTCTTGATTCAAGAAAGGATTTTCCCAAAAGGGCACAGAATCTTTCTTACATTCAGCCCATTAAAAATTATACAGATGATTTATTTAGGAAATGTGAGATCGATATTTCATTGATTTCAAGTACACCAACCATGCCTATTGTTCCTCACTGGGAGCATAATTCTGCAAAAATTGATATAGATTATACTACTCTGAAAAAAGACGATAACATCAATTTAATATCAGTAGAAGCAAAAGAACACCTCGAAAATACATATCCACATAATCTTAAGATTTACACAGATGGCTCGGTTTTAGAATCCTATACAGGAGCTGGATTTGTGATCCCTGATTTAAAAGTCAGAAAATCATTTTGTTTAGGAAAAGACTTTTCTGTTTATACTGCAGAACTTTATGCAATTCTAATGGCACTATCCTGGATAGCTGATATGGATATTGCAATTTATAGTATTTTACTTTGTGTTGACTCGAAATCTGTTCTTTATAGTTTACAAAACTGGAATGCAAACACCAGAAGAGATTTAATTTTTGATGTAAAATATCTAATACATTCTATTATATTTAACGGAATTAACGTAGAATTTTGCTGGATTCCATCGCACTGTGGTATCATTGGGAATGAACTAGCTGATAAATTAGCGAAAGAAGGTGCTAGTAGAAAATCGTCAGATTGTTCAATAAAACTAGAAAAGCACGAAATAAATTCAATGTTAGAAAATAGTATATATAATGAAAAGCTTCCTTCAAAATCTAAGATATTATTATGTTCAAGATCTTTATCTAGCCTTATCTACAAAATTCGATTGAACTCGTGGAGGACCAAATTTTCTAAAGATGTAGAATGCGATTGTGGTCTCCCAATATCAGTTCAACACATTATTTTAGAATGTCCATTATTATCATTGTTATACAAACTATCTGGGATACAAGTTGCACAAATTGGAACTTTAAAAGATGTAGTTTACAGTCATGAAATGATCAAAATTGCTACAGTCATATCCAGCTCTGGAATTGCAAGATTACTTTAGTTCATGAGTTAATTAACTTTAATTTTGTTTTCTTTTTCACTTTTTTATTTTATTTGTTGTTATTAATTTGTTAGGGATTTGTTGCACACGCACTCATATTCACATACACACACGCACACGCGCACACACTTTTTTTTTTTTTTTTTTCCCTCCCCCCCCCCCTCCCCCCCCCCCCCCCCCCCTGTCTAATATCACCATTGTGTGAACAGACTTTAAATTAAATCAATCAATCAAATCAAGAAGAAAAAACAAACACACCATTAAACTTTTCTCTTATGTATATATATAATTTGCTTTGATAAAGGTGGACAACTTTGCAGGCCGACATGCAGACTGAAGAGTCTTTCACGAGACGAAACAGCTGTCTTTGCATAGGCATTGTCTATCTCCCCCATTGGGAGAAAAAGTAAATCAGCACATTATTTTCTTTTCAGAACACAAAACAAATCGTAAAGTTAAAGTTAAAGTAATTGAGTTTGTTTCTTAGGTTCACAAAACATACATTGGATACCAAAACAGTTTTATCAAAGCAAATTATATATATACATAAGAGGAACGTTTAATGGTGTTTGTTTATTCTTCTGCAATTCTTGATCGCTTACATATATATATATAAGTTTTGTTAAAGCAAACTATATATAAGAGGAAAGTTTAATGGTGTGTTTGTTTGGTTTTCTTCTTCAATTCTTGTACGCTTATATGTAGCGTATATATATATACTGACAAGTGTGTGCACTCGCACACCCACACACAATATGCAATATCACATAAATTATTACCATAACAAACCGTTCTACGGTTCTAAACCGTTCTACACATCCATTTTATGAAAAACATATGTTACAGTTAAAAAGTCAATACACATCAACAGCTTTTGCACTACAGTGGAACCTCAGTATTGCGAGCACCCTACAGACTGGCCAAAACTGTCCGTAACTGCGAGACGGTCGCCTAGTGAAGACTCTTTTAGCAATAAATAAGAAGGGAAGAGACTGAGCAAAACTGTCTCGATTACTGAGGTGTCCGCAATACTGAGGTGCCCGTCAAGTGAGGTTCTACTGTACTTAGAAGATCATAATTACCAAAAGCTAAAATGCGTAGATACAGACGTACACAGTTTGACAATTATAGGCCTTGATCTTGATGGGTCGACGCTGGCAGAATCCAACTTGGATATAAACACCAGCACGGGGGGAGAGCACTATGATCTACACAAAAACTAAAAACCAAAATAAAAATAAAAATTTGAATGAAGTTTGGGGGGTTATTTATCGGCAGGCTACACGATTTGCTGTTTCATCCAACTGACTAACAGCTGGACTAGCCGACCCCCAGCACCATCTAGTATGGTAACTGGGGCCCCCACGTTAAGTTCAGTGTGCTGGTTGATTGCTGTGCCTGCGATCAGACACAGCCCTCCTGAACTGGCTGGCCGACGACATGGTGACTATAATTTATTGTCTGGCAAGCTGTTCCACTCGGTTGTTGTCCATGGAAAGAATGAATTTTTGAAGATGATGGTATTTGATCTCTCAACCACAAAGCACTGGCTGTTGTTTCTGGCCATACTAGACACCACGTTAGTTGTTATGTGGTCCTTCTCTAGGCGGGGCACTATTCTTCTTTTTGTCTGGGCCACAGGTTTGAGGAACTGGTAATGCTGGCATCTCACCCCTGATTATCTTAAAAAAACAGGGTGAGGCGTTGTTCTTTCCTCCTGGTTTGTAGTGGATGTAGTTCCTGTTGTTGGAGCATGTTTGAGATGCATCCAGGGGTGCAGTCTTTGTAATTCTGGGTGATGAAGCTAGCCGCACGCCTCTGGATGCTCTCCAGCCTGTCTATATCTGTCTGGAGGTGCGGGTCCCACACTGACGCACTATACTCGAGGGTGGATCGCACCAGGGAGATGTATGCTGTGCGCCTACTTTCAGCTGGGCAGCAGCGTAGGTTTCTGCGCAAGAACCCTAGAGTCGCACTTGCCTTATTGACTATGTTGTCAATGTGTGCCATCCATCTGAGGTCGTCAGTGATGGTGAGTCCAAGATAGGGGTTGCAGGGGGCTTGCTGCAGGATCTCATTATTCAATAAGTAGAAGTGTGATGACCTGGGGCGGATGCTGAGGATGTAGCACTTTTTTGCATTGAACCTCATGCCCCATGTATGAGCCCACTTCTCCAACTCCTTGAGATCAGACTGCAGAATGTGATGGTCCTGTCACATCATGGAAACACACATACACGAACTCGTATTATAAAAACACATGTTTATTTCCAACATTTCTGAACAATTATAGGCCTACATCATAGAAACACATACACAAAATCATATTATATGAAAACTCATGTATTTATTTCCAACTTTTCTAAGGACTTCTTTTCTGAGTTACTGCTTGAGTTCATTTGAGCTGTGCTTTTTTTTTTATTCTGGCAAATGTAGTAGAAATCACGTAGTATGTGCAGAAACTCTGCTCTGAACTTTGTACCGGTCAAACAGTAAAGGTAAAAGTTGATGGCACTGTTCAGGAACAGCAGGGCGTAGCTCACAGCGCCGTACACTTTAAACCATCCTAGTGCAACCGGGTCTTCCATGTCATAATGTTGGAACATGATAGAACTTAACAAAGCTGGCATTGTCAAGAGAAGGTAGCACGTGCTGGTAGTTATCAAGGTGACAGTGAGTGAAGACACGTTCTGTTGTCTGGAGTCCTGGTTGGCTTGTTGTACAGAAAGTCGGTTCATTCTGACAGATCTAGCCAGTGTCCACAAAAGGACGCTGTTGCTGACAACCAACGCGATTGAAGGGAGCAAAGATACCAGAAGCAGGCGAACCCATTCCCACACAAAACGAATAAACCACACGTACGTTTTTAAACGAGTTATATAACATAGTCCTGTGTTGTTGTACACACCATACAGTTGATGACCGTTGATCAGAAAGAAAAAGATGACCACTACAGCAGCAGCTGCTCGTGACTTTCTCTTGGACCAAACAACGTTGACCTTGAGTGGCCAAAGCACAGAGGCAGCTCTGAGCATGGTGAGTGCCACAAGAATCCATCCAGGTAAAGATTCAGTCGCACGTGTCAAGTAAATGTCCGTCTTGCATTGCCAGTTGCCCCTTTCTCGAAAATAGGTTACACCAAAGTGGAAATATAACAAGGCCTGAGAAGAGACAAATAGAAGAATAAACAGATCAGACACGCCCAGAACTTTAAAGAAGACACTGGAGGTGGAGGAAGGAAGGCGGGCCATGATCAGAAGTAACATCAGGTTTCCGAACAAACCTAAAGCCAGTACCGTAGGATCGCGAATCTTCGCGATTAAATCAGCCGTGTCTTTAAAGGGTCGGTACACATCCCTCCAGGCATCACGTGTCCAGCGTTTGAAATTCATTCTACACAGTTTGATCTATATGACAGAAAAAAGAAGAAGGAAAGAGACAGAAACTTTTAAGCATTGTGTTGACATTTATTGATAACCATTTTACAATAACAATTTTTTAAGGAGAACGAAACCATTTTATTGTTTGATGGCCCCTTGCAAAGAAGGTTCTTTTCTTCCATAATGCATGTTACAACAAGACAATATTCTTTCAAATAACTAAATCACACAATGATTAACTCAATCATACTGAATAGCCATCATTATCAAATGAACAAATCAGCATATACATTAGCAGCTATTGAAAATAAATCTCCTCTAAAGAATCCACTAGTTTATCATAAGACCAGCTTCACAAGGGACGAATCCATTTATTGTCCACCATACTAAACATAGTCTCTCAGTCATTTATTTATACAAACACATAGTATACATGGTTTCTACAAAAGACAAATAAGGAGATACGAGAAAATGTTAACTTGGAACTATAATATACTTGTGGCGGTACCATAGCCAATGAGGTTTAACCGAGGAGTGGCTACCGCTACACCTATCTGCATTGTTAAAAGAATCGGGATTTTACTGGAGTTGCACTGCCTCCAGGCATTGCCTCCAGTATTGTTCCCACCATCTTTGTATCTACAATTGTCCCATATGTGTCTGTTCCAGACCGAGAGGACGTAATACACCATTTTTTATTCACGAGAAAATGTTCTAAAGGACATGAAAGTGAATCGTTTGGAGTGTATGTGTGTGTGTGTGTGTGTGTGTGTGTGTATGTGTGTGTGTGTGTGTGTGTGTGTGTGTGTGTGTGTGTGTGTGTGTGTGTGTGTGTCTGTCTGTCTGTCTGTCTGTGTGTGTGTGTGTGTGTGTGTGTGTGTGTGTGTGTGTGTGTGTGTGTGTGTGTGTGTGTGTGTCTGTCTGTCTGTCTGTCTGTGTGTGTGTGTGTGTGTGTGTGTGTGTGTGTGTGTGTGTGTGTGTGTGTGTGTGTGTGTGTGTGTGTGTGTGTGTGTGTGTGATCAGAATCAGAATCAGAATCAGAATCAAAGTTTATTGTCCTTTAAAACCAATACAAGGTTTTATATGACACTGATAAAATAACAATAACGTAATAATAACAATTTATAAAGTTCAGTTACGGAACTTTTTGTTTTTTTCTCAATACTTCTGGGTTTTTCCCCCTTCTTTCTTTGTGCTAGTTGCGTTACTGTTTCAGATAATTGAGGCTATTGATTGACACAACTGTGTATATATTTTGCAAGCTCACTTACAAGGGCGTCATTTGTAATTAATTTGCTAGGTGTAACATTATGTATATCGTATTTTTCTTCAACAAGTTTTATAAATTGTGTTCTTATTTCCGTATGCTTTGTACAATTGTCTAAAAAATGAGTTTCATCTTCTATTTCCTTGCATTGTAAACATAGCCTTTTCTCTCTAGGCATATTAGAATGTCTACCTTTTTCTATTTTAAGCTCATGGCATGAAGTTCTTAGTTTGCATAACGTCTGTTTTTTGGTAAAGTGTATTAAAGGATTTGTCAAATATGGTTCAGTTCTGTATTCATTTGTAATCTTGTTATAAAAGTTTAGCTTTGATTTTGTCTCAGATTTTCTTTTTCTCCAAAATGAAATATATTCTTCTTTTAGTTTATTTTGTATTACATGACATAATTTATTTATGTTAAACGTGTGTTGGTTGTTCCATACATGTGTCAATCCAAGGGCGTTTAAAATAGATTTGACGAATTTAACCCATGGTGACTGACTAGTTTCATTCTTTAACATTTCGTTGTAAATGACATTAATGTAAGAGTCTTGTTTGGATTCTAAGATATGATGCCAGAATTTTATAATTTGACAAATTGATGCTAAACTAACAGGAAAACTACCTAGCTCTCCAATAACCGCTAAATTTATAGCTTTTTTATGAACCCCTAAAATTTGTTTGAAAAAATTGTGCTGGATATGTTCATGCTGTAATTTATTTGAAAGGCATTGGGTGAATAACTTTTCTAAGTTAAAGTTGTCATCTAATTTTATGGTAAATGGCAGCCAAACATCTGCACCATAAGTTAATATTGGCGAGATGAGACTATCAAATAGTTTTAAAATAACTTGAACGTTTATGTTTTCATTTCTAAACATTCTTTTAAGGCTATATGTTGCTTTATTTCCTTGCTTGCTAAGATGCTCAGATGCTATATCAAGTTTTCCTGATTTATGGAATATAATTCCTAGGTACTTGTACTGATCTGTCGTTTCAATAATGTTTGTGCCACATCTAAAAAATGTTTTAGTTTTGGGGTCTGTCTTTGAAAATATTAACACTTTAGTTTTCTCATTGTTAATGTGTATACCCCACTCTTTACAATATAAGTGCAATTTATCAAGTTTTAATTGTAAACCATGCTTAGATGTTGCAAGAAGTACGAGGTCATCTGCATAGAGTAAAGAAGATATACATTTATTTTCTGATTGACTTATTTTTGGTGAATCTACGTCTGGAAACCACTTAATTATATCATTAATAAATATATTAAATAATGTCGGGCTTAAGGAGCTTCCTTGTATAATTCCTCTTCGTACATAAATGGAGTGAGGAATCCCGTTCTTGCTGGATGAGCAAATTTGGGCATTTGTGTGCATACTTTTAATCAGATTAAAACATTTACCTTGAATACCTATTTTTTGTAATTTTATAAGTAGTCCTTCGTGTGATATGTTATCGAATGCTTTTTGAAAATCAACAAAGCATGCATATAATCTACTGTTACGTGATTTTAAGGTATAGTCTACTATACTGTTTAAAATGAGAATATTATCTGAAGTCCTATGGTCCTTTCTAAAACCAGCTTGTTCTTTTGCTAGCAGATTGTTTGATTCTAAGTAATCATTTATTCGAGTATTTAGTATTTGACATAATACATTACCTAGCAAACAGTTAAGCGTGATTCCTCTGTAGTTGCTTGGGTTTGATTTATCCCCTCCTTTATGTATTGGGCTGATATGCCTTTCTTCCACATATCTGGATATTGGCCACTTTTCAAGATATAATTGAATATGTTTTTAATTGTGGGCAACAATTCTGAAGTGCCAGCTTTTAGAAATTCATTTCTAATTCCATCTATTCCAGGAGATTTGTTATTTTTTAACTTTCTAATAGCTGTAGTTATTTCTTTATCTGTAATATCATAATCTAAATTATGACTATCGATATTAGTTTTCATATTATCTATATCAGTTTTTATACAGTTTTCTTGGTTATCATCAATTACTACAGATTCTTTGTTCTCCATTTCGACTTGTTTTCCCAGAAGTTCTTCCAGATGAGCAATCCACTTTTTAACTGGAATAGATTGTTTTTGTTCCTGGTTGTCCATGGTCTGTAGTTCTTTTAATGTTTTCCAAAGTGCGTTTGGGTTATCAGTCAAGTTTTTGTTTAAAATATCTAATAGTTTTGCTTTATATGCTTTTTTCTTTTTCTTAATTATTTTGTTATATATTTTCCTTGCATAAAAATATTTTTGATGTAGTGTTCGGCTAAATGGACTTCTATTTAATGCATTTAATAAAGATTTGGTTTCTTTACGTTTTATTTCGCATTCTTTGTCAAACCATTTTTTATTTTGTCTTTTCCTTTTCTTCCCGTTTCTTTTTATTCTATAAGTTAAGTTTCCTTTACCTACATCCTGTAACAGTTGTGTAAAGTCTTCTACTACATTATTTATTGTTTTAGCGGGAGAAGTAAGGTTCTTAGCATCTGCTTTAAGAATGTCATTAATCTTTTTCATACGTATTTTATTTTCTGAAGAAGTGAGGGCCTTTTGAAGTTTTGCCTCAGAGTTTTCATCCCAAAAGAAAGTAATATTTTCGTACATGTTTTTTTCATGTTCATTATGTTTGGTTTCTCTATGTGTTTTGCTTCCTGTTTTATAGTAATTTTCTTTAGTGAGGTAATGATTTATCTTTAATGATATTGGACAATGATCTGAATAAGCTGTTAAATCGTGAACTTTCATATTGATTACATCATTCAATAAGTTTTGAGAGCATAATAAGTAATCAACAACGCTACATCCTTTGGGTGTGTAACAAGTATATCGACCTTGTAAGTCGCCAAGTGTTCTGCCATTGAGAATACTCATGTTACTGTCAATACATATAGATGTGAGTTTCCTACCAAGTTTTTGGACACAACTGTCCATAGAACATCTGTCATTTACTGTATTAAACGAGTAATGCTCAGGTAGTGGATAGGTATTATTTTCCTTGTCCATTTGGATGTAATCAGGAATCGTGCCTGACCTTGCATTAAAGTCTCCGCACAAAATTACTTGTTCATTGCTGGATAGATTAATTAGATCAGCTTCGACTTTGTCCCATATACTGCTCGTAAAATCTTTACCAAAAGAGGAATGTTCTGGGGGTATATACACACATCCTATGTATGTGGAATGTCCCTCTTTTTGCATTCTCAACCAAGCTATATCGCTGTTATTTGGGGGTAGAATCTTAACAAACTTTCTTAAGTTTTGTTTGATAAAAATCGATATACCCCCTGAAGACTTTTGAGCCTTTGCACGCTTGGGACGACAATAATGTATTCCTGGGGCGAAGTCTGCAAAATGTACTTTGCATGCAGTTTCATTGTCAAGGTGTGTCTCTTGCAGAAAGACTATATCATATTCTGATATAAATCTAATCACATCATCTTCTTCTAATTTATTTATCTTTTGTCCATCAATGGTTTCTTTAAATCCCTTTACATTCCATGAAAGTATCTTTAAATTGTCAAGTTTCATTGTACGTTAAATAAGGTGTGTGTTTGGTAGTGATTGAAAGCATTATATTGTTATACAGTGGAAATTAATCACGGTGCCTGTAATCATGCACACTTTCATAATATCTGTCACGGCTGCCCCCTCTGTGAACCCTTGAGTGATGCCAGTCGTCAAGGTAGTTTTGAGGGTGAAGGCCTTTCTCCTGTTGTGCATGACTGCGGAAGGGTAAGTCATATATATGACTGTTTCCGTCGTTGTCGCGCCTTCTGCTTCTGTAGTCCTCTGGTTCTTGCCGGTCGTCATGGTAGTATTGAGGATTGAAGCGTTTTTCATTGTGTCCATAGCTGCGATAGTGTTGACCGTTTCTGATATCGTTCCCGTTTTTGTCATGGCTTCTTCTGTTGTCGTCATGGTAGTTTTGAAGATTGTTGCTCGTCTCATGTTGTCCGTAGCTTCTATGTTGTGGACCATTTCCATAAGCTTCTCTATTTCTGTCGTCACTTCTTCCCCTGTTGTCGTCACTGCAGTCTTGAGGATTGGAACCATCTTCATGCTGTCTACTACTGTAATAGAAATGACCAACTCTCTTTCTGTCGTGGCTTCTTTCTCTGTTGTCCTTATGGAAGTTATGAGGGTTGTAGCGGTTTACATGCTGCCTACTGCTGTGAAAGTGTTGGTCATTTCTGTGATCATCTCTGTTTCTGTTGTGGCTTCTTCCTCTGTTGTCGTTATGGAAGTTTTGAGGGTTGTAGCGGTTTTCATGCTGCCTACTGCTGTGAAAGTGTTGGTCATTTCTGTGATCATCTCTGTTTCTGTTGTGGCTTCTTCCTCTGTTGTCGTTATGGAAGTTTTGAGGGTTGTAGCGGTTTTCATGCTGGTCATAGTTGCGGTGACTTGCACTATTTCTGTGACCATTTTCATAGGCTCCGCTTGTAGAAGTTTGGCTTTTGTTGTACTGGTTGGTTTTGCGTTCTGCGTGTGCAGTGTTATGCCTGGGTTTGTCCTCGTGTAACAGTACACTAGGCCTTCTGTTGTTTGTTTCTCGATCCTTTCTGTGTTGATAGTTGTTTGTGACTGTACTTCCTTTTTCGTCGTCTGAGCTGTCATATGTCTTTTCCAGCGATTCTCTCTGGAGACTTGGTGTTTTTCTTGCCGAATCTTGCTGGTTGGATCCGTGGTTTGTTCGTTTGATGTGTTTCTTTTGCTTTGGCCTTTGCCATAGGATGCTATGAACCCGTCGTCCTATGTTTCCTGCCAGAAGTCCAGACCCTCTCTCATTCGGGTGAATCTCATCATGCATGATGTTTTCTTTGTTCTTCAAGTTGTCATGCTGAAGGAAGGTCACGTCTTTTGATTTAAGGTTTGCAAATACCATAGCATTGTACACCTCTTTTTTGCCATCTAACTTTTCATCGAGCGTTGGGATGACGTTGCTGATGACAACTTGTGATTTGGGGCACTGCTTTTTGATATTTGTAACGCATTTGGTCATCTTCTTGCTGGCCTTGTTGGCTGAGCTTTTCTTGAGATTGTTTATTCCAAGATGCAAGAGAATGACGTCAGGGTCTTGACCATCTTGTAACTTGAGCTTACTACACTCCTCAATGGTTGGTGCTTTCGTCATGTTTGTCTTTAAACCATACAACTTGCCCAGGCGTTCTGGGTCGATGCCCCTTAGAACTGAGTCATGAATTACACGAAGGCTGGGGAGGTTTTCATCTTGTTCTCCTTCAGTATGGCTTGTTTCGTCATCTGAGTCAGTGCTACTGACGTCACTGTCTGACTCAATGATGTGACATTCACGCGCCTGAGTGTGTTGTGCCGTGTTTGGGCTGCATTTCCTTTGTGATGTTTCCTTATGTCCAGTCCTTTCTTTTTCTTCCTTTGAGGTGGGTATTTGGTGCGTTGAATTGGTGGGTGTTGTGGTACCAAATTTGTAATTGTGCTCTTTGGCTGGTGTTTGTTCATGGCCATCTGTTGTCTGATTGGCTCTATCTTGGGTAGGTGCATCCTTGCTGTTACCAATTTGATGCTCAAGTTTGTTTTGTATACTGTTTATCAGTTGCGCAAATCCATCTCCCCTTATTTCATCCGAATTTTGTAACTGTTCTGTGAGATTTGTGACTGCTTTCTCAAGGTTTTGTAGGATGTTTTCTGTTTTTTGGTTGTGCACTTCAAGCAGTGCACACAAAGTGCTGTCATTTGTGTTTTTGCTTGTTGCATCTTCTTGTTGGGGTTTGTCTTTTCGTCCTGCAGCTATTATCTCTTCTTCTATTTGATCATCGTGTAGTGACTGTGCACAAAGTTCACATGTGTATTTTCTTTGTGTCTTGGCGAAGATGCAAACTTGATATATGGGTAGCTTAGTGCAGGAGTAATGGATCTTCTGATTGCAGTCTGCACATTTCAGTGATTTCTCAGTGTTCTTTTCTTTGCAGAAGCACTGTACGTCATTTTGAGTTGATGCCTTTGCGTCATTGACACTTGCGTCATAATCTAAATCTCTTGCATCACAGTTTGTTCCATTTTCTGTTTTTGACATGCTGTTGCTTTCAACTGTCCCACTGACCTCTTTTTCTGGTTCATTCGTCAGTGGAATGTCATCCCCTTCTCCGTAAACCACTGGGTCAGGGAAACCAGCTCGTTTCATGGCCTCTTTTGCCTCAGCCATTGTGGCGTAGCCTTTATGGCTAGCCTTTGATTCCAGTTTTTGAAAATCCCAGTTACTCTACCGCAACTTACTGCGTAAATTTTCCTTCCTTGTCGTTTTGCTTTCGAGTTGTTGCAAGATATTATCGCTATATCTTCATTTGACATTCTGTTTTTGAATTTCTTTTACCGAGCTTGTATCAGTTGTTTCTCATCGTCGCCATTGTCCCGGAAGTGTGTGTGTGTGTGTGTCTGTGTGTGTGTGTGTGTGTGTGACACCCCGCATGTTTGGCATTGACTCTGGTGCCTTTGCCTCCACTGTCAGTAGGCCGGACATCACCATTATTGATCGAGATAGCCGTGAGGCCCTTCTTGTTGAAGTGGCGGTGCCTTTCGATGCCTTCATCGACACCTGCTATACTGTCAAATTTGATAAGTACCTCCCACTGTGCATGGAAGTAAGCTCCTTTGGCTTTTCCTGCAGGATTGTGGTGCTTATCTTTGGCAGTCTGGGCAATGTGCATCGAAGGGTGCTTCCAGGCTTGCGATTGATCGGTGTCCGGTCCTACTCGGCAAAGTGGCTGGCAAAATATTTGAGCATCAGTGCCATAATTGGGTCGTTCAGGGTGTAGCAAAGGCGCTGTGCCGACCTAAATGTCTGAAAAAGCTTCCAAGGGTGTGCGTGCATGCGCACGCGTGTGTGCGTATGTGTGTTTAAAAGTGAATTTTGATCTAGAATAAAAGATAAAGTGAAATGAACTTAGAAAATGTTTTGATGAAGCTAACATGTCTATTGCCCACTTGGTGCTGGTATTTGCAAACGTTGGTTAACAAAATGTGATGTCTTTGTATGATTCTTCAAACCTGTAATAAGTCAGTGTTTAAATTTTTATATTGATGTAACAAAAATATATGATTAGTTCAAGATTTATGTTGCATGTGAGAAGAGGACTGAGAGAGGTAGAGAGAGAGAGAGAGAGAGAGAGAGAGAGAGAGAGAGAGAGAGAGAGAGAGAGAGAGAGAGAGAGAGAGAGAGAGAGAGAGAGAGAGAGAGAGAGAGAGAGAGAGAGAGTGTGTGTGAGATAGATAGATAGAGAGAGAGAGAGAGAGAGAGAGTATGTTTGTGTGCACGTGTGAGCATTGGGCCACTCCTGTTGTTTGTTTACATTGTCACTAATTTTTGCCTGTCGCTGTTTTAAGCTAAGCCTATCTATGCTGATTTTGCGAGTAGGTGTCTGATATTTATTCTTAGTCGATGCATATGAGCTTACTAAACTAGTATACAACTTGCCCAAGCTTACAACTGCTTAGTAGACTACTAGGCAAGTTTGAAACTAATTTTAGTCTTCAAAGCATGAATAGGGACTTGAATGCTACTAGCTAGTTTTCAACTAGACTGACCTACTAACGCATTCGAATGGGAATCCGTTCAGTGCGCATGTTCACAGACCAAAGGGAACTCACTCTCTGTAGATTGATGCATATGAGCTTACTAAACTAGTATACAACTTGCCCAAGTTGACAACCGCAAGTTTTTGAATGATTAATCAAAATCATAAAAATATTTCTGAAAATTGGGAAGATTGAGAGAGGGAGAGAGAGAGAGAGAGAGAGAGAGAGAGAGAGAGAGAGAGAGAGAGAGAGAGAGAGAGAGAGAGAGAGAGAGAAACTCGAAACACAAAACTCAAAACTTTTTTTTTAATTGAGGGTAAACAGATAAGCGATCGTAATTTAGTATTCTTTTCTTTTTTACACTGTTTCCTCATGGAGAAAACATGAGAACACAACCCAAAAAACCCCAAAAAAAACAAGAAACAAAGCAATGAATAACGACTAGTTCACAACTAACACATTTAGTGCTGATCGGATGTCCACTAAAATTCTGTCTACAGTTTATAGTAAACTCGGTTATAAGAAATTTCGGTTACAGTAAAGGAAAGCACTGGTTCCCGGCCAAAGGTCTACTGTTTTATTACTAAATAGACCTCGGATAGTATCAACTCGGTTATAACAAAAAACCTGCTATAGTAAAGTTACTTTTGGTTCCCCACAGGACTGGCTCCTCGGTTACAATAAAAAAAAATTGTCCTCTTCATGACCTTTGTAAATACGTCACCAATGTATGCGTCACAGTCTCACCACTCCCTCACCCATAATAACAACTGGGTTATAATTACGTAGTAAATAATATAGTATAATATAGTAAAGTCATTTGTGGTTCCTCCTGGTTGCCAAAACAAAATTGTCCTCTT
>CM065703.1:42437187-42440308 GCA_017654935.2 Phymorhynchus buccinoides | reverse complement strand
TCTACTACATACCCGCATGCAAAATTTGAGCATCCTAAGTCCATCCGTTCAAACGCTAGAGAGGATACCGCGAGGCAGCGTTATTCGGCTCCAGTGACCTTGACCTTTGACTCATAGCTTTCATGATCGAACTTGGCCTAGATCTTCCTACTACCTACCCGCATGCAACATTTGAGCACCCTAAGTCCATCCGTTCAAACGCGGCAGCGTTATTCGGCTCCAGTGACCTTGACCTTTGACCCATAACCTTCATTATCGAACTTGGCCTAGATCTTCCTACTACCTACCCGCATGCAAAATTTGAGCACCCTAAGTCCATCCGTTCAAACGCTAGAGAGGATACAAACATACATAGTCCGCCTCAGACACGAGAGAAAACATTACCAATCCGCTCTCTACGATCGCGGTTGGTAATGACAAGTCTATGCACTTAACATTAACATGCTACTGTGTTGCGTTGCTTGTAAAGCTGCATGAATTCAATCTGTTCCGTTATATTCGGCGCTAATCCGTATAATAATTATATTATATTGAAACATAAATATGTCGGACATGTGAATGGGTTATTTTGTTCGACTGATTTGATTTAATCGTACCTCCCTCCCCCCCCCCCCCCCCCCCACACACACACACACTTTCCGCTTCAATCACATACACACACGCTCGCGCGCGCACACACATATTCTCACAGACAAATGCGCTCGCGCGCGCGCGCACACACACACTGCTTGAAAAAATAGGGCGGCGCTGCAATAGCGGTGACACACTCTCCGTGATAGAGCAACACATATTTCATTGTTTCTTATTCGTTCCAAGGTCATATGACCTTAATGGGTAAGATAGGCGTACGTTTGTGGTTTTCAACTTTGGCTGGTCTCCCCGCAGGATTTAACGGACACATTACGATTTGGGAGGACCGCAAGTGAGAAACTTATTTGGAAGATTATGTTTGGGGGAAAAGGTAGGAGAATGAGCTAGTAAGAAAGGAAATAGTAAGCCATGAAGAGGAAAAGACAGAGTCAAACAGAGTTATAGATTCCAGGAAGCTGCAGACATCTAATTTCCAGAAGGTTGGAGAACTATTTGGGATAAGCTTTAAAGACCCATACGCTTCTCGTAAATAACGTGCAGATTAATGCAAAATCGGATCCGGATTGTAAACTCTGACATTATTCAAAGTCACAGACAAGCATAAAACTGAACGCAATCATACTGTTAGCTCAAAGTTAGCAAAAATGCGCTGACCTTTTTTCTTCTGTGTACTCTGCTATCTTGAAATCTCGTCTAGGGGTAATTAGCTCAAATGACGCAGTTAAGGGTATAGTCCAGGCGAAATTAAGCTTGACCTTGTTTTGTGATATATATTAGGTTTTTATGTCGATATCACATGATTTGAGGGTGCTGAACCCAAATCCGTTGGAGGCCAAGTTGTAAATGTTGGGCATTTTGAGTTATGACGTCATATTCAAAATGGCCGCCATGGGACTCTAGAGAACTGCAAAAACATGCTCTTAACATAATTATTTTGTATCTAATGCTTTTTTTGGTAAGAAAAAATAGTATAATTTGCTGAAATGATTCAAACTATGCGATTTATATCCTATTTTAGTACTTATTAGCCCCCAGCCACTCTGCGGAGAGGGCTATCACAATCTTTCGTGTCCTTTCATTTGCCTGGTAATTATCTTAAGAACCATGTCACAGGATCACTTCGAATTTGTGTGCTACTATTTTAATGAAACTGATGTGCCCCTCAGTATGCCTTGTTGACCTTGACCTTTGACCTTGCGAATGTGATTTTATTGTATCAACTTGTCTACTTTTTCAACTTTTGCACTGCTGTCGTAAAATAAGCTATGTGGTATTATTTTTCTAAGCTTAGGTGTATAGAGGATATTGAATTACTGATACCTATTTTATGTCTAAGCCTTTCATCTTAAATGCTTGACCTTGAATTTGCATTGAATATATCAACTTTTTATTTTAATATATTTTAAATCTCTGCAGTAACGGTCTCATAATTGGTACATTAGCCTATGGTTATATAGATGCTAACCTAAGTACCGATGACATCTCTAACCTTCATCTCAACCCTTGGCCTTTGTTGCTATGCGTCAAGCAGTACAATACAGCGATCAGTGTCGATTAATTATTTTATAGGTGGGTAAAATGGCCGACGTGCCATTGCATGGAGGGGTGAGTGAAGAAGGGAAAGAGTGGGGAAAGCATCAGCGGATTTATTGGTGAGCACGTCTTGCTTTTCCACTCTTATTTGAGAAAGGTGTTCTTTTAGTGGTCTCATTTGGATTGCAGACTAATGGCAAGCGGCATGCAACTTCAAGAAGACAATTATTAGTGAATCAGCGGGTCTTCTTCCTGTCGGGGATTGTAGCAGAAAATACAATGGCCAAGTTCTTAGAAACTGATCAGATACATATTATTATACAAACATGTTGTTTGAATGTGTCCTCAACGGGTTAATTTGAATGTCCACAATGCTCTCTTCATCATTTGATAATTTTCAGAATATCTGATGGTAACTGTCATGAGATTTTGGCACACAAAGCCTCCTTTTATTTGCAGAATTATGTGCATATGGGTGCTGCCCTGCTGTGGACCCATTGCTGCATTACATATGTCTGATTGTCAGGGCCTCGTCTGGTGCCAACAATTATCCCAGTGGTCAATGTTGTGTAATAAGTGCTGACCCACGCATTTCCAGCTACAGTTGAAAGAAATTACATGTTGTTCAAAGTGAGTCTGCTTCCACAACAAAGTCTCATTGCCAATGAGCTTAGAAGCATCGTGCTTCAAAGTTAGTCATACTTGGTGGAAAACCACTCTAACAAGTGTTTTATCCAAGTTCTGGCCATCGTGAACACTTCTATGATTAGTCGATGAGATATTGTATCCGTAGGCTTGATACCAGTGCTTAGCTGGCATGGGGTTTTGTTATGTGGATGCATTAACGTGATAATAATAGCAGCCTCAGCAGCTTATCAACAATGAAACTAATAAGAGTCTTGGTGATCCAGTCTTATTATAAAAGGAGTTTTGTACTTCAGTACTATTGTAGTGTCCAGACTCTGCTCTACCCCCCCCCACCCCCCCCCCCCCCCCC
>CM065703.1:42419687-42432187 GCA_017654935.2 Phymorhynchus buccinoides | reverse complement strand
ATTAAAGCAAAAAGTTGAAATATTCAATGCTAATTCAAGGTCAAGCATTTAAGATGAAAGGTTTAGGCATAAAACAGGCCCCCCAATAAACTTTAGCTTAGAAACATTTTACGACAGCAGTGCAAAAGTTGAACAAGTATAGTTGATACAATAAAATCACATACTCAAGGCCAAAGGCCAAGGTCAACAAGGCATACATAGGGGCACATCAGCTTCATTAAAATAGTAGCAGACACATTCGAAGTGATCCTGTGACATGGCTCTTAAGATAATTACCAGGCAAATGAAAGGACACGAAATATCGTGATAGCCCTTTCCGCAGTGGCTGGGGGCTAATAAGTACGAAAATAGGATATAGTTCACATAGTTTGAATCATTTCAGCAAATTATTCTATTTTTCTTACCCAAAAAAGCATTAGATATAAAATAATTACGTTAAAGTTCTCTAGAGTCCCATGGCGGCCATTTTGAATATTACGTCATAACTCAAAATGCCCAACACTTACAACTTAGCCTCGGACGGATTGATTCAGCACCCTCAAATCATGTTAGATCAACATAGAAACCTAATATATCACAAAACAAGGTAAACTTTATCATTTCGCCTGGACTGATTTCCCCTAATCTACGTCACGCCAAATGGATTATCGCACAAATCCCATTTTTAGTGAGATTCAATGGCAGCTGGCAAATCTGCCACAGGAGACCGATTTTTGCGAAATAAAAGCGTGTGCGCTCACTTTATCTTGAAGAATGTGACATAAAAGGTAGGTTACATAGATACAGTTTGTATACTGTGTCTATGTGTAGTAGGAAATAATGCTGAAACGTTTTCCAGAACGTTTTTAGGTCCGAATGGAGATGACTATTGTCCTTTAAGACGAGTCTCTCTGACTACCAAAGTAGGCCCGTAGGTCCTATGTCCTGTCCGACTACGAGTGCCAGAAAGCAGAGGGGGAAGCTGCTATTCATCGGCGGACTGGGCAAACATTTATTAATAGAGGAAATGCCTTGCACAGGGTATATCCCCACTCTCTTGGCCTAAGGGACTTGATGACAGCTGGCGTTGAGGAAGGTCCCCAAAGGCCAACTCACCCCTTTGGCTGCACAATAGAGTCCGTGCAAAGGCCCCCGATGTAGGCCCACCTACCACGATTTTCTACTAGAGAAAAGCATCTAGGCCATTGTACAGCTCTCACGTTACTATTGGCCCTACTACAGGCTGATGTCAACCAGTAATAAAAGCTGTTCATGTACGGTCTACAATAGTATTGCCATTATCATTACCAGTACCAATGATTAACTGCGGGGGAAAATGTCATGCTCAGTAAACATGCTTATACATATCGTACCACTGGTACGAATTCAGTGAACTGGTGGTACCAATTCCGTAACAGGTCTTGCAATTCGTACCTTTGGAAGAAAAAACGATTATTACTTTTAAGCCAAAAGTAGAAAATGTATCTTTATAATTTTAATGCACAACTATAGACCTCTACCAGAGGTATTCACGTTGAACATTTTATAACTATCGGGTTGCCTGCCCTTGGATAGAGATCTCTATCCTTAGGGGGTACCGATTCAATAAGTGTCCCCTGACAACATTCCCTACTACGGTAGCACTTCTATGTTTCAGTGTTGCTGGGTTGGTTTGTTGTTTGGATGATTTGGCGGGGATGACGTCAGCATAAGTGTCCTAAAATGACGTCAGTGTTATTTTTTTCTCAACTTTAACTCGTATGTTCTCTCCCTCTTTCCTTCTCTCTCTCTCTCTCTCTCTCTCTCTCTCTCTCATCGAGCTTTAAGGCTATGCGCTATATAAGTTTCCTAAATAAATAGTAGTAGTAGTAGTAGTTGTAGTAGTAGTAGTAGTAGTTGTAGTAGTAGCTAGGTCCAAGAAGCCGAATTTACTGTTGGATTTTTGCAAAATGGCCCAAATTTTGCTCATTTTCAATAAAAGATTTATACTTCTTTGTCTCCATTGACCTGACTTAAAGTTGTATCAAGATAAAGATCAATCTTTCGCCTTTTTCTGAATGTGATTGTTTACTTTGGTGTGTAAAATGTATTTTTTCGAGTGAAAGAGAAAGCGAGTGAACAGAACGTAAAATTTGCTGTTTTGCGGTGCTTTTTTGGTCGTGGTTGCAAGACGTATTTCACCGACTAGTTTCGACTGCAAATGGCTTTACACAACTTCTAAGCGGAAATTTAACCGTTAAGGCCGTTAACATTCCTTTCGAAAACAATACGTTGCATTGTTCAGCAAGTTTGAACACCTTCTGTTTCACTAAAAAAATTGAAAGTGAAAGAAAGAGAAAGCTGAATCTATCCGCTGTTCAACGATATGATTGTCGTTTTGATCTAAACTATTTGTGTAAAGCCATTTTGATCTGAAGATTCAAGGCCTAGACTAGGTGCGCCATTGGTAGCAGCGACACGCCGAGATCTGACTTGATTCGATCAAAGCTGTTTCTGATCCCGTGAAAGCATTAGAAATTGGCAAATTGTAAAAAAAAAATTGTGTTTCGAAACTTACAATGTATATAGGCTCATTTACATGCGCTATGAGAGCTGATTTATAAAGGTTTTATTTTACAAGAATTCAATGGTATTTCGAAGATCGCCTCGCGGCGATTCGCGTGAGTCATAGTTTAGAGTGCTCAAGTTAATAAAAAAAAAATTAGGACGAATTTCACAGCCCAAAATATATATTTACCAACATTTATATAGACGAAGTATCCAAGAACACTGTGAACACTGCCAGTTAACTGAGCTTTTCCAAATAAACAGTAGTAAAGCGCAAATCAAGAGGTTCTGTAGGTGTATTTCGCGAGTCTCAGGCCTAAAAGCAGAAGCGGGGGCAGATAACTCTTAACTCAATTTCCTACTTCAACTTTCGCCCTAGGCCTAGATTTATTTGTTCAATCAATAATTTGTACTTTCTATCGATATTTTAGGTATATAGAGCAGAAAAACAAGTTCTTGCTGCTTTCTGATTAAAAGAATCAAACCAAATATGATTTAGAGAAGAAAACAAATTTGATTTAATGAAAAATTAAGCGTGCATTGGTCTACTTTCGCTTTCACCTGTAGGCCAAGACGTAGCTCAAAGTAGCGTTTTTTTCCCCCTCCAAGGAAATTTTAGCTTGTACTTTTTTGTTTCTTTGGAGCCATTGAAAGCTAAGCTTTGTCTGATTGCTTCCCCCCCCCCGCCCCCCCCCCCCCCCCCCCTTCCCTTCTACAAGTTCAGTTCAGATTATTGCCAAAAAATATATTTCACTCAAATGTGCAGCAGCTTCAAAACACAAAACTAAACAAATTCAATAGATGAACGCATGCGTGCACGCACACACACACACACTCTCAGCACTTCAAGAATTGAGAGAGAGAGAGAGAGAGAGAGAGAGAGAGAGAGAGAGAGAGAGAGAGAGAGAGAGACATTTTGATCATTTTTGATCATTTTGACTTAACACACACACAACACACACACACACACACACACACACACACACACACACCACACACACACACACACCCCACCCCCACTCACCCCCACATATACCCAAGAACAACAACAACAAAGAGCGAAAGTACACAGAATTGTGATGTAAACTTCACACACTTCAGACACTATTGTGCACACACCGCGCATGAACACACACACACACACCCTTCAACATATTCACAGACACTATTGTGCACACACCGCGCATGAACACACACACACACCCTTCCACATATTCACAGACACTATTGTGCACATACCACGCATGAACACACACACACACACACACACACACACACACACACACACACACACACCACACCTTTCCACATATTCACAGACACTATTGTGCACACACCACACACGTGCGCACGCACACGCACACACACACCACACACACGCGCGCGCGCACGCGCACACATACACACACACACACACACACATCCTTCCACATATTCACAGACACTATTGTGCACACACCACGCATGAACACACACACACACACACACACACACACACACACACTTCCATATATTCACAGACACTATTGTGCACACACCACGCATGACACACACACACACGCACACACACCCTTCCACATATTCACACACTATTATGCACACACACGCATGAACACACACACACACACACACACACACACACACACACACACACACACACAAAGTCGCGTTAAGAATCCTTTAATGTCTCTTGGGGACATAGAGGATGAACAGTCAGTACAAAACAGGAGGCCACATACAAAGTAGACATTACGCACAGTCATAACACAAGCTTAACTTACTGACAATGAATTGTCAAATTTGGTCTGATTTAATACATTTTGCTATTTGCAATTGGAATTTTTAACTTAAAACGAGAAAGAGAACAACAACCCTCACACACACACACACACACACACACACACACACACACACACACACACACACACACACACACACACACACACAGACACACTACGCACGCACACGCACGCACGCACGCACACGCGCGCACGCACACGCGCGCACGCACACGCACACACACACATACACGCACGCGCACGCACACGCACACACACGCACACACACACACACACACACACACACACACACACACACACACACACACACAAACACACACACGCGATCGCACGCACGCATGCACACACACACACACTGGATTCTAAATTTCTTACTAAAACGAGCACAAACAGTTATATACCAAAATACTCTCTCCTTCACAATGTGTGTATCAATTGGTTGCCCCAAAGATACTGTCCTATACCCGGTCTCCTTCACCATGTATACTAATGATTGTAACGTCCACACCAGTTGTCAAATATTATTCAGATGATACAACTTTAGCTGATCTTTCCAACTCGGACAATACATATTTTGACCAGGTTGACAAATGTGTGTCTTGGTGTGAGGAGAGCTATCTAGACCTTAATGTCACAAAAACAAATGAATTGATTGTTGATTTTAGGAAATCTCCACCACTATGTCAGACCTTACTATTAACGGGGAGAAAGCCTGTGATACAATAAATCCGAGTTTGAGTCTGGGTACAGGGGATTGTTTCTCTCACTCTGCACTAGGCCTTACGGTCTGAACAAGGAGCCTTTCGGATGAGACGATAAACGGAGGTCCCGTGTGCCCAGGCACTTAGCAAACATTAATCCCAGTGGCAATTAAAAAGTTGTGATTTGGTCAAAATTTACCCCCCCCCCCCCCCTTTCATTCCTAACCAGTCACACAAAAATCACATGCAAATTAAAACACGTTCAAGTAATTTTCCCGTGTCAGTGGGTAATATATCACAACAAAACTACATGTAAATTTCATTTGACTTATACATATATTTATCAGGCACACATGTACACTCATGCGCACACATGTGGGCTACGAAACGCGCATGTGTGTGTGTGTGTGTGTGTGTGTGTGTGTGTGTGTGTGTGTGTGTGTGTGTGTGTGTGTGTGTGTGTGTGTGTGTGTTATGTATATCTGAAAAAAAAGGCTGAAGAAGTGATATTTTCTTGTGCAGGTAAATTATTTCTTTGCCTTTAAAATATAAAACAAGAAGTGAAAATGCCCCCTAAATTCCTGTTCTGGGGATGAGCTTTACACTTAATTAAGAAAGGAGGAAACTAATAGCCCTGGATGAGTTCCCCAAAACAAGAAAACTACAACAGCTCAACTAGTTTTTCCATGGGGAAATTTTCAGCACACCCGCAACACTAGAGCAAAGGTGTGGAAACTGAATAAGATGTAAACAAGATTTTAAATGTCAGGGTCAGCAAATTTATAAAGGACCGAGACGCGTTCTAGGTCCATGCAGAGCTTCAGGAGATATAATAATGTATGCCACAAACAAAATTAAACACTCAAGGTCAAAGTTCAATGTAAAGGAAAACAGATACTGTTTGGGACACATTAGCTTTAAGTTATACAGTACTCTTCAAAATTTGGAACAAATGTATACAGCTGTTGTATAAGATATAACAACATACAAGGAAGAAGCACGGTCAAATGTCAAGGACACCCAAAGATTGTTAATACTTTAAATCATAATGTCAGGTATGTACAACACCTTGAGCTATTGATCAACTTTTTGAAATTTGGGGACTAAAAATGCAAAAATCTGAAAGATATGTCCTAATCATACAGACGATTATGCTCAAGGTCAAAGGTCAAGGTCAAGGTAATGAGGGTAATACATAGTTAACATATAGAATCGCCATAAGCCAATATACATACTTACCCAAAAAATTAGACTGTAGCTGCAAAGGTGCGGAAATTATTTGAGCTACAGTCTTGATATTTTGCACATTTTCTAATCTCAACACGTTCTTTACATGGACATACTTTTTAAAACTGCATTTTATAAATCAGTTATTGCCTGGTACCACCTGGTAGTAGTAGTAGTAGATGAAGAAAATTGTGGTGGAAGTCTTTTTTTTTCTTTCTTTCTTTCATTTATGTCTTTGTTTGGTCGGTTGGTTTCTGTTTTGCTTGTTCTTATTATTGATGGTGATGTTCTGTGTATCGTGTCATTGTTATATTACTGTGGCACTGTAGTAGTAGTAGTAGTAGTAGTAGTAGTAGTAGTAGTAGTAGTAGTAGTAGTAGTAGTAGTAGTAGTAGTGATGGCGGTGATGGAGGTAGTAGTAGTAGTAGTAGTAGTGATGGCGGTGATGGAGGTAGTAGTAGTAGTAGTAGTAGTAGTAGTAGTAGTAGTAGTAGTAGTAGTGGTAGTGGTAGCGGTAGTAGTAGTGATGGTGGTGGTGGAGGTAGTAGTGGTAGTAGTAGTAGTAGTAGTAGTAGTAGTAGTAGTAGTAGTAGTAGTAGTAGTAGTAGTAGTGGTGGTGTGGTGACAATGGTGGTGATGGTGGTAGTAACAGTAGTAGTAGTAGGAGTAGTAGTAGTAGTAGTAGTAGTAGTGGTGGTGTGGTGACAATGGTGGTGATGGTGGTAGTAACAGTAGTAGTAGGAGTAGTAGTAGTAGTAGTAGTAGTAGTAGTAGTAGTAGTAGTAGTAGTAGTAGTAGTAGTAGTAGTAGTAGTAGTAGTGTAGTGGTGGTGGTGACAATGGTAGGTGATGTAGTAGTAGTAGTAGTAGTAGTAGTAGTAGTAGTAGTAGTAGTAGTAGTAGTAGTAGTAGTAGTAGTAGTAGTAGTAGTAGTAGTAGTAGTAGTAGTAGTAGGTGTGCGGTGGTGTGGTGTACAATGGTGGTGATGTAGTAGTGGTAGTAGTAGTAGTAGTAGTAGTAGTAGTAGTAGTAGTAGTAGTAGTAGTAGTAGTAGTAGTAGTAGTAGTAGTAGTAGTAGTAGTAGTAGTAGTAGTAGTAGCGGTGGTGTGGTGACAATGGTGGTGATGATGGTAGTAGTAGTAGTAGTAGTAGTAGTAGTAGTAGTAGTAGTAGTAGTAGTAGTAGTAGAGGAGGAGGAGGAGGAGGAGGAGGAGGAGGAGGAGGAGGAGTAGTAGTGGTGGTGTGGTGACAATGGTGGTGATGGTGGTAGTAACAGTAGTAGTAGTAGGAGTAGTAGTAGTGGTGGTGATGGTGGTAGTAACAGTAATAGTAGTAGTAATGGAAGTAGGAGAAGTAAATTGTAGTGACAGAGGTGTTTTTCATTTACCTATTTGCTTGTTTGTTTATTCGGTTGGTTAGTTTTCAGTTTTGTTTGTTTTTATTGCTGATGTTGATGCTCTGCCTACCATGTCGTTGCTATATTACTGTTAATCGTTGTTGTTTCTGTAGCGATGTTCCTGTGTCTCAATGTTCATTTATAGTATTATTTATGTATTGCATGCTTAGAACCAAGGACAGAATGAAAGAATAGGCCCAGCCTAAATTCTTATCCTGGTAAAATAAAGTGTCTGAGTCTGGGGTTTTCTCTCTCTCTCTCTCTCTCTCTCTCTCTCTCTCTCTCTCTCTCTCTCTCTCTCTCTCTCTCTCTCTCTCTCTCTCTCTCTCTCTCTCTCTCTCTCTCTCTCTCTCTCTCTCTCTCTCTCTCTCTCTCTCTCTCTCTCTCTCTCTCTCTCTCTCTCTCTCTCTCTTTCTCTCTTTCGCTGATGATATTGCTCTAATTTCAGAAACAGTTGTTGGTCTTCAAACCCAGTTGAATAGTTTATACAGAGCTGCATCACGTTTTCAATTAAATGTTAATATGTCCAAAAGTAATATTATTGTATTTAGAAAAGGTGGTTATCTCTCTTCTAGGGAAAAATGGTTATATAACGGAGTTAGGATGCCAGTGGTTAATGTTTATAAATATTTAGGCATATATTTTTCTACTCGTTTAAGTTTTGCTTGTAAGGATCTAGCTAGTAAGGCAAAGAGGGCATTAATTTCCATTATGTTTAATCTTAGGAAATTAAATAATGACTGTTTTCCGTTGTTTATGAAACTTTTTGACTCGCAAATCCAGCCAATGTTATTGTATGGAGCTGAAATCTGGGGACTAGATACTGCTAATATTCATTGTGAAAAAATCCATTTATTTGCTCTGAAAACGTTTTTGGGTGTTTCTATCAAAACACCAAATAACCAAAGCGTTTTCCTTTATATGTTTCTTCAGCTGTAAAATGTATTCGCTTTTGGCTAAGACTTACAGAAATGAATGCGTTCAGATTACCACGTAAAGCTTATAATATGTTGTATATTTTGGATGTGAGAGGCAAGACGAATTGGGTATCTAGAGTAAGGATAAAGTTATTTGAATTTGGTTTTGGTTTTGTATGGATTAATCAGGGTGTAGGAAACAAAGTTGAGTTTTTACGTATGTTTCGTGATAGGCTGATTGAATGTCAATGGCAGGATTGGCACGTACATTTGGAAGACAGCAGAAGATATGATATGTACAGTTTCATCAATTCGTCTCATTTAGTTTCTTTGTATATGACTATGCAATTAAACAGACATCTAAAAAGAATACTAACTAAATTCCGATTTGGAATATCAGATTTAAACAAACATTATTTTTATTACAGGGTTCATAAAGAAATTGAGTTATTATGTCCTTATTGTCAAAATGTAATTGAAGATGAAGTTCATTTTGTATTCACCTGTCCATTATATGATGATCTCAGAAGAAAACTTATTCCTGCTAAGTTCATTCGTAATCCCTGTCTGTTTAAGCTTATAATGCTACTCTCCTCTAGCAATGAAAATGTTATAAAATGTTTTGCTATTTTTCTTTATCATGCATTTAAGATCAGATATATATATATAAATTAGATGAATGTATTGTTTGAATGTTCATGTTTTCCCCCTTCAAATGTGGCCAAGGCCTTTTGAATAAACTATTCGCATTCGCATTCGCACTCTCTCTCTCTCTCTCTCTCTCTCTCTCTCTCTCTCTCTCTCTCTCTGAGCATTTATCTCGAGTGTTCATACCAGCATATTCTATCAAACCGTTTTTAAGTTGCTTAAGTTGGAAATTTGGCCTTTTTCAGCCATATCTCTGTCAAACATTTTGGCAGTAGGTTTGATACTGCCAATTGGGCAAAAGAATGGTGTCCTTCAGTGTTTCTGCAATTGTCCGCGAAATAGGAGGGGGAAAAAAGACCTATGCAAATTTAGAATTTGGAATGATTAGAATTGCTGGTATCAGTTATACACCAATGGTAAGCTCTTATTTATGCCCCTTGCTGGGGCACTTGGGGTTGGAACTGTAAGTTCGTTTTTGTACTGGAAGTATTGACAAACACCTTCTTATTAAACAATGAAACGTCAATGCATTTTATCAAAAGTTGTTTTTTTAGTTATTCTAAAATGAAATTTGGCCCAAATCGGCCATTTTCTGCCATACTTCCGGTTGGTACTTCCGGTTTTATTTTACACAGGAAGTTTCTGGAAGTACTGGAAGTATTGACAAACACCTTATTAAACAATGAAACGTGAATGCATTTTATCAAAAGTTTTTTAGTTATTCTAAAATGAAATTTGGCCCAAATCGGCCATTTTCTGCCATACTTCCGGTTGGTACTTCCGGTTTTATTTTACACAGGAAGATTCTTCAAAGCCTAGATTTACACCCCTCCTCCCCCTCCCCCGACACCCTCTCCCTCCTCACTTCCCTTACTATGGAGCTGATCATCTGGGCATCATTTACTCCCTACAGATTGATTTATATACCGGAAACACCGTTTGTAATGCATCATAATCGTCAAAAGGATGACGGAGGATGTCAAGAGAAAGAAGAAGGAAGAAGTTGTGAATTTGCTGGAGTAGAATTTGATTTAGTCATAGCGGGCTTGACAAGCGTTTACAAACGTAGTTCGTGTTTTTTGGACACCTCCACTCTGCTTGCAATTAACTTACTTCGCGTTGTTGACGGAAGTGCAATTTTGATTAGCCTTTCGCCAGCAGCGCAGATTGAAAAGGTTTCTGGTTGGTTCATATTTGATTTCAGACAGTGAATTTACTCCATAGGTGCAAAACGTGGTCATGATTTGAAGGCATTTTAAAATAGTTTTTATTAAATAGTGTGCATGTGAACAGACTGTACCAAAACGGTTTTAGAATCAGAATGTTTTACTTGGTATATCAAAGAATGAAATAGTGAGGCCAAGAGAGGAGATAACGAAATTGAACAAAGGGCTAATACTCTCTTCCTAATTAACTCCCCTCCACCAAGGTTGATTACGACACCAATCATCTAGCAATACGTGGGTCAGAACCAAAGTGAGACAAACAAAGCATCATTTACTTGGTATGTTCCAGCCGTTGGTAAGTTATTCTAAAGAATTATTTTACGAAATTGTTGAACTTGATAGCTAGCGCAGTCAGGTAATGGTCCAATTCTCTCTCTCTCTCTCTCTCTCTCTCTCTCTCTCTCTCTCTCTCTCTCTCTCTCTCTCTCTCTCTCTCTCTCTCTCTCTCTCTGTGTTTTGTGCATGCTCTCTCTCCTCTCTGTAAAGAAAAAATCTCTCTCTTATTATATTACTCTCATAAAACAACCCATGCAATCTTCTCTCCACTTGTTGGTCCTGGGATCTAACCCAGTCTCCCCCCCATGGTCCACTCCCTGGCAGCTCACGTTCACTGTACGACCCAACTCGTGTTTGCCTCGCTGCATGCGTTTTATTTCGCTTTGTTTGTGCCTATTTTTTAAATTTTAATAAGAGGGCTGGATGTAAAGAAAAAATACATGTACATTTGCTTATTATATTACCCTCTGTACATAAAACAACCCATGCAATTCCATTCTCAATCACCTGCCACTTGTTGGTCCTGGGATAGAACCCAGTCATCCCCCCCATGGTCCACTCCCTGGCAGCTCACGTTCACTGTACGACCCAACTCGTAGTGGGCCACCAGCCCGCCGTACAATGCCTCGCTCTGCACACAATTCAAATGTCATATACGTAAACGTAACAAAGTTCACCGTACGACCCAACTCGTAGTGGGCCACCAGCCCGCCGTGCAATGCCTCGCTCTGCACACAATTCAAATGTCATATACGTAAACGTAACAAAGCAGGGTCGGAATAAATGATTCCTTAATGGGGGAGGGGGTTCCGTGGGGAGTCCAGGAATGTGTATAGGTCCTAGGCTACGATGTGTCTTGGTGGGGCCCAAGGGACGTAACCCCCAAACCATTTGGTAATTTAGTTATTATTAAAGCACTAATTTAGCTATTTAAGGCTTAAGCAGTTTGTACTTTAGGGACATAAGTGCATTGTTTTTAGATTGCTTTATTAGCCCTCTACTTCTTTCCAGAACGGTGAAGTATTGCGAGGGCATCCTCCAGGTGAAGTTTTCCAAGGACACCCCACTGACCGCCTCATCAAAGAGAGCTCCTACAGGGGCGCTGTGGAGGCATTGGGTGACTGGTGCGACGACAACCATTTCCTCCTGAACGTGGCCAAGACCAAAGAGATGGTTGTCGACTTCAAGAGGAACCCGCCCACGCCGGCTCCACTGGTGATCAAGGGGGAGGAGGGGGAGATGGTGGACCAGTACAAGTACCTGGGATCCATCATCGACAGCAGGCTTGACTGGTCCGCCAACTCCCAGGCCCTGCTCAAGAAGGGAAACCAGCGCCTTTTCTTCCTGAGGAAGCTCAATAAGTTTGGGGTGGGCCCGAGACTGGTGGAGCAACAGTGGAATCGGTGCTCACGTTCACCTTCCTATACTCCATCAGCAGCCTCAAGGAACACGACAAGGCCAGGCTGTCGAAAATCGTCAAGACAGCTGGCAGGCTGATCGGCAGGCCTGTGGATGGCCTGCAGGAGCTGTTCGAGCGGAGAGCACTCAGGCGGTTGAAGGCCATCCAGGGTGACCCCAGTCACCCTCTGTGTGAAGTGCTGCAGGCCCAGGTTTCTTCAAAATCAGGAAGGCGGATCAGTTTTAGTGCCAGGACCGATAGGCTCAGGCGGTCTTATCTGCCCACAGCGGTGCGCCTGTTGAATAGTGGCCTGTGAACTGGTTGGTCTGGTGGCCCTGCCTGCAGCATTCCCCATCCTGTGAAGGAACAATGGCGGCAAGTGTGTG
>CM065703.1:42399687-42412187 GCA_017654935.2 Phymorhynchus buccinoides | reverse complement strand
CATTATCATCACTACCATCATCATCACCATCATCACCATCATCGCCACCATTATCATCACCATCACCACCACCATCATCACAACCATCACCACCATCATCATCGTCACCACCACCATCATCATCATCATCATCACTACCACCATCACGTTCATCATCATCACCACCATCATCACCACGTCCATCATCATCACTACCATCATCATCACCATCACCATCATCATCATCATCATCACTACCACCACCACCATCATCATCATCACCACCATCATCACCACGTCCATTATCATCACTACCATCATCATCATCATCATCACTAACACCATCACCATCATCATCATCACCACCATCATCACCACGTCCATTATCATCACTACCATCATCATCACCATCATCACCATCATCGCCACCATTATCATCACCATCACCACCACCATCATCACCACCATCAGCACAACCATCATCATCACCATCATCATCATCATCATCACTACCACCACCACGTTCATCATCATCACCACCATCATCACCACGTTCATCATCATCACCATCATCATCGTCACAACCACCATCATCACCATCTTCATCATCATCATCACCACCACCACCACGTTCATCATCATCATCACCATCATCACCAACACCATCATCATCACTACCACCACCACGTTCATCATCATCAACACCATCATCATCATCACCACCATCATCATCAACACCATCATCATCATCACCACCATCATCATCATCACCATCATCATCATCATCATCACCACCATCATCATCATCAACACCATCATCATCATCACCACCCGCCACCATCATAATCACCACCATCATCACCACCTTCATCATCATCATCATCATCATCATCATCACCACCACCATCATCACCACCTTCATCACTACCACCACCACCACCACCACCCCCATCATCATCATCATCACCATCATTTCATCATCATCACCACCACCATCATCACCACCATCACCACCACCACCACCACCATCATCATCATCGTCTTACCGCAGTGTGTGCCTGAAGCACGCTATCAACGTAGAGCGCCAGGTGAGTGCCGTTGCAGGTGACAGCGGCCAGGTGCCAGGCGTTGGCGCCGTAGGCAGGACCCTCCAGGTTGGCCGTGCAGCTCCCGTCTTGCGGGGAATACAGCGCCATGAACCTCCCCCTCTGGACGATCAGACCGAAGTCTCTGCAGTGTATGCCTGCTCCTACGATCACCTGTGTAGCACATTGAGCATTATTACTAGAGCACAGTCTAAAATTAAGTAAATACAACAAAATACTTTCTGAACTTCTCTGACCGATCAGCCCAAAGTCTCTGCAGTGCATGCATGCTCCTACCATCACCTGCGTGGAAGGAAGTGGGCATGCAGAGAGGTCAAGACGTTCGCCTGCCAATTTCAATGGCGTGAGTGACCCGGCCGGGTTCGAATTACTAGAGCACAGAATGAAAGCAAGTAAATACAACAAAATACTTTCTGACCTTCTCTGAACGATCATCCCAAAGTCTCTGCTCCAACTATCACCTGTGTAACATATTGAGCAGTATTACTAGAGCACAGTCTAAAATTAAGTAAATACAACAAAATACTTTCTGAACTTCTCCGACAGATCAGCCCAAAGTCTCTGCAGTGTATGCATGCTCCAACCATCGCCTGTGTAACATATTGAGCATTATTACTAGAGCACAGAATAAAATCAAGTAAATACAACAAAATAAGCAGAATACTTTCTGAACTTCTCTGTGTTTGGAATCTAATAAACCTTGAAACCTTGAACGATCAGACCGAAGTCTCTGCAGTGTATGCCTGCTCCTACCATCACCTGCGTGGAAGGAAGTGGGCATGCAGAGAGGTCAAGACGTTCGCCTGCCAATTTCAATGGCGTGACTGACCCGGCCGGGTTCGAATCCCGGCCTCGCCCTTTACTTCCAGTTTCGACGGGAATATCGACTTTCGGATGGGGTCTTAAAGCCAGTCTGACCAGTGCGCTTTACGCACGTAAAAAAAAATCCCACGGCGGTTAAAAGTCGGTAAGATTTGGAAGAAATCCCGCTGCCAGGTATGACCAAATTCATAGTTACGTTTCCAAAGGGGGTAGCTGCTACTCCGGCTGGCTGGGCTACAATTTGCTCACCCCCCACCCCCTAGTTTGAGAGTCATAGGCCGGGTTCACATTAGACGCGTAAGTTCCGTACGGAAAACCCTAAATAAGTTGAAGAAAGAAGGATAAAAGTTTACGCATATAGGGGAAATTCGGACACGTGCGCAAATCTTGTCCCTTCTTTGTTTCACTTATTTATGGATTGCGCACGGGTTTCCACATGGAATATCCGCTTATGTGTGTACACGGCCTAAGGCTTGTATTTTATTCTCAGTGAAGCTTTGAACTTGCAGCTTGTTTTTTTCACTTTGCATTCATGATCATGATTGTGCACTTCTCTTGGTGTAAGTGCCATATGCAATAATAAGTGTGTGTGTATTTGTATGTGTCAGGTATGGTAGACCTCCGCGACTCAGCTGCATCATGATATCCCAATACTGTTGGGAAAATATTTATTGTACAGCTCTCATTTACTACTGGCCATTACTACAATTTTATTTTTAAAAAGACAGTGACGTACCCTTCTTGTGGTGTCGTTGACGGCAGGCATGACCCAGGCAGCCAGGGTGTAGACAGGTCCCGGGCTCCACGTGCCCATGTCGATGTAGTCATCCGCCCCGTCGAAATACGTGGCGCAGGCGAACGGGGGACCCACCTAACAGAAGGGAACATGCGGACATTTCCTAGGTGGGCTTTTCAGAAGGGCTAACGTTACGTTGCGCTCGCTCAAATCGGCAAAAAAAAAGTCTAAGAAACACCCTTCGTTTGCCGATAGTTCGCGTGACGTTTTGTTCTTGCCAAACACCGAGCAAGCGGCGAACTATACGGAACTAGTAGGGGGTTAATACATTTCTTGTTGTTGATTGGTCCATTAAAGTTTGCTTCAAATAATACTCTTTTTTTTTACCAATCAGACAAGAGCTTGCAATATTCTTCCGCAAACGTTTTCTAAAGTATTTCTTAGACCCCTTTTGGCGTAACAGCTATGCGTGCGGCGACCGTCGTCTAGAGAAACTCGACCCTGGTATTAGCGTGCTCAAGTTGCAAATCCACCATTTTTTGTCTGGAAAATCTCCCACGTGAACGAATGCCCGTGACCCACATACCAATGTCCCCAACTTCAAATTGAGGCTGCTCTTTAAAATGATGTTTCGTTTTCAATTTGGGGACATTTGTATGAGAGTCAAACCTGGTCAAAACAAGATTTCGTACCAGCTATAAGAAAGAAAACAAATGAAACTCGTATTTTGACACGTGACCTAGTGGGTCTTTAAAATAAAATGGGATCTTATCACGATTTTCGCATGATTCAGTCTTGGATGGAAGACATTCATATATTATGACGTCCATTTCATTTTCATCATCAAGAGACACAGACGTATATGAAGCGCAAAACGTACATATACACACCTGTCAATTGGAATCATTCACGAAGGCCAACTACTCTCCAAAGCTGCAGCACTTAAGACAAGCAGACAGGCGGGTAGGCACATACACACGTTCACGCACATGCACGCACGCGCGCGCGCACACGCACACACACACACGCACACACACACACACACACACACACACACACACACACACACAGATAGACACACACACACACACAACAACAACAACAATAACAAAAACAATTACAAAAATTACTACCACTACTACTTCTATTTTTTGGCTACTACTAGCAGTACAACAACAGCAGCAGCAACTACTACTACTACTACTACTACTACTACTACTACTACTACTACTACTACTACTACTACTACTACTACTCACTACTACTACTACTATTACTGCTGCTGCTGCTGCCGCTGCTGCTACTGCTACTGCTACTACTACTATTCCTACTACAGAAACAACAATATAAACAACACGCACGCACTCACGAACGCACGCACGCACGCACTCACGCACGCACGCACGCACGCATATACACACACACACACACACACACACACACACACACACACACACACACACTGACCAAGTTGTCGTCCACACACTGGGTGTAGGTGATAGCGGAGGTGGGGGAGAGGGAGTCGACGGACGTAGTGGACACTGAGAAGGGGAACACACACGTGTCCGGTTGACCACCACTACCACCACCGAATGTCCGTATGTCTGTCTGGGGAATGGCTTGGCACTCTCCTGGAAAGAGCAAAAAAAGAAGACGAAATTGGATGGAAGTTCAGTTTAACGTCGCGTATCGGCTTTCGCCATGTACGACGGGCTGAACAAACCAACCAGGGTATAAACAAAAATTTATGTTCCTGAATCACTGTCTTAGCCAAAAAGCCGAGAAGCGATCAGGATCAGGATAAGACGAAATCGTAAGTTTTACGTCCTCTCGACCTGGGAAGGCACGGATAAGACGAAATTGAGCGAGAGAGTCATGACATGGGTGCGGCCCGGCCCCCTTAGAGTGTAAGGAGTTCAGGGCCAAAACGCTTGATTGAAGGGGGCTTCTTCTCTGAAGACCCTCTGTTGTCCGACTCTCTGTAGAGATGTTTTCACTGTACGTATGTGTGAGCGTGAGAGAGAGAGAGAGAGAGAGAGGAGAGAGAGAGAGAGAGAGAGAGAGAGAGAGAGAGAGAGAGAGAGAGAGAGAGAGAGAGAGAGAGAGAGAGAGAGAGAGAGAGATGTACAATGATGATGGATGATGATGACGACAACGATGACTTCGTAGACGACGACGACAATGATGATGATGATGATGACGACGACGACGACAATGATGATGATGATGAAGATGATGACAACGACTAAGACGACGACGACGACGATGATGATGATAATGGTGATGATGATGGTGACGCGGACGACGACGACGATGATGACGAGGACGAGGACGACGACAATAGTAACGAGGAGGAGGAGGACGACGACGACGACGACATAGATTATGATGATGATGAAGAGGACGACAACAATGGTAACGGTGATGATGACAATAACGATGATGATGATGACAATGATGATGATGATGATGATGATGATGATGATGATGTAGCTCATCTTACCCACGGAGCAGGCGGGGGCGTGGTCATCGCTGTGATCCTCCACGTAGGCACAGTAGTCGAAGACCTGGCACTGGTCACCATAGTAACCAGGGGGACACAGGCACCGACCCGTGACGGGGTCACAAGTGGCCCCGTTCTCACAGCCACACGAGTAGGCTGGGGAAAAGGGAAAAAGCAAGACGGCACCGCCATATACACGTAGTCCAAGTTACCAGCAACACCCCCACACATATACCCCCCCCCCCCCCCCTTCAGACACACGCACGCACGCACGCACGCACGCACGCACGCACGCACACACACAGCATAATCTTCAGCCTCAATTTTGTTCCCCCTCGTTTGGCTATTTATTAATTATTTATGGAAGAAGTGGAGCTTAGCGTCCAATCAGTCGTAGACTCTCAGTGTGGACGATGCATTTATGGTATTTGGAGATTTATTTCTATGCATGACAGCAGAGCAGAGGCGTCGATAAAATGGGAACAATTTGACCATCAGAGGGAAAAACAGAATTATATTCTTTCCCATAATCATAGGCTTATATTTTTTCAGATAATTTTATATGCTCGCTCTCTCTCTCTCTCTCTCTCTCTCTCTCTCTCTCTCTCTCTCTCTCTCCTCTCTCTCTCTCTCTCTCTCTCTCTCTCTCTCTCTCTCTCTCTCTCTCTCTCTCTCTCTCTCTCTCTCTCTCTCTCTCTCTCTCTCTCTCTCTCTCTCTCTCTCTCTCTCTCTCTCTCTCTCTCTCTCTCTCTCTCTCTCTTTTGCTACCTTTATGTTCAATTATGTATGTGTAATTTTATGCCTTGCCATGTTTGTATTCTATGTTCGTATATGTACAAAGGTGCTACCTTTATGTTCAAATCTGTATGTGTAATATCATGCCTTGCCATGTTTGTATTCTATGTTCGTATATGTACCAAGGACAGATTGGAAGACTAGGCGTTGCCTAAAATCTTTATCCTTGAAAAATAAAGTTAAAGTTTTCAAGTTTTCAAGTTTTTCTCTCTCTCTCTCTCTCTCTCTCTCTCTCTCTCTCTCTCTCTCTCTCTCTCTCTCTCTCTCTCTCTCTCTCTCTCTCTCTCTCTAAATTGTGTGTGCATGTCTGTGTGCGTGTGTATGCGCGAGAGCATGTGTGTGTCTGTTCGTGTGTGTATATGTGGTGTGTGTGTGTGTATGTGTGTATGTGTGCGTGTGTGCGTGTGCGTGTGTGTGTGTGCGTGCGTGCGTGTGTGTGTGTGTGTGTGTGTGTGTGTGTGTGTGTGTGTGTGTGTGTGTGTGTGTGTGTGTGTGTGTGTGAGTGTGTGTGTGCGCGTCTGCGTGTGCGTGCGTGCACGCGCACGTGTGTCTGTGTGTGTGTGTCTGCGTATCCGCGCCCGCACATGCGTAATTAAACCCACGCGTGTACTTGTATCGTGCATGCTTGTGAGTGAATGCGTGAGCATGCGCGCGCCTGCATAATTACTAATTACATTTCCTCACCTAGACATCGTGCGTAGGCGGTACACCCGCCACACCCTCCCGGCACCGAGCACGTGCGAGCGCGAGTGGCGGTTGCCATGGTAGCGGTGCCGTTGCCCCGGTGACGGTTGCCGGGGTCCCAGTAGCTGCAGCCCACCAGGGCAGTGCCATTGGGGCACTGTGCCCTTCCCCCCGTGCCCCGCACGTCACTCAGCCTCAGGGTGCCCGGGTTGGCTTTCAGACATGTCACTTGAGGCTGGGACGGATCAAACCGATCAATAATAATAATAATAATAATAATATTAATATAATAATATGTATAATCTGACTGACTGACTGACGTTTTGACTTTACGTCCTCTCAACCAACTATGGGTCATGTGGGACATTTGAATATATTATCAAGGATTTATGAATAAGATAATTAACTTTGGAGATCTTATCACAGTTATTACAAGTCAGTAAGATTTTTTGAACATAGTTACCAAGGACTCAAGAGGGGGATTTTGTTAGCCAAGGAAGGGGCATCGCATCGCGTAGCTTGCTTCCTCTTTTTTTTTTTTTTTATATATTTTTTTTTTTTTGTTTTTTTTTTTTTTTTTTTGTTAGATAGAGAACAATGATTAAGTAACTCACAGAGTTAAACAATAACATTTCTTTTCTTTTTTCCATTGAAATCAATGTATAAGAATAGACAAGACTTCGTTGGGCAACGAGTATTGATTATTTTGAAAAGTATAATGATTTATTAAAAACGAAAACCAAAAGAGGTTTTTTGGAGATTTTGCGCAAAAAGAACCAGAAGGGTCCAATCTTCATCGCTATTATTGATCAATGTATGATAGTTATAAGTTTTATTAGCTTTGGAGGTAATATTTATAACTTCGTGAAGTTCTAACTGAACAAAAGGACAGTCTGAGAATAGGTTTTCTAAGGTAAGAGTATGATTACAATCACATACAAGTTTACAATCACATACATATTCGTTAAATTTACAGTAGTAAGAATTTGTCCGAAGACGGAAAATTAAAGATGATAGATGATAAGGAATTGGTAAGAATAAGCCTTTTTTGACTGGTTTATGATCCCAGTGATGATCTTTAGCATACTGTTCTAGATCAGCTTTCCAGTTAAGATAGGATGTATCTTTAAGTAGGCTATTACATATATGTATAATCAAGCCTAAGCCAACGTTACATACTTGTCTATAACATGCAAAATTTAGAATAAAACACGTATACATTATTAAATCAAACTTAATTGTGTTTAACATAGCCAATGTTAACATGCATACAGAGAGAGAGAGAGAGAGAGAGAGAGAGAGAGAGAAAGAGAGAGAGAGAGAGAGAGAGAGAGAGAGAGAGAGAGAGAGAGAGAGAGAGAGAGAGAGAGAGAGAGAGAGAGAGAGAGAGAGAGAGAGAGAGAGAGAGAGAGAGAGAGAGCAAAGGGTAATAACTCTACACCGAAATACTTTACTGAATGACAGATTAATGTCCCTTGTTTGCTATAAGGGGCAGTTAGCTATGCAACTGTTTGGCGTGAATATGTGTACCTTTAAACATCGTATAATTGTTGTCAATGTAGGCTGAAAAGAAAGCACTAACATAAACATCCAAAATAATGCGCGGGGACGTGGGGGGGGATGAAAATAAGAAAATGCATTTTGACGAAATCTTCGACTAGGAAGAGTTACTATCCCTGAACATGGCTGAGTGTTGCTGCATCCCCGTGTCACGATAAATAAGTAGTCGTATGAAATATTTACCTCTGCGCATGCGCATTAGAACAGTTACTTATCTCACGTGATTACTACTAACCCTAACCCTATCCCTAACCACGGAAAGAACCAAGAAATAGAGCAGGAGGGTGTAAATCTACATATTTGCAGAGAAATCGATGTACAAAGCCATGCACTTAGTTTCGTAATGATTCACAATGGCGGACAAACAAACGATTCTGATTGGCTACGCGGCTAGGACTACTTATCTCATAGAGGTAGCATATTCTCTTCACACCCGTATGCCTAACTGTAACCACTGTGAAAACACAAATAAAGTGTTGACGGAAGCATGCTTTTTGCTACCACATACCGCTAGTCTCACACACCGTTTTTTGTAGGCCTACGTGTATGCAACGCACGTGTAGTTATAGTCATAAGTCATAGTCACAAGTATCTTTACTGTCCTTGTATTATTCTGGATGCGCTTGTATGCGCATGCATAGCCTATGTGTGTGCGCGCGTGCATGCGTTTATGTGTGTTTAACAGACGCAAGCAGAGAAAGACATTTTGTGGGAATAGCAGTATGTGGGACTCGTAAAATAACAGTATGGGACTAGCGGTATGTGGTAACAAAAGTACGCTTGAATGAAAATCCGTTTAACGTCCTCCAGTCTGAAACAGACACATATGGGACATTAGTAGATATAAAGATGGTGGGAACGATCCTGGAGGCAATGCCCGGAGGCAGTGCAACCCCAGGAAAGTTCCGATGTTTTAACGATACACATGTATCCAACAAGAACTAAAAAAGTATGCTTCCGTGTTGACTACATAGAGAGGTTGCGGGGGGCCCGATCGAGGAGCCCAAATACGAGGACGAATGACGTCATACTTTCCGTCCTTTATCTCGGTACACGTACAAAGGCCGCCACTTTTATGTGTTTTTGAAATTCTATTTTGATGTTTTAATGAATAACAGGAAGAATAATGTATTTACAGATGGCATATGTACATATATGTTCGATTTTTTTTATCTGAACCGACAAAAATTGCACTAGAATGTGTTGACTAGAGGATCCAGATCTAGATGATGATCTAGGTCAAGAGCTACACTTGAACATTATGCAGCGTTGTATCTTGATTCAACAACCTCATATTGAACCTAATTTGGCCTAATATAATTACGTAAAATGCCACCAGAATTCTGTTTTATTATGACAGTGACGTTAATTTTTGGCAGCACTTAAATTAAAATTAAAATAGCTTGTGTTTGACTAATTTTGTGTGTGCCATTTGTATCTGTGTGTGTGTGTGTGTGCGAGAGAGAGAGTATGTGTGTTTGTGTGTGCGTGCGCACGCGCGTGTGCCGTATGTGTGTGTGCGTGTGTGTGTGTTGTTATGTGTGTGTGGTTATGTGTGTGTGTGGTTGGGCGCGCGCGCGCGTGTGTGTGTCTGTGTCTGTGTATGTGTGTGTGAGTGTTGTAGAACACAGTGACACACTGATATGTGTGTGTGTGAAAGAGAGAGAGAGAGTGTGTGTGTGTCACAGTGTGTGTGTGTGTGTGTGAGAGAGAGAGAGAGAGAGAGAGAGAGAGAGAGAGAGTGTGTGTGTGTGTGTGTGTGTGTGTGTGTGTGTGTGTGTGTGTGAGCACCCAAGTTTAATTATTGCCTGTTTGTTTATGTTTGCTAATGCTTTGTGTGCAGGTGTATGCATCAAAGTTGAATTGGCCCACCCAATTGCTTTGCTTACATTAGTATTCATCTTTTATGTACCCTTTTGTCTGTTTTTCATTATTGCTTCAGGCCACAAGCTGCAGCTCCCGATAATAAAAGGGAGAAGCAAACAAATTTCGACAAATTTTGGTACTGCCGTGCCGCCAAGAAAAGATCGGTAGCAGTATCAAGAGAGGCAACTCAAAATGTTTTTGCCCATAAATACTTCTGTGTTAGGTCCCCTGTCGTTGTCGTTTGTCGTAGTTCACGCAACCTCTACAGTACTCGGTACGACAACAAAGCTACGGATGACGTCAAACAGATGGATGGAAGTTCAGTTTAACGTCGTGTATCGGCTTTCTCCATGTACGACGGGCTGAACAAACCAACCACGGTATAAAACAAAATTTATTTTCCTGAATCACTGTCTTAGCCAAAAGGCCGAGAAGCGATCAGTATGTCAAACAGAATTTGACGTCCTCGTATTAAAGCTCCTCGCCCCCCCCCCCCCCCCCCCCCCCCCCCCAACCTCTCTATTATCTAAGCTTGGTGTATATGTAAAGAGTATTGTCCCTTTGTTATTTCAAAATCAGGGGTCAAAAGAAAATAAATTACGTAGTTATGTTTAGTTACTAACGGTTAAATTCACGAACTGGACAGCGCTAACTGTTATTTAAAACACTTTTAAACAGTTTCGTTAATTATGTCATACATTTGGAATTATATGACAAAATATTTAACTTTATTTCCACAAAAGCCTGCAATACAAAGAAAAGCTGCTTAGTCAGGTGAATTAAGAACGAAATAAAGTTTGGAAGACAGTGCAGCATAGTCTGCAAAGACATAATTTTGAACAGCGCTAAAACAGCGCTAGCCTACTATAAAGATGTTTATTCATTATTCCCCTTTTTAAAGACACCCCACGTCATGTGTCACATTCCCTCTTATGGTAGGAAGGTTTCTTAATAATAAGATTTCATAGCAGCTATAAGAGGGAAAACACGTGGACGTGGTGTGTCTTTTTCTTCCAGAGTTTTTTTAAAAATTACAGCATTTTGATTACTAATAATTATAATAGCTGGGTAGGGCCTATGTGTTTATTTTCTTTGTTATTTTATTAAGATAATGTGTGTGATGGGAAAACAAAAGAAAAGGCCACCAGTAAATATTATCAAGAGGGTCAAAAATCAAACAGTGGCACCTGTAATCCCCTCAGTACATTTGACGAAATTGCCGTAGCCGGTTGGTTAGAGTCGCCGCTCGTAATCCAACAGGTTTAATTGCGGGTGCGGTGGGTTCGAACCCGGCTGGTCACGGTGTTGTATCCTCGGGAAAGATACTTCACTTCTATTTCCTGGTCCTTCGGATGAGACCTAAAACCGAGGTCCCGTGTGCGAACGCACGCACAAGATCTTACGCGCACGTTAAAGCCCATTCCATTATTCAGTACTACATGCCTACTCGTACCAAATAGTGGAATGGGCTTTAACGTGCGCGCAAGATCTTGTTGTCAATATTCCTTTGTTTTCACAACAATAGGCCTATGTGTGATTTTATCATGCATGTATTTTAAGATGATGAATTTTTAGTAGGCACTTTTTTTTTTTTAATATAGATTGATATATCAACTTGATGATAAATCAACTGGACGAATTTATATTGTAAAAATCCAAGCATCAATGAAATTTCTTCTTCTTCCGATTGGGGATGTTTATCCTGCCCCACGCCCAAAGTCTTCGTTTAGACTGCTATTGGCGCACAGGATGCATGCTATGTGAGCTCGTGTCATCCATTCCACCAGATATAAAAAGTTAAGAAATGGTGCAGAGATAACATTCTGGTTTACAGATTAAAATTATTGAAAAGCCAGGGGAGGCGACTCAGTGTATGTAATGATTGGAGTGGTAAAAATAGACCGCTGCCATAAACGATTGCGAATCCGCGCTTGTTTCCAACTATTCATACAGATCACACAAACTTAATTGTAGTGAAGAAACTAAAAAAAAAATTAAATACAGTTTTTATCATTGGGATTCCTTTTAGGGCTTACAACAGCTGTGTGTGTTTATTATCCTTTAGAATAGATACAGCACTGTTTCAAAATGAGCTACTATGCAAATTGGACGAGATTGCACGGTGGACGAAGTTGTCACACCTTAACTCAGTCGTTTCCGACCACGACTGCCAGAAGCTGAAGCGGCAGATGCTTTTAAGGGGACATCAACAAGTTGGCGTTGATATACTTAATGTCGAATTTTTATATACAGATATTAAAGACATTTATGTTTAATCTTGCCAAAGACATCATCTTGTCTTTTTACTTCATGTATCCTTTAAAGTGTCTCATTTTTTCTTTGTTACTTTTACCCCCCCCCCCCCCCCCTTTTTCCCGCTCTCCTTCATCCTATTGTCTGTGTGGCTGACTAAGATGGACATTTCCAAGAGCCTTAACCCTTTCGCCGC
>CM065703.1:42382187-42392187 GCA_017654935.2 Phymorhynchus buccinoides | reverse complement strand
AGGGTTGTTAGTCCCCGAGCCGAAGATTCGGGGAGCTATTGTTTTTGTCTGGTCCGTCCGTCCGGCGTCCGGCGTGCCTCCGTCCGTCCGGCTATTCGTCCGTTTTTCAAATTTGGTATACTAGTTTGTCAAGATGCAAGCTATCCACTGATGTATTTAGTTTTACATTAAGGTCAAGGTCGCGCCAGTTACGGGGTTCAAACCCCAACACATAATCGCTAATATCTCGCGAAGTTTTGCATGTATTTCAATGCAGTTTTTTTTACAACATTTCTTGATGAATGGTCTATAACACAGTTGTCATGAATTTTTCTGTGCGCTCGTGTGCGCATGATCGCGTGCGCTCAAATCACGGGTCCGAACCCCAAGGCTATCTATAAAAAAAACCTATTCAGTTACGTGCTGTTTTGATGCGTTTTTATGTAGTTTTGATGCGTTTTTATGTATGTGTACAACCGACACATTCCGATTTCGGAGTAGCTTGGCGATGCTGCGAGGAGACTTTGCAGCCGCTCGGCGTTGCACTTGTCATTGTTGTTGTTGTTAGCTTACCCTGGCTAAAAGACTCCAGGGATCATCCCAACAGCGGAAGCTCTTGACCACTGTGGTCCCCCAAGGGGCTTTTTTGGAAATAAATTTTAAAAAACTTGAACCTTGGTTACAAATGCATCAGCTAGGGATGAGAACATTACGTGTGTGACCGTTTTTTGATTACCCCGCCACGAGAACAGCCACACTCCCTCTTCGGGGGATTTTGGAGACCGATGGAGTTATGCTAGGAGCTTGTCGTGGCTAAAGGCAATCCCCGCTAAAACGATGCATAGCATAACGACATTCTGATGTAGCCTTGGTGTTCTAGCCTATGTCAGTTGGTCAGACATTGAGTCGAGGCGGAAACAGGGTTGATTATCCTTTGCTCAGAAGGCTTTTATCATTGGTTGACATTAGCCTGTAGTAGGGGCCAATAGTAACATGAGAGTTTACAGGCCTGCTATAGATGATTTTCGACAGTAATGGAAAACCGTGGCACAGCTTAGTCTTTTGTGGAAGACTATGACTCTCAAACGACGGGGGCCTTGGCACAGGCTCTGGTGCTGCAGCCAAAGGGATGGGTTGGTGGTCTTATTTGGGACCTTCCCCAACGCCAGCGGTCCTTAAATCCCTTTGGCCGATTTGTGGGATGTACCCTGGGCAAGGAATCTCCATTGTAAACAAATTCTAGCCCAGCCCGCCGGAATGGCGTCTGACCCTATCTATCTGGCAGTCATGGTCGGAAACGACAGACAGGCACGCACACACGCACACACAAATACACCTAACTCGCGCTGGCTCTGCAACTTAGACATTGTCTTTAGTAGGGGGAGTCAATTTTCTTTTGTGTGTGTGTGTGTGTGTGCGTGCGTGCGCGCGTACATGCTTGCGCGTGCATGTGTGTGTGTCTGTGTGTCCTTAGTGTCTGTGTGTGCGTGCATGATCTTCCTTGTGCTTGCGTGTGCTAAAGCTTTCACGTGCCCGCGCATGTTTGTAATTCATTCATCTAAAAGACAAATTATAAGCACTGACATAATAAATAAATATCGTACTTACTTCAATTCCGGCATATCTGAATCCTGCAGAGGAGCAGGCCTGGATGCATTTGGTGGGAGTCATACGGGAGGCCTCGCTTCGTATCTTCTGCGTGGGCAACAGGCGGTCGCCAGCGTCTTGGAAACAGCCCACGTAGGCTGTATAGGAGAGAGAGACCAGAGAAAGAGGAGAGAGAAAAAGAGACAGAACTCAATCGTTACTATCGCAATGTGAATACAGGCCCAGGTGCTCCGGGCAGCATTTTCGGCTCCAGTGACCTTCACCTTTGGCCTATTGCCTTCATTTTCGCCCACGGTCTAGACATCGTAAGTACCTATCAGCATGCATTGCATAACTTGACCGTCCTAGGTCCCTCCGTTCAAACGTTATCGTGCCAGGGGCTCGGCAGTATTTTCGGCTCCAGTGACCTTGACCCTTGAGCTATGACCTTCATTTTCAGACTTGGCCTAGATATCCTTAGTAGCATATCCGCATGCAAAATTAGAGCCTCCCAGTTCCCTCCGTTCAAACGTTATCGTGCTAACATAGTCACCCACATAGATAGATAGTCAGGCACAGACTGATCTGAAAACATTACCAGCTTCGCTCGCGGCTGGTACCCAGAAAGCTTAAAATGTTAGCTTTCTGACTCAACTCAAAATCGTTATAATATTAGTGGTTACTCCGCACTGCCCCATATCAAGTATGGAGTGGAGGTAGGAAGCATGGAAGTGGGAATACAATAATGCATTCACATGCACGCATGCACGCATGCACGCACACACATACTCACACACACACACACACACACACACACACACACACACACACACACACACACACACACACACACACACACACACACACACACACACACACACACACACACACACACACACATCTTACATATCGGCTGATTCTGACAGCCATACAAATATATTTTTTACAGTTTCGGTAGTGAAGAGATCACTGGAGCGGAACACGGACGTGCCGCTTGAGATCAAACGATTTGCACGGCCGTTCTCCTGACAGCAGTGACGCATTCGCACGCACGCACACACGCACACGCACGCACACGCACACACACGCACACGCACACACACACGTACACGTACACACGCACGTACATGCACACACACTTTCATTCGCTCATTCTGACATACGTAGCATTTTAGTAGCCAAAGATCATGGATACCGGCTGAGATCAAACTATTCTGACAGCCGTTCTCTTGACAGCAGTGACGCAATAGCACACACACACACACACACACACACACACACACACACACACACACACACACACACACACACATATATACACACACACACACACACACACACACACACACACACACACACACACACACACACACACACACACACACACACACACACACACACACACACACACACACACACACACACACACTCTAACTCACTCATTCAAACGGAATGACATTTTGGTCGTGATGCCTTCACTAGAGCAGATCGCGATGGTGCTGCCGGAGATCAAAGGATTCTGACAGCCGTTCTTCTGAAAGCCAAGACGCACCAGACACCCACCCACACATACACACTCGCCCCCATTACGAAGATGGGCCTGTCCTCCAGTACCCTTGCCATCGCCAGCTGACGTCAGGGGACACGAAAGTCTCTCTCTCTCTCTCTCTCTCTCTCTCTCTCTCTCTCTCTCTCTCTCTCTCTCTGTCTCTCTCTCTCTCTCTGTCTCTCTCTCTCTCTCTCTCTCTCTCTCTCTCTCTCTCTCTCTCTCTCTCTCTCTCTCTCTCTCTCTCTCTCTCTCTCTCTCTCTCTCTCTCTCTCTCTCTGAGATCTGTGTACATTCTAATCGCTACAGGCCTGTTGATGATCGTAACTTTATTTGCCCTGTTTGTTATAAAGGTGAGGAAAATGAGATTCATTTTGTTTTGTCTTGTCCAGTTTTACAAAATATTAGAGATCAGTTAATCCCTTCGAAATACTCTAAGTATCCTTGTTTGTTCAGATTAGTTTTACTATGAACAACAACTAATGAAAATACTATTAAGAAATTGTCTTTGTATGTATATAAAGCATTTAAAGTCCATAAGGATATGATTGCAACTTGACCTAATTTTGTAATAGGATATGTTGTTTGCTATATATGTACCCCCTTCTAAGGGGCTATGGCCTTTAAGAATACAAAGTCTGCGTCTGCCTCTCTCTCTCTCTCTCTCTCTCTCTCTCTCTCTCTCTCTCTCTCTCTCTCTCTCTGTGATTCATTTTTAGAAACTTTACGCCGACAGTTCATCCCAGGAAAATACTATAAATACCATTGCATGTTTAGATTGCAATTACTGCTTAGTTCTAAGAGATATAAAGATATTAAAAATGTGTCTATGTTTTGTCAAAAGCATTCATAGTTTTCGATGTGTTTTTCCAGTTCTTTTCTTTGTTTCATGTATTTATTGTTCCCCCCTTCAAAGGCCTTTCTGAATAAAATTTCCCGTGTTCCCGTGTTTTCTCTCTCTCTCTCTCTCTCTCTCTCTCTCTCTCTCTCTCTCTCTCTCTCTCTCTCTCTCTCTCTCTCTCTCTCTCTCTCTCTCTCTCTCTCAAATGCAGAGTTGGATCCAGGAGAGTTTGCCTTTGGATTGGTTCCTTTGTATAGCTTGGATGGACTGCTGAGAGTTTATTTTAGTTATGACTTGGAGGTCATGATGATGATGCTTTTGATAATGTTTATTCAAAAACTTCATGTAGCAAGTGAGTAAGTGTGTGTGTGTGGGGGGGGGGGGGGGGCCCTGCGTGTGCGTGTACGTACGCGCGAAATGTGTCTGTGTGCCACATTATGCATAACCGTAATACAGTTTGGTATTTTTGTTTATTTTCTATTTCATTTCTTCTTTGCCGCATTTCACTTCCATTTCTGTAAGTTAGTATTGTAACCCCCCCTTGCCATAAGGGCTTTGTAAGCTAATCGCAATATTACAATATTGTTGATTGATTGATTGATCTCTCTCACCCCCGTTACGAAGATGGGCCTGCCCTCCAGTGGTGGAACCATCAGCGAAATGCCCTTGCCATCGCCAGCTGACGTCAGGGGACACGATGAAAGGTGTCCCCCTCAAATCCACAGAGAAACGGCCCAACGGCCAGCAGCCCGCCGTCCACGAGTAGAGGTCACCCGCCGTGCCGTATCTGAACCACAGGGCAAAAGGTCACCACCAAGTCAGTGAAGTTCTGAGGCCCAGGTCGTAGATATAGGCCACTGCAACGACCACCTTTTGCGAGAGTGAATGCCCTTGGTGGGTGGGGGGAAGATGCTTGAGTACTGACCAAACAAGGGAATACCTCTTGCCAATAACCCTACTTGAGGCCACTGAATGGCTGCCTTTTGCAAGAGTGAATGCCCTTCTGGATACTGACCAACAAGGGCTTAACTCTTGCCGTCAAGGGCGTTAATAACCCTAGTTACAGTTGGACTTTTCAATTTTAATAGGACAGGCCTAGTCCTATGAAAACTGAAAAGTCCAACTGTGTCCCCCTCGACAGGACCAATGCCCTATTTTAATATTTCTTCTTCTTCTTCTGTGTTCCCTGACCATATGGCCATAAGAGTGGATGAATGAATGAATGAAAGGTTATGTTTAACGTCCTCCCGGTCACAAGGACACATATGGGACATTAAGGGTGGATGAAGTAGGCCCCCTATTGGCCTCTGCAACTAGGGTTATTAACGCCCTTGACAGTGAGAGTGATGCCCTTGCTGGTCAGTACTGACAAGGGCATTCACTCTTGCGAAAGGCAGCCATTTAGTGACATCAAATAGGGTTATTGGCGAGAGTTATCCCCCTGTCTGGTCAGTACTGAACCATCTTCCCCCACCCACCAAGGGCATTCACTCTTGCAAAAGGTGTTCGTTGCAGGCCTACGGATGTGTCCGGTTTTCAGGTTTCCTCGCCGCATTCAGCCAACACATTCTGATTCGTAGGATAATTGATATTTAGCACTGGCTGTCCTTGTCTTATTGGTTTCTGCAAGACCCTGAACATTTCCAGAACAGTTTGTCCTAGTACTTCGTGACGTATTACTTTGTCCTGTTCTCTAATGAGGGGGGCCTTGCACCGCCCGGGCTCTGGTGCTGCAGCTAAAGGGATGGGCTGGCCTTTGGGGACCTTCCTTGACACCAGCTGTGTCCTCAAATCCCTTTGGCCGGGAGAGTGGGGGTTGTACCCTGGGCAAGGCATCTCCACTATAAACAAATTCTCGCCCAGCCCGCCAGAATAGTATCTGCCCCCCTCTGCTATCTGGCAGTCATGGTCGGAAACGACTGACTGGCATACACAGGGCTCCCAATCGTCCCGCAAAACAAGGGGTCCGAGGACTCCTTCACTTACAGAATAGAGGGTCCTTGAGGCGGGAGAGAGGGTCCCAGTGGCATAGCGAATGCTAAAAAGAATGTTTCTAGTGCATCTCTGGGACCCTCTGCACATTCTTTTAGAGGGTCCTTTAGAATGTTAATACTTCATAGACCCCCAAATGGGGGTCCCTGGGAGCCCTGATACAACTTTGTCCTGTTACTTCGGAGCATCAGCATCAGCATTGGTATCGTTGTGGTCGTCGTGTTTAGTTTATTTGTCTTTATACTAGCGATTACAGAACGCGTCGACATCATTCTTTTGATTCTTGCATCTCAGTTGTCGTTGAGATAACGCTGCAGTCCCGTTTTTGTGCGACAGGCCTACTTAACCCTTTCGCCGCTAGCCATTTTTCAGCCCAAAAATACCATTAAGCTAAAAAAAAAATACATGGAACTTTGGGAATTCCTCTGTGACATGCATAGCATTAGGCCTATCCTTACCTCCCAAAATCAAGAAAATAGGGTCTTCGGATTTAACAGGCCCTGATTTGATGCCTTTGAGTGACAAGGGTGTTAAACCTTTGTGGTGCATCAATGCGACATTGGCGGTGAAAGGGTTAAAGCCGCATCACACTATCCAACCTAGTCGGATGAAAATGGTTGTGACATTTCCACAGTTTTCCTACTCCGGCTTCTGACAGAGTGAGTAGGGTGAAATCACAAATTTTGGTCGGATGAAGCCCTTCCAACCAGGTTGGAAGGGATCGGCGACTGCACCGTTTACTTCCAACCCACTCAGGCAGTTGTGGGACTACAGTCAATGCTTGCTGGTAGGGAAGACGGCACACGGCCACGAGTAGTTGCATAGTGTTCGCAACTGATTTTTCATCCAACTAAAAAGGTTGGATAGTGTGAGGCGGATTTTACATGCACAACTTTTTTTTCTTCCACATCTCCAGAGTGGTCGCTTTTCACTACGTTCTTTACACACATACAAGTCAGTCGCTTCAGACTGTGATTTCCAGATAGCAGATAATACAGCTGCTATGCTGGAGACCTGGGCCAGAATTTCTTAGTAGATATGCCGTGCCCAGGGCGCATTCTTACTTGAGGACAGCTGCTGTTGGAGAAGAATCCAAAAAAACCAACTAATCCCTTTGGTTGCGGCACTAAAGGGCCTGCTAGACACACATACGATTCGGATCTGAATGCGATGCCATTTTTACGATGCGAGTCATGATTCACGTGAAATTCATGTATTGGCTCAACTTGAGCATAGGGAGCGAAAATGGCAGAATTATTTTTAAGACGGAAGTATTTCACGTGAATCATCACTCACGTGACACAATCGCGTCGCATCCCCGTACGATTTTACGCGTGTGTGGCGCCGGCTTAAGAGCCAGTACTTATGCGTCCTAGTCTGAGAATGGCAGTCTTCCCAACAACAAAAATCTAAGCTGTAATATCCCATCATTATAAAAACAAAAAAAACTATATCGTTTATTGAATAGCTCTAGCTTTAGTGTTGGCCCCAACCAAAGGTCTTATGTCAATCAATGATTAAAACCATGTGTGAGGGTGCATGGGAAAAACCTACATAGGGGAAGACGGGGTAAAAAGCGCATGAGCGGGTAAGAAGCCCACCCCAATTATCTCATGAAATAAAGAAAATTTCAGTCAAATGTGCCCATGAGACGAATGCTAGACATTAACGCTCGTCTCATGGGCAAAATGAGACTGAAATTTGCTTCATTTCATGAGATAATTGGGGTGGGCTTCTTACCCGCCCATGCGCTTTTTACCCCGTCTTCCCCTAAGTCGATCAGAATGTTTCTAGCAAAAGCCAAAAATAGTCAACAACCCCCAAAATATCAGTTTTCTATTTAGGGCATATTTATGTCTATTGTGATGTGTTCTACCAGTAACCACAACATAAAAGACAATTTTGAATGATTTCTTTGTTTATTTGATTGTTTTCTAAACCACGTCAATAGAAACAAAGAGGCAAAGTTGTATCTTCTATGCCCAATTTCTGCAAATGATCTATTTCGAATGCTAAACTTCAAATAATTATAAAATAAAAACTAGACAAGATAACTGAATTCGGTTTTCTGTGTATTAACAAAGAATCCTTGCACCACCAAGAACAATTCAAATCTCAATGTATGCCAAAAATCCATTATGTTTGTTTTCCCCATGCACCGTCACATTAAAGTAGAGACAGCTGACTACAGGAACCATAATCATGAGTGCGTCTTAGACAGTTTACACGGGTAGTAGTACGTACCTAAATAAGAACAAACTACATAACGTTCTGGTAGTATCTTCCAACTTACACTTTACTACCCTACATAACGTTCTGTTAGTATCTTCCAACTTACACTTTACTACCCTACATAACGTTCTGGTAGTATCTTCCAATTTACACTTTACTACCCTACATAACGTTCTGGTAGTGTCTTCCAATTTACACCTTACTACCCTACGTAACGTTCTGTTAGTATCTTCCAGTTTACACTTTACTACCCTACATAACGTTCTGGTCTTCCAATTTACACTTACCCTACATCACGTTCTGGTGGTATCATAACGTTGTCTTCCAATTTACACTTTACTACCCTACATAACGTTCTGGTAGTATCTTCCAATTTACACTTTACTACCCTACATAACGTTCTGGTGGTATCTTCCAATTTACACTTTACTACCCTACATAACGTTCTGGTGGTATCTTCCAATTTACACTTTACTACCCTACATAACGTTCTGGTGGTATCTTCCAATTTACACTTTACTACCCTACATAACGTTCTGGTGGTATCTTCCAATTTACACTTTACTACCCTACATAACGTTCTGGTAGTATATTCCAATTTACACTTTACTACCCTACATAACGTTCTGGTAGTATCTTCCAATTTACACTTTACTACCCTACATAACGTTCTGGTAGTATCTTCCAATTTACACTTTACTACCCTACATAACGTTCTGGTAGTATATTCCAATTTACACTTTACTACCCTACATAACGTTCTGTTAGTATCTTCCAACTTACACTTTACTACCCTACATAACGTTCTGGTAGTATCTTCCAACTTACACTTTACTACCCTACATAACGTTCTGGTGGTATCTTCCAATTTACACTTTACTACCCTACATAACGTTCTGGTAGTATATTCCAATTTACACTTTACTACCCTACATAACGTTCTGGTGGTATCTTCCAATTTACACTTTACTACCCTACATAACGTTCTGGTAGTATCTTCCAATTTACACTTTACTACCCTACATAACGTTCTGGTGGTATCTTCCAATTTACACTTTACTACCCTACATAACGTTCTGGTAGTATCTTCCAATTTACACTTTACTACCCTACATAACGTTCTGGTAGTATCTTCCAATTTACACTTTACTACCCTACATAACGTTCTGGTAGTATCTTCCAATTTACACTTTACTACCCTACATAACGTTCTGGTAGTATATTCCAATTTACACTTTACTACCCTACATAACGTTCTGGTAGTATCTTCCAATTTACACTTTACTACCCTACATAACGTTCTGGTAGTATCTTCCAATTTACACTTTACGTTCTGGTAGTATCTTCCACCCTACCCTACATAACGTTCTGGTAGTATCTTCCAATTTACACTTTACTACCCTACATAACGTTCTGGTAGTATCTTCCAATTTACACTTTACTACCCTACATAACGTTCTGGTGGTATCTTCCAATTTACACTTTACTACCCTACATAACGTTCTGGTAGTATCTTCCAACTTACACTTTACTACCCTACATAACGTTCTGGTAGTATCTTCCAATTTACACTTTACTACCCTACATAACGTTCTGTTAGTATCTTCCAATTTACACTTTACTACCCTACATAACGTTCTGGTAGTATCTTCCAATTTACACTTTACTACCCTACATAACGTTCTGTTAGTATCTTCCAACTTACACTTTACTACCCTACATAACGTTCTGGTAGTATCTTCCAATTTACACTTTACTACCCTACATAACGTTCTGGTAGTATCTTCCAATTTACACTTTACTACCCTACATAACGTTCTGGT
>CM065703.1:42277187-42377187 GCA_017654935.2 Phymorhynchus buccinoides | reverse complement strand
TTCACGTACGTTATGCGTAAGTTCCGTACGGAAAACCCTAAATAAGTGGAAGAAAGAAGGATAAAAGTTTACGCATATAGGGGAAATTCGGACACGTGCACAAATCTTTTCACTGATTTATGGTTTGCGCACGGGTTTCCGCATGGAATATCCGCTTATGCGTGTACACGGCCTACCACTTATTGATTTACAATTTTTTTCACCCCAAAAATTGTTTAATTTAAAAGTTGCAATTTTAGAATAGGCCTATTTTACAATAATTTGTCACACAGAAGAAAAAACCCAATTAAAGAACCCGAGATATGAAAATGAAAATAATAGGGTAATACGGGGTAAAAAGCCTACGGGGGGGTAAAAAGCCCATGCCAATTATCTCATGAAATAAAGCAACTTTTAGTCACATTTTGCCCATGAGACGAGTGTTAATGTTTAGCATTCGTCTCATTGGCAAATTTGACTGAAATTTTCTTTATTTCATGAGATAATTGGCATGGGCTTCTTACCCTCCCATGGGCTTTTTACCCCGTCTTACCCATGTTAGCTACCTAAAACATGAGAGACTGCAGGCCGTCATCACTCACTTCCTACCGCACTCCCTTATATTTACTGTCTATAAGAGGCTATGCCTAACTAGACGTTAAACCAACCAGAAAGAGAGCTCAGTCTCTCTCTCTCTCTCTCTCTCTCTCTCTCTCTCTCTCTCTCTCATGCATGCATGCACGCTTTTGTCACTGTACATGCTAACAGAACCAGCACCTTCGATCATTACCTGCACAGTAGATGGACACAGCCCCGTAGGGAGGTACCGTTATCAGATACTCCCCATCCTTCACCACGTTCCCCACCCCTCCCCCTCCTCCCCTCCTGGCCCTCATGACGTCAGCACAGGACAGAAAACTGCCGTATTGCGTAGCGGATATTGTGCCAACAGTCTGAGCCAACACTCCTCCTCCTCCTCCACCCGTGCAACAACATAGTAGTATCAGCAACAGTAGTAGTAGCAGCAGCAAAGGATCTAGCAACCACTGACGAAGAAGGCAGGATGTTGCTTTTCTCTCCATGTTGCGGATTGTGTTGCTCTTTGTCTTTAATAATGACTGGGTAGCGTTTTTGCTTGGTTTTATTATGAATTAGTTCCCGTAGAGCGAAGCTGGAGAAGAATTGTTTTTGTCTGTGTCCGCCTGTGCGTGCGTGCGAAGTGCGTTCATCCGCCTGTCCTACGTCGAAGTAACGGTCAAAGAGAAGTTACTCCTGGCGAGGGAACTTCAAACCTGCTTGGGTTTATCTCATTTGTTCAGTCTAATTTACTCTTTGTTAACCCTTTCACCGCCAGTGTCGCATTTTTGCACTACAATGATTTAACAACAACAAAAACTCTTGAAATCAGGGTCTGTTATTCAATGACATTGTGTTCCTAAATTTAGACAGTAAGGATTGACCCCCATTCTAACTGTGTCAGGTCAGGTGTCACAGAGAAATCCCACAATATTGCAGACAAAATCTTTTCTGTAGCCAAGTAGCATTCATGGAAATTTTGGGCTCAAAGATGGCTTGCGGTGAAAGGGTTAAAAAGAAAAAGAAAAGAAAGAAGTTTAGGTCGTTGTCACTTTGCTGTTCGCAAATGATTGATGTCGGTTATTGTCGCCGTTGCTACTATTTCGAGTTAAACTTACATTTTTTATTTATTGCTGTTTTTCGATAGTTTGGTCACTTGTTGATATGCGTATTTTTCTTCTTTTCTTCTTCTTTTCTTTGCTTTGCTTCTTCTTTCCCCCCTCCTTGTTTCGTCAAAGATCCATATAAACTTTACTGAAAACTTATCTTCGACCACAAAAGTGTCCTATGTTTTGATCAACAGCTTTCAGCGAGTATTTTCTTTTTTAAACTATCCCATTTCTTTTCTTTTCTTTTTAACTTGTCAGTCACAAATACTTATCAACAGAAAAATGTACGATTTTTTTAAATGTAGGCCTACTAACGTGGCGGTAGGCTTAACCGAGGCGTGGTTAGTACTGCTACACTTATCTGTATTGTTAAAAATTCGGGACTTTACTGGTGTTTCACTGCCTCCGGGCATTGCCTCCAGCATCGTTCCCACCATCTTTGTATCTACAAATGTCCCATATGTGGACAGAGAGGACGTAAAACACCATTTTTCGTTCTTCAATGTGTACGATTTTGTTTTTTGCTGCTGTTCTTATTCAGAATGCCCAATTTTTGTTTTGTTTGTTTTGTTTTTTTGTTTGTTTAATTTTCAGATCTCCAACAAGTAATGCATTAATTCCTCAACTCTTGTTTTGGATATGGGCTAGCAATTGTTTTATAATAAATTACGCAACCTCACTGCACACCAAGCACAAGTCGATCATTAGGAGAGAGAAAAAATCACTTGTGTAGACCAGACTACTAATTACGTTAATTCACTTATTACAGTGTTTAAGACCTGCATGTTACACAAACCAACTGCACTCATCTACTTCGACGAACGAGGGGAGATTATGAAAGCGCCCTGACTTCAGCTAATGTGTCAAGCTGATAACAATCATATCCGTTATCAATGAACAGTAAGTAGCCTATAAGGCCAATAGTCTGTGTCCAGACACATTCGTTATCAACGGTTCGTGTATATGTAAACGTGACCATCCCATCTATCTTCTTCCCTTCTTCTTCTTCTGCGTTCCTGGGCCATATGGCCGCCCACAAAGGGAACATAGTGTGTCCATTTTCCAGCTTTCACTGGTGTCCTCGCTGCTTTCAGCCGACACATTCCGATTTCGGAGGAGCTCAAATGAGTAAACTATATGGAAGATTTTTTTGGTTTTTAAAAAGGCAGAAAAATGGGCCAAAAGTCAGAAATATAGTAGATGACACAAAGCAAGGAAAAAGGCAGGAGCCAAAGAGAGAGAGACAGATTAGAGGAATTTACAAGCAACAGAACTTCCAGAAGGTGTGGGAACTATTTGTACGGAAGACCCCCTCTCCCCCGCCCCCCGGTATCCCCACGGGGGGGGGGGGGGGGGGGGGGGGGGGTCCCATCTATCGAAACCAACTCTGAACCTACGAAGTTAGTACACTTACTAGAAAGCACTCATCACGGTACAACCCCTAACTACGGAAAGAACTCGAAGTAGCACATTCAAATCCACTGGTGCAAAAGTCGTGGGAGAGGGGGAGTGTGCTGTTCCGTCGCACACAAAGTCAAGCTATTTAATTAAAAGACTGAATCTAAAAATCTTAGATAACAAAAATGCACCAAGCATGTCCCTATAAAATATTGTGGCTGTATGTTCTACAAAGTATTTTAAATATATTTCTTCCTTCAGGTTAATCATAGCCAGTGTATATACACAGGCTCTGGGTTAATTGTAAAAACTTTCTTTGCTGAGCAGTATCATGAAGCATATATTTAGTAGAAAATGTTCTTAAATAATTCACTTAGTATCGCAACCATAAATACAATTGCCCGTGAGTGAAAATCTAGCAAATTCTACCGAATACAACTAATTTATTAGCATACCACAATATATCATTGAATGTTATTTATAAAAAAATACTTATGGTAAACAAAAGTTGGCTTGAAAAACACTTCTGACAATATTAGATGAACTAGATTCTAAATGTTCCTCCCGAAACAACTGTGTAAAATACCTGAACTTAGTGTGTGTGTGTGTGTGTGTGTGTGTGTGTGTGTGTGTGTGTGTGCGTGCGTGTGTGTGCGTGCGTGCGTGCGTGCGTGTGTGCGTGCGTGCGTGCGGCGTGCGTGCGTGCGTGCGTGCGTGTGTGTGTGTGTGTGTGTGTGTGTGTGTGTGTGTGTGTGTGTGTGTGTGTGACGTTTACAGATGCAAAAGACAAAGACAAGTGACACGAAGAGAAATGAAGAGAAACAAAACAATTAGTGTTCTTGAAATCTACACAATTTTATTTAGGCCTAAGTTATTCATTATTATAAAATAAAAAAATTTGGTCCCTGCTGTTTTTCTTCTAAAAGTTAGGCTTGCATACCGACTTTTATGGAGTTTAAAGGTATTGCAGGTATTCGTTACATTATTACAACAAACGCACACATAAATAATAATGTTATGATAGTGCATGGTAAGCACAGACGTAGTGGAATTTTGACATAAATTGAGATTTTGTTTTTGAAAGATGGAGCAAAGATTCCTAGTCAGTACACAGAAAACATAATTGAATTATTTGGTCTAGTTTTGACTTTATTACCATTTGAAGTTTCGCATTGATACGTCATTTGCAGGAATTAACCCTTTCACCGCCAGCCATATTTCAGCCAAAAATCTCGTGCATAGGATAAGTCTCACTTTTCAGAAGCTAACAACATTGTTTATGTTGTTGTTGACGTCTCTGGCTAAAGACTCCAGGGATAATCTCAACAGCAGAAGCACTTGTACAAATGCATCAAATGCTTCAATAGCGGCTGCGCTGTGTATATCTTACAGGTTTTGCAAATAAAATGCCCCAAACTAAACAGCTACACGATTTATATTCATACCTTAAAATATGCAAGAAAGAAGAGCATTTTTGACCAATGAAATGCGTGTATTCGCCCGTTCTTGTCGTAAGCAAATGGCGTTCACAAATGGCTTCCATCGAATGTCACTTTGACGATGATCAACACCCAGGGTACAGTATGCGTTTTACACATTCGTGGTTGTGCACTTGGCACAAATGTGTGTTTGACAATTTGCTAGTAATTTGGAAATATTTGAACAATGATACTGATCTGGATGAAAGATTTATAAGTCAGAATCTCGGTTTCTCGTGTCAATTTTGGGCAAACGCAAAGCAAGCAGACAAGCACTGAAGCAGAACTTCTCCTTAGCCTAGGCAGCCAACTTCATCACGTTGAAGATTCTGCTGCACTTTAGCCTTTAGGGGGTAGTACGGAAAAGAAAGAAAACAACTTCAGCAAGGATAGAATAGAAAGTGAAATGATAAGATATTATGGGGAGAAAATAGAAGTAGAACCCAAGATAGTCAGGTAGACACGGGTCGGTGCTGGGGCCATGCCTATTTCTGGTGTATTATGTATATCAACGACCTGCCAGAAAAATTGTCATCAAATGCTGATGATACTGCAGTGTATCGGCTCATCTTCTCAGGGGAAGACCATGCCCACTTACAGCAAATAGAACAACAAAAACAAACGCATACAATGCCTTAGTGTGCCCACATCTGGAATACTGTTCAACAGTATGGAATCCCCACACCACAGAACTACAAAGAAGATCGAAGCTGTACAGAGAAGAGCGGCCAGATACGTCAACAACTGCTACGATACCACCAGTAGTGTCACAGCCATGCTCGCTAAGCTTCAATGGGAATCACGAGGCAAGAAGATCAAAACATCAGGCCACCATGCTGTACAGTCGTCAACGACCTCATAGACATCAAAGCGGAACAGTTTCTCCTACCTGGCAAAACCCGCACTAGGTCAAATCATTCATTGAAATACAGACAAATCACAACAAGAACAAACACTTTCAAATGTATGCAGCTTTTCCCCCAGAACTATCCCACTCCCAGTTTGGAATTCTCTTCCTGCCGCAGCAGCTGAGGCTCCCTCCTTTGTATCTTTCAAGAGGGAGCTCAACAACTTGTCTTTCTAATCTCTGACTAGGGGGCCATAGATCAAAGTAGCACTTGGTAAATGAAGGGTAGGAGCTGTGCCGGTCGGGGTTTTGCCCCGGGGACCGCTACGGTAGCCGGATTGGTCTTGCCTGGATAGTGTGAAACAAAAGTCTATGGTCCACCACCCCCTCCACACACACACAGAGTTTATTTTTGTTTTGTTTTTTCCACACACACTTTGCCCCAAATTGGTTTTCTAATTATTTTATTTTCTGCATTGTGCAACCTCTTAAGTCACTGTAATGTCTACTGAGACGGTGTGACAAGAAAGTATTGAAGACTTGAAAACCTCCAATGCCTTGAGGAATGGGAGAAGAAATGGATCATGCAGTTTCACCCTGGGAAATGCCAAACTCTGCCAGTCACACGCAGCAGGAAGCCCTCACACTATCCTTACCAACTACATGGGCATATCCTGGATACAGTACAAACTGCAAAATATTTGGGAGTCACCCTGCAGGCAAACGGAACCTGGGACGTCCACGTGAATACCATCACAGCGAAGGCCAGTCAGACTCTTGGCTTCTTGCGAAGAAACCTCAAAATAGCCTCCACTGAGTTGAGAGAGAAGGCCAACATGGCCTTTGTCAGACCTCCTCAAATATGCATGCTCGGTCTGAGACCCCTTCACTCAAAAGAGTATTGACAAGGTGGAATCGATCCAACGCAGGGCTCCCAGATTCGTTTTGAATCGATATCATAGAACAGCCAGCATCACCGACATGCTCCAGAGACTGGGATGGAACTCGCTGCAGCAACGCCGACAGACCACCAGACTCACCATGCTCTTCAAAATACTCAATGGCATGGTGAGTGTTAACAGGAGCAAGCTCATTTTTCAGCCAGAGCGGCAACGAAGAGGTCACTCACAGCAGCTCCTCATCCGTCAGTGTCGGACGCAGTATCGCCAGAGTTCCTTCTTTGCCCGGACAGTCAGGGAGTGGAACGACCTGCCTACATCAGCAGTGGAGGCCAAAACTCCTGAGAGTTTCGCAGCCAGTGTGGAAGCACCTGAATGGACACCCGCCTGCTGCACCCATCATGCCTGATGGCCCCACTCAGGGGTCATTGGGCTAGCAACCCAAACTCTTCTCCTTTTTTTCTTCTTTTTTTAATTTTTTTTCCCCCTTCTCTTCTGCTCTTGCTTGTTGCTGAAAGTGGGGCCTGTTCCTTCCCGGCTGAACTGGGGTGTTTAATGGTCTTAACCCAGTGCAAGCACTTAATCCTTTATCTTTTTATCTGTCCCTCTTCTGTCTAAGGCCTAACTTTTCAGTTTCTTCTCAGGCTTTGAGCCTGTTCTTCCGGCATAAATGGTAGAACCTCCCGGTTCAGTCGCAAAATAATCGGAGTTGATTGTGGCCACGCACAGTGAAGAAGAAGAAGAGTCAGGATAATTAATTTTAAGTAGTTGTACTTGTAGATACTCCGTTTAGGTATGATCAAAAAATTCTTAAATTTCATTTTTAGTTTATTAAATCTTAATCTAACCTATAGCATTGGAAAGACTTCAAAGAGCTTGAAAAGACATTTAAGATGATCAATACCAAATTCATCTAAATTGGTCCAAAAATAAGAAAGTTACGTGTTTTTGAAATGACAGCCTTATGTAGAAGATTTATGAGATTCAGGTGGGGAATGGACAAAAAGTAACAGGGAAAAAAGTAATGGGAAAAAAGTAACACATTTGGCTAGGAAAAAAAGTAACATAATGATAAAGCAATGTTCTTAATGTAAATTGTAAGTGTAGAAATCATCTAGCAAATTAAATGTGCATTGAGGCATGCACACTCGCACGCACGCATACGATACATGCACACACACAAACATGCACGCACGCACACAAGTATTTGATAATATCAACTATAAATAGCTCTCATATTGAGTCATAATGAACAGAAAATACCCTTATTTGCACTCAGTCATATAGGCCTAAACATATATATATATATATATATAGGCACATATACTCACTGATATAGAGGCCTACATTTGCCCACACGTGCGCGCGCATGCACACGCACATACACAGATGTACACATGGGAGCAACTCTTTCAGTTTTTATGTGATTTCAGTTTTTATTAATTTTGCCAGAAACTGAACTTCAGTTTTCTTTTAAATTCATCAAAGCAAAAAATCGACCACAAGTGATTTGGGGCGTTTTTAACTTTGGTTGTTCTGTCCTGGAAGTCTCTCTGGGAATCTTGAAAACAGCAAGGTTATTCAGTTTTCAAAGGCAGTTTAATCATTTTACAAGGCTTGTTGGACTCAAACTCTCTGTCTATCAATATCATTCTCTTGCGTTGCCCCTCCTGAATCGTCCAACGGGGCTCTGCCCCTGTACCCCACCGGAAACCTGGGCGGCCCCTAGACCCGTGCCTGTCTTTTTTTTTTCATTTTTGGGGAGTTGCACCCGTGTGTATTTCATATATATATGTGCATGCACATGTACACCACTAATGACAATGTAATAGTATCAACTGATGATAATTTTAAAATAAAATTTATTTTGCAAAGATAGAGTTAGTGAGACAAGGACTGAAGGAGAGAGGAAGAAACAACTGACTTTAGCCTTATCCCAAATCTTACATAACTGTAACCTCAAGTTAAACATTTAATACTTTTTGCTTTGTTAAGCTTAAAGTTAAACATTAAACTAAAGCAGAGCTTCAGATTGTTTTCAAACTTCATGGGTCATGTGACCCCTGAAATGAAAATGATGGGTCAATTTCCAAAATAATGTGTCAGTGTAGTACAAGTAGTAGTAGTAGTAGTAGGGTAGGGGTAGGGACTAAATAAGCCGTCAAGCTTTTTGGCAGTCCCATCGAATCATACATTTTTATTTTGTATCTTTGATCAAGGTGTAATCGGTTGAATTTTCCTATCATGCAATTTTAATCAATGCTTCTAAATATATAAATTTATAAATTTTGGATGATTATCTAGACGATTTTTGAATGTATTAGTATTGGGTGCACATTTTAGGTCCACTGGTAAATCATTCCATAGGTTAGCAATTCTGTTATGTAAGTAGTAATACAGTTACATTTTATTGCAGACTTCATCAAGTTCATGGGTCAGATGACCCCTTGCTGCACAAAATGAGGGGTAAAATTACCATCAATATGGGTCAATGACCCGGGCCCACTGACAATCTGAACCTCTGCTAAAGAATATAACGTCGGTGAAATTCAAAAACCTTGTTACTCTTTATCTCGATTTAGGGGATTTTTTAGTTAGATACATAGTCAGCTCTCTAATTTTTCCCGCCACCTTCCACCAAAAGCTTGTATCTCTAACTACTTTCTATCTAGTTAATCAATTTGGTCAACGTGGTTAATTTAAATGAAAATTTTCATTTTTCTCAAAACTTCCAAAATTGAGATACGAGGTTTTTGAATTTTACCGACGATAAATTTGACTTGTAAACTACTAAAAGTAAAACTTATACTATAAGTTATAGTCTCTTCCCCTGATCATGGCTTGATAATAGGAATTGTTCGGAAATAATTAAGGGGAGTAATTTCATGGTGTGTGGGAGTGATCTTGCCTAATTCAATCGGTCAAACAGGGGTTATCGACTCGTGTTTTTTTAGCAGACATGCAGCTCTTAGAACACCATGCGTCATTCTAAAAATGTATGTCATTTCTATTTTTGCGTAACATTTTGCAAGTTTTATCAGTTTGTGGTCACTGGCCACCCCTAATGTTTCTTAAAAAATGTTTGCAAGTCGCTGACTCGCATCCTGTGGCTTCAAGCTTCGATGCCATTGTTGCACTGTTGCTATGGCATTTGACCGAGTAATGGAGGTGAACAACTTTAATTTTCACAAAGTGCTCTCCCCTAGTATTTTGCCCCCGAAAATCGTCTATTTGTTGCACAACAACGGCAAAACAACTGTGATTAATGTTATTATAAATTTATAAATTATTAAATGAAGTTGGATCTGCAGTGTATCGATCCAGAATGCTGATGCCCTCAATGCACATTTTCCACTCTCCACCCCTACTTTTAATTCATTGTGTTAGCCCCTACCCCAACCCACTCTTTCAAAAAGAAAAAAAAGGGAAGAAAATTAAAAGTAAAGAAATAAAATATTGGCAGAATAGGATAAGAAAACAAAAGTTTGCGCTTGGCACAGTGCCTTACTACACGCACACACACTGCTAAAAGTGGGCACTGTGCCTTACTACACGCACACACACTGCTAAAAGTGGGCACAGTGCCTTACTACACGTGCTAAAAGTGGGCACTGTGCCTTACTACACGCACACACACTGCTAAAAGTGGGCACTGTGCCTTACTACACGCACACACACTGCTAAAAGTGGGCACTGTGCCTTACTACACGCACACACACTGCTAAAAGTGGGCACTGTGCCTTACTACACGCAACACACTGCTAAAAGTGGGCACTGTGCCTTACTACACGCACACACACTGCTAAAAGTGGGCACTTTGCCTTACACACGCACACACACTGCTAAAAGTGGGCACAGTGCCTGCACACACACTGCTAAAAGTGGGCACAGTGCCTTACTACACGCACACACACTGCTAAAAGTGGGCACTGTGCCAAGCGCGGTGTACATGTATTGTGTGTGCGTGTACATGTGTCAAGTCAAGTCAAGTCAAAATGATCTTTATTGACGATAAAAGAGTAAGCTTGTTCAAGCTTTAAACCCCTGTCGCATAAATTGGAAAAACAATTAACGTAAATACAGCATATACTGGAGAAAAATCAACCACAATAAAAATCATGGGGAAAATACATACACTTTGCACAATACAAAGATATCACATTGCAAATGTAATCATAGCTAGAATAAAAGGAAAGCGGAATATGGAGTTGGGGAAAATAATAATGACTGAGACAAAAGACATTTTTATGAAATACTGAATCGAGAGAGAGAGAGAGAGATGAGAGAGAGAGAGAGAGAGAGAGAGAAAGAGTTTACTCGGACATGTGTGTGTGTGCGTGCATGTGCACACATGTGCATGCGTGAATGATACAAAGTAAAATATTTAGGGCTTTTGGACAAGCTTTTAATGACTTGAAATTCTAAAATGTTTAAATGAAACCTTTTTACTTTTTATTTTGTTTACAGATTGAAACATTAGCTGTTCAAGTTTAAACCCCGGCTTTGGAAGACGTCTAGATCTACAAAAATCAGTTTGGGTATCACATTGCTTCAGACTGCATGGTAAAACACATTTTTATGAAATACTGTTCTTTATTTCAGAATGAAATTGAAAGAGTTCTTATTTGATTGATTACCATATTTTACGGACTATAAGGCGATACTTTTTTCCTAGACTGAGACCCCTGCGCCTTATAATATGACTGATAATATAGTAAGAAACTATAATAACAAAATTGTTTAAAATTTTGTAGAATTGTAGTCCGTAAAATATGGTAGATAGCATTCATTTTGAATTCTTTTTTAGTGTTATGTTTTGAGTGTGTGTGTGTGTTTTTATATATATATATAAAAGCAAACAATTAATATTTAAAAAAATCCTAATGCTTTAAAAAAAATTTTTTTTTAGTGTATTAACTTTTTAAAACGCAATTTATTTCTTTGTTTTTGTAGGTTTGCGTAGCTGTGTAGCGGGGTAAACATTAATGATCTCTGTCTGAAGATAAGTGTACTGTACATAGTTGCGCGCATCTGGACTATGCATCACGCAGGCGCGAACTCTCACACACACACACACACACACTATTGCCTAACTATTACCATCTGATAGACGGTTCCGCATTATTCGTTGTAGAACAATTAGAAATTCAGCGAGTTTTGTCCCTTTTAGAAGTCAGTCGAACTTCTGAACAAGATCTCTGCTAAGACCAAATAATGAGGAGTTATACATTAGCTTAGGCCTAGAGGCCTATCTGGTCATGTTAAAAACCTGTACAGTAGTGTGGGGGTGGGTGGGGTGCGTGTGTGTGTCTGTCTGTCTGTCAGTCTGTCCGTATGTCTCTAAGTCTGTACATGTATGTGTGTGCGTGAGAGAGAAGGAGAGAGACGAGGGAGGCGCATGAAATGTTGGGAACGGGAAGGGACCCAAAATATGTGAAAGCTTGGGGTGAATTGGAGGGGGTGGAGGTAGGTAGGGGTGAGTAAATGAATGCGAGGATAGAAATGGTGGGAAAGAGGGCATCGACCCTAACTATGTCTATGTCCAACTTCTTGCAAAGCATGATTTGTTGTCCATTTTTCCTTAGTTTTGTTTCCATTGTCTGTTTAACTTTTAACGGCAACATCACTGGATATAAACTAGCTCTTGTGTAACAAATCTCTTTCCGTGTGTTGTCTTGCGGTGTGTGCGTGGGGTGGGGAGTAGGGTGGGGCGGGGGGTGATGGTTGGGGTGGGGGGGGGGGTGTTGGGGTGGGGGTGTAGTTCGGGAGGTGGGTGTTAGTGTGTTGTGTTATGATTATATGCAGTGCACTTTTTCATATGAATCATTGAATGCCATTCATTCTCTAATGTATTCATTTCATAGAGATGTATGGTGAGGATACGTGAGCCAGTCTGTTACTGTGTTAGAAATGTTTGTATGAATGGTAAGTGAAAAGCGCATTGAGTTTCTTAGCAAGATTATGCACTTTATAAGCTTTAATTTTTTTGTCTTGACAATAAGCTACAGAGAGAAGAGAGAGACTGGAGATCTGCAGACCAGCAGTCGCCTATAGACAGACCGCACTGTTGGCGTCATCCCCTGTAGCGGCACCCAATGGACGGAAACAAGGCGGGCGGGAAAGGGGGCGGCCCCAAGGCAAACGCAGCACCTAACCCTACCCCAGCCAAACCCTCAGGTATTTTTGCCCTTTCTTCCTACACGTCTTTGACTCCGTTCACAGCGCTCGTTCTTATCTCTGTGGCTGCAGACCTGTACCGTTAAGAATTGGTCTTTTTTTTTGTATTTAGAAAGGATGGTAGAGTCTTCCAAGAGGCCTCGTTCACCTCCAAGCGTAAGACAGGTACGTACGTACATAGTATACACACACAACTCAATGTAATCTTTTTTGCTGCGTGTTGCAGACCCGAAGACAGCGTCTTGAACTCATACATGTAAGATCTCTTATTCATTGATTCCTAATTAATTTAGACCTGCACAGGTTTTTTTTTTTATTAGGTAATTTGCATTCAGTTTCGCTATAAAGAGTTGATCAGCTCTTTGCTCCAGTGACGTGTTCAGGATTCGTCCAAGACAAAGAGTGCAGGATTGTGGTAGTTCTCTCGTGCTGTTTGTTATCGTTTTTCTTTCCATTATTGTCTTGTTCATTTTCTTTCAACTAGTTTGTTTATGTAGTTATGTCATGGTTGTAACTTGTCTTCATGGACTTTCGTTGAAGAAAAAGAAGAAATGATGTTAAGACAGCAGTAAACACATGGGTGCTACTCTTTCATTTTTACACTGATTTCAGTATTTTTAATTTTTCCAGAAACTGAACTTCAGGTTTTTTTTAATTCATCCACACACAAAAAAAAATGACCACAAGCGATTTGGGGCGTTTTGAACTTGGTTGTTTTTATCTTGGAAGTTTTCAAAGGCAATGTAATAATTTTACAAGGCTTATTAAACTCAAACTGTCTCTGTCTATCATTTTAACTGTCTGTCTCGTTATATCTCTCTCCTAAGTTGCCCACTTGAATCGTCCGACGGGGCCCGTACCCTGTACCCTGCCGGGGCCATGGGTCCCTGGACCCCTGCCTTTCATTTTTTTTTATTTTGGGGAGTTGCACCCATGTCAATACCATCACTGTCCAGTCATATTACATGATAATCAAGCATGACATCAGTCATAATCATGTAAGTGAATTGCGTAAAGGTTTGGATTTACGTCTTTAAATATATGGTTGTATGATTTTCTTTTTATTGTGTGTGTTTTGATTATGGAAAGAAAAGTATAGTTTAAAATAAGAAACATTCAACTGGTTTTTTTTGGTATCAATTTATGAATAGCATATTCTAAGTTACCTTTCCTGGCTTATCTAAACCAAGAACCACATGTCTATGACATAAAAGGTTATGATCATTAATGACGTCATCAACTACGAGTGGCATCATAGCAAGCAGTGAAGGGGTTAAGTTCCGTCTGCATGCACATGTTTCTCTGAAATAATGTTTTCATTTGTTTTGGGGAAAAAAAAGAGTTTGAAATAACTTAATGGGGACATTTATCTATTTTTACGAGGGGATGTGGGGGGTGGGGTGGGGTGGGGTTAGGTGGCTGGATTGGCATGGATATCACAGTATGTAAGATTTAGATTTTACGTTTAGTTTGACATTGCAGTTAATACACACGAGATGTATCTAAAACTGTGAAAGATGTAACCTGCAGTAAGTTGATAGCAAGTTAGTTAAGAGAGAAATGTTGTACATTATAATAATGTGTTAATTAGTTTTGGTGCTCTGATTTACTTAGTATTGTGACAATTGTTACTGTTACTGACTTTCAGTGTTTGGCTCTTGAACTATTGAGCCAGTGCATTATTTTTATTAGTTGAAAATCGCATTTTGACGAAAATGAAGCACATTGTTTGTACAGTTAGTGAAAATCATGTTTGTGTCACGATGAGTTGCATCAGTCTTAAGGGATGATTTTCTGTCATCAGGATAGCTTCTAATTTAATCGTGTGACCTTACCTTAGACGTAATTGTCATTATGTGTATTTTGTATCGTCAGACAGTGGCTAGCTACCCATTTAGTAATCATTCTCTTCAATTTTATTATAATCTTTTAAACAATTTGTACAGTCACCTTCAGTTATAATTTCAGTGTATCATTTACGTTAATTTTTGTTTGCTTGAATCATAATTTTTATGTCATTTTTAATCATATATTTTTATACAGCTGTAATGTTATTATGTTAGCTGTTATTCGCTAATGTTTGTTCATGTCGGGTGCAAAACTGATTGTGCGTTTCTGGCATTTATTGCTTACAATGTACATACATGTGTGTGGTAATGGCATAATGTAGTTAGGTAATAGAAGCTGTAAAGCTGTCATAGTCATTAATAATGTTGCATTGATAATCAGTGAGTCAGAAAGAGCCTTTGATTTTTTGCTCCCTTCCAGAAATCTCGCTGAAATTGAATTGTTTTTTTGCTTTACCTCAAAGTCAAATATACATCCACAGAGATTGTATGTGAGAAACGCATTGCTGTATGTGCATGCAACGTACGTAAGACTAAGAGAACATGTTTTTTCATAAAAGCGATGAAAAACAATGGATTAAAAAGCAAAGCAATGGATTCAAATGGATTAAAGAGGATTCCCTCTTTAAAGATCAAGCGCTCTTTCTGAAAGCACACGCAGTCTGTAAAGAAACAGAACTGCAACAGGGGAGGGGATCGTTTGACTGGTAGAAACAATGATAAAATATGTTAGCATTGATCACTTGGTTTCACAATTACCCGTCTCTGGCTTGACGTTTACCGTTTGTTTTAAGAGCTCTGTGACTGCTGCATGTGTGCCTTGGTTGTTCTGTATTGTTAACCCTTCTTTTGGGGGCGCCGGGCTGCAGGGGGTGTTCACTTGAAAGGAAGCCTCCTGGGTGTTCAGCACTCGGGTGTTCAACACTCCGCGTGTGTTATGTTTCCTAAAGATAGGCAGAACCAGGGCTCTGTCTGTCAGTGTCATGGCCACAGTGTGTTGTTCTACTTTCGTTTTCTGTGTGCGTTTGGCATCGGTGAACACCCCTGTTTCGCCTGAGCCTCCTTGACTCATGCTTAAGTTATCAGTTTAGCTCTGCACATAATTACATACAGTATATATTATATATAACCTTCATCAGTAACCCACGGTTCCAGTTTGCTGCCAAAAGAAGAAGAACGAAAAAACAAAAACAACAGGTCCAAAAAATTTTTGCTTGCACTGGTTTTGTTTTTGAGATTTTTTTTTGATTTTTTACTTGTTCTGTTCTGAGTTGTTGCACACTTGCCTTTCCTATTTCTGAGCCCTGTGTTTTAACTCTTTGCCCTGACTGATCAATATCCATTGGCTGTTTTTTTGTGCTGCTTTTGTGTACACCGTCCTCTGGCCAAACTCCTCTCTGTCTCTTTCTCCCTTTCTCTGTCTGTCTGTCTGTCCTCTCTGCTATCTCTGTCTCTCTCTCTCTCTCTCTCTCTCTCTCTCTCTCTCTCTCTCTCTCTCTCTCTCTCTCTCTCTCTCTCTCTCTCTCTCTCTCTCTCTCTCTATCTCTCTCTCTCTCTCTCTGTCAATCTAAAGATTCCTCAAGGAATTCAGACTTAACCCAGCTCAGTATGAAACAACTCAATTCTTTTATCGATTATTTACAAGCTGTCATTTGTTAAAACGTAGTATTAATTTTGCTGTTGAATAAAAGGGAGGATGGGGATCAAATAAATTTATTAAAGTTATTAAAAGTTTGATGTGCAGTTTTCAGTTCTTAAGAACAGAGGGGTTTGGTTTTGGTTTTTGTTAGCTTGAGGGACAAATTCTGGAGGATAAAAACTTTTTTTTTAAATGCCAAGAGTTTTTAATTCATTGGTTCAAATGAAATACTTTAGAGAACAAAGATAATTTCATTTCGGATGTAAGGCAATTTTCTGCAACATTAAATTTCTATTTTTAATTTTAATTTCATGGTTAAATACGAGCATATTTGTGTTCCTGTTGGTAAATTTTGTTCTTTATAGTAAATGTAGGCTTTTTGTAGATTAGAATGTAAATCTTTTGAAAGTTTGGACATTTCTTCTAGTTTGAGTTTTTATATTTTGAAAAGATCGAGGAAAATTTTTAAATTAGTATTAACCCTTTCGCCGCCAGCCATTTTTCATCCAAAACTTTCTCTCAAACTTACCTAGGTAAAGAAAAGTTGGCATATGCAGTACTGTGAATCCCCTAATGACATGTTACAAATAAACCCTTTCCTTATTTCTCAAAATTAACAACATAATGATATTGGATAACTGATCCAACTTTCATGCCTTTTAGTAGCATGGGTGTTAAATCAATATGGTGCTAAAATGCGACATCGGCGGTGAAAAGGTTAAAGCAAAAATTTATTTTCTTATAAAATTAAATTAACTATATCAATGCATGCCTAAATATTAATACATATATAATAAAAGACATTTTGTTGACATATAGTCTTCATTTTAAGCATCAAATTTTCTGAGCATTTAAATTCTTTATAATATTTGTACATTTTCAAGATACATGTATTGAATTTGTAGAAGTGTTGTATATATGCAATATAGAAAAGTGAGACTAATGTTTGTGATGAAATTTCGATTTTAGTTATTTTGATGGACTTAATTATTATTATAGGAAACAAGAGGTAAAAACTCTCCAAAAATAACATTGTTAGCAACAGCTATTGATTTTTTTGCATATGTTTTGTGCCTTGAAAAGACAGTTTCAGTCAATAACTAGTAAAGATCAGTTTAAAAAAAATTGCTCTTTGTATATAGAAAATTAAGTTAATGGGTTTTTTTTATGACCATTTGGAAGTTCATGGTAAACACTAGTAATTTATCTATCTTGATAATTCGTGCATAATTATTTTTAACAGTTTGAAGCTTGAAGTCAGTAGCTTCAACATAATGAGAAAATAACTTTCGCCATTCATTTTTCTAATATAAAAAAGGATGTCCATTTTAGTGTGGTCGTTTGTTGTCTTTCTTTTTAATAATCAACTTATCTTTGTTTCTCTCGTCTGAAAAGGAAGGAACACAAATTTGTTCCCTTGTCAACTCAGAACAACATGGATCTTGCAGGATGTCCTGAATTGCAGGATTTTTAAATTGCCTAGTATGAGAAGCAACGATTTTCTTACACACACACTTGTACAATAAAAAGAGCTTATTACAGATCTGCCTACTGCTACGATTTAGCCGTAGCAGCTACGAAAAATAAAGCTTTGCTACGGAGCTACGGAAAGAACAAAATTGCCGCTGCATTTTATTTTTGCTTATGCCGTTCCCGGTTTTGTCTGTTTCTGAGAGCAGACGCCTTGTCACGCGCGATAACCTAGTCACTTCCGTTTTTATTAAAGTGATTGCACATGCGTTCTTATTACTTTCTCTGAAAAAAATAGCAGACTCCAGCAGCAGTAGCGATTCGGGAGATGTTTCAAACGAAGAAAAACGAACCCAAACCAGAAAACGAAAATCATCTGGCACACCATCTTGTTCTAAGAAAAAACATCAGCCTGCCGCACAAGTTTTCAAAATAGCTTACACGGAGGAGTGGCCTTGCATCGTCAGAAGTTGATTCGGTGCGAACCATGCTCACTGAGTCACTGCAACCTCTGCCATGCGAACTTCTCTGTGAATCATGGCGGTAGAGACGATTGCCATCAACACGTTCAATCGGCGAAACATAAGCAGTGCGTTTCGGCTCAGGAAGAGAACAAATCGATTACCGTCATTTGTGGATGCTACGGAAAAATTTGCCATGCTACTGAAAATTGATGGCTGGGCTACTGATTGGGAAAATTCCAAGTAGGCAGGTCTGCTATTATAGCATTTTCTTTATTCAAAGGAATGTAGCAATTGTACTAGTCTAGAGGTATGAAAAAAGAGCAGTAAATGTGTGTGCACTGCCCCTGCACTCCGCAGGACAATAAAAGTACCAAATTTAAAATGTGAAACAATTTCTATTGCTGATAGATTCAACTTTCAAGTATCCAGTTTGTTTATTTTGCATAGTTTTACATTAGGTTTAGATATTGTTATACATACAAAAAAGACAATAAAAGTACCAAATTTAAAATATGAAAAAAAATATTTGATAGAATAAACTAATTTCTATTGTTGATAAATTCAAGTATCCATTTTTATTATAAAAAATTGCGTAGGTTTTCATTAGGTTTAGATATTGTTACACATATAAGGACTATAAAAGTACCAAATTTAAAATGTGAAACAAAAATGTTTGAAAGGATAAAAACTGATTTCTATTGCTGATAAGATTCAAGTATTCATTTGTTAATTCATTTTGTTTCTTTTGATTAGGTTTTCGTTAGGTTTAGATTGTCGTTATACATTTGATATATTATAGGTTTTTGCTATGCTTTAGGCTTTTGTACTAAGTACAGTATAGGCGCTATCTCTTTCGTTCTGGAATGAATTGCTATATATTCATTATGTCATTTCCCTGGTACGCATTCTCTTTCATTTTTTTGTATTAACACCCACATGTACTTAGAACAACTTCTCCTTGCTAAATCATATTTTATGTATATACCAGCCAGTTTTGGGGGGGATTCGGTTAGCTCTTGAGTAATCAGTTTTTGTGTTCACCTTAATTAACATGTGGATTTTATTTTAAATTGATTAATTTATCATACTATGAACCCCATGGAACGAACTAAAACCGTTTTGTGTTTGTATTGAAGGTGTTGAGATTGGGAGCTAAACAGGTAAAGTATCTTTATTTTGTATGGTGCCGAAAATGTGTGTGCCATTATTATTTAGTCCTGCATTTATTACTAAGACTTGGTCTTGTTAACGGTCAGTGGAACACTTATTGCACCTAAGATCTGTGTTTATTGGAGGTACTGCTGTAAACCAAGTTGGTTTTTTTCACTTTGTTGTCCGACAAGTTTGTTTTCTTTGACTTTGAGAGAATGGTATAAATAAATACATACTGTGGCTGAACATACAGTAAGAGACTACACAGTGAGACGAAGAAAACAAATATGATTGCATCGCATTTCCTTTTCACGTTTTGGACTTTTGTGAAAGTAAGATATTAGGAATACAAGTGGTTTGTAGGTTGTATGTACACTAGGTAAGTATCTTAGTGGATTGACAAGATAGTTTGTAGAGATTTAAAGCTGGAAAAACACACACCAGTGTGACGCATAAAGTCAGGAGATAGACTACGCATTGTGTGTGTTGGGGTGTTGAAAGAACTCCACACCGCCATCGGACATTTATTGATTTCGCTGCTGTTAGGAGACTTTGTTTTTCATTGGCTTTCTTTTTTTACGTCATTGTTGCTCGTGCCTAATGAATTCAGACTAACTGCTGGTTTTTTTCTCTCCATCTCTTTCATTGTGTTTTAATCATTAAGAAGACGGAAGACAATATGTGTCGATTCTTCTCTCTGTGCCGTTTTTAGTGTCAGCCGTAGTGTTTTGAAGGTGGTTTTTTTTGCATGGGCTTTGGGTACGGATTATTGCATGCTGTGTTTTTTTAAATTATTAGATATCAGTCCTTTTCTGTTAAAAACCCCAAATGTAACAGGGCATTACCAACACAATGGCAAGCAAACTGGGACCTGTGGACAGTTTAAAATGTGATATATTTCATGTATGATGTGTACTACTCTGAACAGCGTTTAAGATGACGTGCGGTAGAATTAGTGTGGATTATGTGTTCGAAGATAAGAGCCAATAGTGTTTTTTGTTTCTTTCTAGTTGTGTGGAATATAATGGTCTGCGTAATGATCACTTCTCCTTCTATTCCTCCCCTGCCCATGTTTTGATTGATTTGTCTTTAAATGTCAACAGTTTAGACATGATTCCTTTCTGTACCATGCTCTACGTACAATAACAAATTGTTGATCAGGGTTAATATTAGCTGGTTTCATGTCATAAGATATTTGCTTTTTGTGATTAAGTTTTTTTCTCCCCATAATGATATGCATTCATTTTGAGTATTTTAGAGCTGTGGAGTCTGTCCAATTCCAGAATGTGAGTTAGAAGCGTGTATTGTGTCCATTTTGTTTGTTTGCATTATTAAGCCCAATGATAATATTTCTGTTATGTGATTGGTTCTCTGCTTTGTTTAAGCATTCGTGTAAAACATATTTACTTTGAGTCAGTTAGTGCCGTGTTTTATTTTCAGTTTCGTTCTCTTTGCGTCATTTTTCGTTGTTTTCTTTGTAATTTTACTTTGATGGCTTGTTGCGAACGTAACTGTGCCTAACGTTAACTGGCAGATTGTGGTGCCATTTCAATGTCTAACAAAACCAACCAGTTTCGTGTTGTTCTGTTACGACAAATTTCAATTTTCACATGATCCTAACTTCCTGTGTATCAGAACTTCATCATAATTTCTCCACCTACTAACTGCGAAAAAGAAAAGAAAAAAAAAAAGAGATCAAATTGTCCAGACTGGATATTAATTGCAGATATGACTTAAAACTGAATACAGCCGATGGCTAATGTGGCCAAAAAGCTATGTTCAGTATTCCCTAATGAGACCCCAAAAAAACACAATTTTAGTTCTCTAAGCATTGCAAAACATCACTATAGTATTGTATTACTGATCAGTGATGCGACTGTTTTAAGTTAGAATGAAACTAAACAAGAACATAAAAAGATAGAGATTTTGACTGTGAAAGTGGAAACTCTATTTTGAAAAAATGAGAGAACAGCATTAAGGGAGATAGTTTGAATGATATAGCAATACAAATTAAGCATTTTGAGCAGCATTCAGTGATCTTGCAAAATGATACATGTACTGAAAAATAGCAGTGACTCCTGATTTGTTTCAAACCAAAAAAGGATATGTACAAACACTAAGTCGTACACACGCACGCACACGCACGCACGCACGCACACACACCTATGCACGCACACACGCACACACACACACACACACACACACACACACACACACACACACACACACACACACACACACACACTGATACTCGCACAGCAGAATTAGAGTTTAAAAAAAATCTTAGTGATGATACCCAAACTACCGTAAAATGCGGACTATAACTAGTATAAGCTGCTACTTTTGTCCTCAACTTGGCCCATGCGGCTTATAGACTGATGCGGCTTATCTGTGGGTTTTTGTTTCCATTCTACGTTGATCAGTATGATTAAATCTGTTTCTGGCCACATTCTTCAGCCTATTTTGAGATTCTTTAGACTCAAAACTGGTTTTGGTAATCAATAGATTTAAAATTAAATCTCATGTTTAAAGTGTCTGAGAACATTAAATACTCATGCTCTGATAGGAGAATTTCTATTATTTGTGTTGCTTTATGCACATGTACTCTGCGGCTTATAAACTGTGAATAAATACCTAATATTTTGTCAATTTAAGGGATGTGGCTTATATATTTATATATACAGGTGCGTCTTATAGTCCGGTTTTTACGGTACTTACTAACTTAGCATTTTACGGTTATTGCTATAATCCCATTATGTAATGTAGTGCTGGTTTGTATTTTAGGTTTTTGCTATAATCCCATGATCATGATTATGCACATTGAATGGCTGAACAAAATCAGTTGCATGTTAATTTCATTTTCTGGAAAACAGAACAAAGTTCTTTGTCACATTGAATGCAGAATGTGCCTCACATGTGTTTGTGGGCGAAAACGATGATCATATATGTTATTTGTTTTCCCCTCTGCCCTACTTCGTCTTCATGGAATGTTTGTAATGCTCTATGTCTGCTCACATACTAGTTGTCTTTTCAGAGTCCACGTCAAGGGGTTGGCAGAGTAATGAATGACCTATCAGTCACCCGTGTACTCGTTTTTGTCACTGTTTATGACGCTTTGCTGGTGTATGTGACTGTGGCGTGTATGCATGAAGCACAGTATTGGAATAATCTGCTTTGATTAGTGACCCAGGTAATTATGTAGCTCCTTTAGTCACCTGCATTTTGGATTACTACTCCTCTCTGTGTCGGTGTAACCGCATTAACGACTGATTTTTCTTTGTCCATCGAGTGGATTTGGCTATGAATATTCATTGGATTTTGTTTTCCTGTGAGAGAAGATAATACAGTGACGGAACGAACTGAGGTGAACCTTCTTTCCCAGTGTTTGGTTGTCTCCCATAGGGGGAACCCGGAAGAAATGGAGAATGCAGTCAAAGCGGTGGATAGACATAGAATTTGTGATGGGCAATAGAAGGGATTTTATTCCCACTGAGCGAAGGTAGTCATAACGCTGACTGAATTGGATAGAACAAAGGCGAACTTGTCCCAATCTGCGTGGAAATCAGTGGACTCAATTTGACTGGACATCGTGTAATCTATCCTACGATGGTTTTTGCCTTCTCTATGCGCCCTAATACGCCTGTCCTAAACCAAGGCCCCTGGCACATCCAGGCCTTTTCATCTCCTGTGGATTTTAGATTCTTACCTACCTACATCTAGTACATGTATAATGCAACAAAGTTTATCTCCACTATGTAATATGTATTGAGATTTATTAACTGGTGTGCCTCTAAAGGGACGGTTTGTTCATAATAGAAGAGTTCCATCGTTCATTTCAGCCCATGGAGCCAGATCTAGACCATGTTTGGAGATTTGGAGAAACAGCTGTTTCACACGCTAACAAATTGTCAATCATAACTTGAAATTTACGGGAGGGGAAATGTACGCTCAAGCTACAATAAAGGTATGGAAAATCCCGATCTGAAGTTGTAATGTATAGATGTTTAATGGCTTATATGCATGTAAAATGTGCATTCAGGTATTCTGTCCCCCCCTAAGAAACAAGTGTATGTTATCCTGTCAGGCGCAGGGTAGCCTAGGGTTGATTGTGTGATGTTCGACTATTGAGCATTGGTGCTCAATTATTTGAAAACTGTGACATGCTGAGGTTTATCTGCCATTGCGCTGCTGTGGTTGGTCACTGAGGGCTCCCTCTGTGTGTGTGTGTCCTTGTCTGCGTGGACCTTGGACAGTGTAACCGCGTGTTGTTTCTTTTCTTTCCCGCCCTGTTACACTAATCAGTTTGTGCATGCACTGTGTGTTTGGTTGTAATGAATCGCACTCGTTACTTCGTCCCATACCTAATCATTTGTGGCATTTGCGTGTACGTACAGCATCCAACATCTTTTGTGTTCGTAGAATCATTGATCTCCTGGTTTTTGTCTTGTGCTTTGTTTGGTTTTGTAGACTAGAAAACATTTGTTGGTAGAAATGGTGCTGGTTTGCCCTTTTTGGGAGGGCCCACGCTTTCTTTGTATCTTCTTCCATCATCTCCCTGACACCTAATTTTCTCATTCTCTCATTTTCCTAATGTTTAAACATTTCTTCATCGTACATACCTATGTGTGTTTTATTTTTGTGTGTGCATTGCTCTGTGGTGTGCCTTCGCTGTGTTGATGCGGTTTGGCTTTTCTTGTGTAGAGTATGGGGTAGTGTAGGATGTGTATGTGCCTATATATTATATATATATATATAGCCTGGATTTGTGTCGCATTGTTGCACATTGTACATAAGCAGTGCGTTTGTAACCATGTACATCTCATCGTTTGAATGGCTGGGATGAGCGGATAAACGCGGCGTGTGCGTCGACTGAAAGCATGATGTAGCCTGCTACTTGAGTGATAACCCTTCACTTCTCGTTGTCGTTATCGCTGATTGTCCAACATCCTTTATGTCATATTCTTTGGTTGTGACATCTTTTTGTTTTCCTTGCTCTTCCTTTGTTTTGCATGCTTTTCCAAACATCATAAATGAGTGTGAGTGGTGTAATAGAGATCTGCCAAGTGGAGGTAGGTTGATGATTTTATGGAAGAAAACTTACCATATTTTTCAGACTATATAGTTTAAGGTACACTCCCCAAATTTGACACAAATTTCAGATGTTTTTCTTATATTTTCTTATCAGTCACATTATAAGGCTCAGGGGTCTCTGCCTAAGAAAGAAGTATCGCCTTCGTTATAGACTGAAAAATACGGTATGTTATCATTGATTTTAAATCTTTTGATAAGAGATTGTTCCTTGTGTGTGGAGAGATGTGTTCATCCCTTTGAATGCCGTTTGCGAATGTCAGGCTCAGCATGATGTAGGGTCCATTTCAGAAGGAACAACCATTATAAGACTCCCTCCCACTCCCACTTAGCTATTTTAGTAATAAGTGTCCCCCCGTGGGGATACCGGGGGGGTCTTTTGTAGAAATAGTTCCCACCTTCTGGAAGTTCTGTGCTTGTAACTTCCTTTAATCTGTCACTCTCTTTGACTCTGCCTTTTCCCTTTGCTTACTGTCATCTGCTGTCTTTCTATCTCACTGGTCCATTCTCCTGCCTTTTTTTCTATGAATTCTTACAAAGATTTCTTCAGCCGAAGTCGAACGTGCTGGGCCTAACTATTTCTTAGTTAGGCGCATAACGGCAGCATGGTGCATCTACGCTCATGTGACAGGAAACTGTCTGAGCGAACGAAGAAGAAGAAGAAGAAGTAATAAGTGTTGGAAAAGATATTTACATGGATGCTCCTGCTTTCAGGGTGTCCTGAAATGCAGGGTTCCGGCGTCGCCGGATTATGAGAATTTGAAAAGCAACAAATTTCATATTTATAAACGTTTTGTCGGTTTTCTGCATGTGTAGAATATAAAAGAAATGAATACAGATAAATATGTACATGCCTTTACCAGAAACTTTATATTTTTAGGATTGTTTAAGTCAAGTTGTTAACTGGGCGACCCCTGCCTTGCAGGATTTTTGAAATTTCCCAGGAGCACCCATGTATTCATACAGGAAAGGAAAGGTTGTGGAAAATGGTAAAAAAGGAAGGCCAAGTTAAAACAAGTAAGAAACGATTTGACTGTTCTGTAGTGGTAGGACCCGAAAGAGCAAGTCCTAGAATTGAAAAAAGAATACCCCTGAGAAGAGAAGATCAAAGTCTTAGGCTTGTATTTTATTTCCAGTCACCTTCAAACAAGTAAGAAACGACAAAACATTTGACTGTTCTGTAGTGGTAGGACTTCGAAAAGAGCAAGTCGAAGTTGCTAGAATTGAAAAAAGAATACCTTTTTGTGTGCCTGAGAAGAGAAGATCAAAGTCTTAGGCTTGTATTTTATTTCCAGTCAAGCTTTGAATTTGCAGCTTGTTTTTATCCACTTTGTATGATCATGATTGTGCTCTTAATTCGGTGTAAATGCCGTGTGCATGAATACGTGTGTGTCAAGTCGGGTCAAAATCGTCTTTATTGAGGGTTAAAGAATAAGCTGACAAAGCTTTTTTTTTTTCATCCTGCCCTCATAAAAAAAAATACACATCAATCAAAAATCTATGAAAAAATAACATATTTATATTTTGGTTTGTAGGAACACAAAACATAGAAAACGTGTGTGTGTGTGTGTACTATTCTCATAATTCTGTCAACGTGGTAATCGTATGCTCTCTCTCTCTCTCTCTCTCTCTCTCTCTCTCTCTCTCTCTCTCTCTCTCTCTCTCTCTCTCTCTCTCTCTCTCTCTCTCTCTCTCTCTCTCTCTCTCTCTCTCTCTCTCTCTCTCTCTCTCTCTCTCTCTCTCTCTCTCTCTCTCTCTCTCTCTCTCTCTCTCTCTCTCTCTCTCTCTCTCTCTCTCTCTCTCTCTCTCTCTCTCTCTCTCTCTCTCTCTCTCTCTCTCTCTCTCTCTCTCTCTCTCTCTCTCTCTCTCTCTCTCTCTCTCTCTCTCTCTCTCTCTCTCTCTCTCTCTCTCTCTCTCTCTCTCTCTCTCTCTCTCTCTCTCTCTCTCTCTCTCTCTCTCTCTCTCTCTCTCTCTCTCTCTCTCTCTCTCTCTCTCTCTCTCTCTCTCTCTCTCTCTCTCTCTCTCTCTCTCTCTCTCTCTCTCTCTCTCTCTCTCTCTCTCTCTCTCTCTCTCTCTCTCTCTCTCTCTCTCTCTCTCTCTCTCTCTCTCTCTCTCTCTCTCGTGCTTCTCATGGTTTTTTCCTGTCACTCTTTGCTTGTCATTTGTGGATCGATCTGTGAGCGAGAATCAAATATAATATAGTATAGTGTACTATATAGTATATTGTAGTATACTATACTATACTGTAGTGTTTACCAAAGTAATAGTTTATTGAGATTTGTTTGTTAGGAGTTGCTTAATTATCCACTGCTTCTGATCTAAGATACATTAATTTTAAAATGGTGTGAAGCTGGGTTTTTTCGTTTTTAGAAACAAAAATTCTTGAGGCTGTTTGGTACATGTATCATAAAATGTTTTTGTTATTAGTTTATTGTCGGATTAATTCCCATGTTACCCTTCAAAGCTGTTGGGGTAGTGGTGGTTTTTTTCTTTATCTTAATCAATGTTACATGTTTTCTTTTTTGTGTGCGTTTGTTGTACTTGTGTTTTGGTTTAGTTTTAAATTTCCATTTCATTTTGCATCAGTTAGAATCGTTTAATGAGTGCATGGAATTCGTTAAATAATTGATAAAATACTTAAATGTAACATTCCTGACAGTTTAATTTTTTTAATTTGATTAAATTGATTGCTTTTATCTCTTGGAGTTTGCTGTTGAGTTACCGTCTGCTTGCATTTCTCCACAAATACAGCATTAACAAAATTGAGAATAAACACTATTTGAGATTTTAAATTTCGAAATGTTTTGAATGCAGACATTCGCATAGCTTTTGTTAACCATTGTTAGCTTTTACACAAGAAACGTTTTGAATGCAGACATTCCCATAACTTTTGTTAACCTTCTTAGCTTTTACCCAAAAACGTATGTACATGTCAGTAAATTGTGTAACACATACAGGTAATATAGGCACAAACTTAGACTTTGTACCGTGTGCTTAACACATTCTAATACCGTACTAAAAGTAGCTAGAAAAGCATTGTAAGTATCAAATTTAGCATGTTTCAGTGCCATTATTATTTCTTTTGGAAAATAATATTCAGTGCATAAAAATAATAATAATAATAATAATAATAAGCAGATTTGGGAGACAAGACATTGTACATGTAGGTCAGTAACATTTTATTTGTAACTATCACGGGTCAAGTTATAAGTTTATTTGTTTCAAACTTTATTAACAATAACAGATTGCAGTGTGCATCGTTTGTACATCATAAGTTTATTTCAAAGTACACGCATGCATGCTTGTATTTTGCTTATGGTTAAAATAGCATTCTAATCTTGGCTCATGCTTTAACAATAATGTCTCACGTCATACACCGACTCCACAGTAAGAGCTTCAATTTCTTTTGCGATATTTAACAAGCTGAAACCATAAATTTTCATTTCATTTATTGATGAGAGAAACATGAACAAAATAGCTTAAAGATATACTGCATTAACTGCATTATATTTTCCTGAGGGAAATCAACGTTTTGCTGACGATGTAGGTTTGTAATAAAGGGAGCGGCTAAGGACTGACTCAAACCTTGGTTTGCCGTTATATATCGTTGGTGAAATTTAAAAACCTTGTATCTCGATTTTTTTTTTTTTAGTTAGATACATAGTCAGCTCTCTAATTTTTCCCTCCACCTTCCACCAAAAGCTCGTATCTCTGACGACTTTCTATCTGGGGTAAATGAGGTTGTGAAACGTAGAAGAAAAACTCGCAAGTCCCAAATTCAGATCTAGTTAAGGACAAAAACCTTGTATCTTCATTTTTTTCAGGTCGAAATTTTTTTAAAAAGTAATTTTAACGAAATGCAGGACTAAACTTGCAATGTCTTTAATAACACATTCATCATATTTAGTCAATGGTAATTTTTAAAGCAGTTTTTTTGTTTTCATTTTTCTCAAAACTACCGAAATTGAGATACAAGGTTTTTGAATTTCACTGACGATGTGTCATGATTCATGGGAAAGCTGTAGATCGTCTCGAATCCCCCACTCTTGTACGGTTGTAGCCTTTAGAATATCCTTTAAGTAGAGTAGCCTTTAGAGTGAGAGAAGTAAGTTTTACAGTGTAGTGGCTATTTATCTGTAGTTAGAAAATAGTTAAGTTAAAGAGTGAGAGTTTAGCGTCGTTTTTAATTTACAAAATTTCCATTTAACAAGCGAGAGTTTAGCATCGTTTTTGATCTTCAGTTTAAAGAGAGTTTGTGTTCATTCGTGATTTATTTTTTCGAAAGCTGAAGTTTGCTTGCGTACGTGTTAGCATACACGTGGCCTGTTCTTGCGTACCTCCTTCATTAATTAGCGTTAGTTTCGTAAATGGAAAGAAAGGAAAGAAAGGGAATGGATTTAGACGAAGACTGAATTGGCTTCTTTTTTTTTTTTTACGGAATGAAATTTATCATGCTGAATACAAGGTAAAAGTGTTAAAGTATAAAGGTTGGGACGTAATATGCAGCCAAGTTATAAACATCTTTAAAATCCGAAACGTGCATGTTATTGAATCTTGTTTACGCTTCATTCCTGATCCCCCATTCTTATCCCCGCTTTCAAAGTTTTACTCTCTCTTTATCCTCTCTCGTTGATGTATTTTCTTCTCGTTTGGAGTCAAAGGTTTGGTTTCACAGTAGTTGCAGCTGTTGAGGGGGGCGTTCTAATGCAGTAAATGCTTGGAAAGTCGGTTCTGCTCTTTTGGACTGGCTGGTTGAGGATTCCAACCGTAATGTGATGGTTTTATTCGCCTCCCCCACCCCACCCTCATTTTTTCCGCCCCCCTTTCTCTCCGTCTTTTATTGCTGTTTTTATACCCATTTTTCTGTTATCGTCCTGTCCCCTGATCCTTTCCTGCTGCCTCACACTTTTGTTGGTTTCAATATTTCTAACATTTCTTGTATCCCGTTTTAATCTGTTTTCCCTCGTCTTTTTTGTGTTGTCTTTAGCTCCTTGCTCTGTCTACTTTCTTTCTTCAAACTCTTCAATGGTTTTCATATAACAGAGTTGGCTAGTGCTTGTACTTGTAGTTGAGAAAGTTTGTGAACATGATGACGTACAAGTAGTGGACTGGGATAGTTAAAGACACTGGGTTTTTTTTTGTAGCTGTGACCCGCATACAAATGCCCCCAACTTCAATTTGAACTGCTCTTTAAAATGATGTTTTGTTTTCAATTTGGGGGCATTTGTATGGGAGTCGATTTCTTACCAGCTATAAGATGGAAAACATGTGAAACCCGTGATTTTGACACGTGACAAACTGTGCATAAGACTAAGAGGTAGATAAGCAAAGTGAAAATAAAGGATGAAATGATAATGACATTTTCCCAAATAAAGAAAAACAATGCTTATTCTTTAAAGCAACTGATCTTGATCTTTCAGCTTTCAGCAAAAGCATGTAAAAGCTAAGAGTATTCATAAAAAAAATTGTAATAGTCATGATTATGCATTTAAGGTTATAAATTGATGCAGTCTGTATGAAAAAAAATTCGCTTTTTCATGTCATACAAGACCAGTAACTAGTAGTATTTTTCTTCTGCTTTCAAAGATAGAAATCAACATGCTATGTAATGTACCAATCATGTTGTGAAAATTCAAATCCTCCATTTTTCTTGACTAACTTGATGGGTGGTAGTGAGCTGATCATGAAGTACTGTATGAGTTTTAACAACACTAGCATTACAACAAGCATATGCTGTTAACTGATTAGGATTGTACAGTATAAAATAGTTTGAGTTTACAACACTGTTGCCATATTGTCGGTGAAATTCAAAAACCTTGTATCTCGATTTTTGTTTTGTTTTAGTTAGATACATAGTCAGCCCTCTAACTTTTTCCGCCACCTTCCACCAAAAGCTTGTATCTCTAACGACTTTCTATCTGGGGTAAGCGAGTTTATGAAACTAGAAGAAAAACTCTTAAGTCCCAAATTCAGATCTGGTTATGGACAAAAACCTTGTATCTTCGTTCTTTTCAAGTCTAAAATTATTATTTTTAAAGTAATTTTAGCAAAATGCAGGACTATGCTTGCAATGTTTTGAACAACATATTCATCATAGTTAATCAATTGTGGTCAACGCGGTTAATTTTTAAAAGTTTTTTTTCTTTTCTTGTCAAGATTACCAAAATTGAGATACGAGGTTTTTGAATTTCACTGACAATATGCTAAAGTCTTAAACAGATTGAGTTTACAGCACAATAATGATACAATATTCCGAATAAACAATTGATTGTGGTGTGACTGCACGTCAGCGTTTTCGTGAGTATTCACCTCCCGTTTCATGAGCGGCTCAAATGTTTTTCAATATTTTTGTTTGTGCTGCATTGTAAAAATGTGTGTGTTCCGCTTTGGACTAACGGCACGGAAGCTGGCAGTTCTGAATTGTTCTCAGTAATAGTGGCTGTACTGACTTGAGTACCTACCCCATTTCCTATCTTGTTTCATCAAACACGCTTTCTTTATCTCTGATTCTCTATTTGTGTGTTCTGTGTGGGCAAGATTGTACTGGAGTAGGATTACTAGTTGAATGTTGAGTGCATGGTTTTTAGCCCCACTGATAGGAGTAGGAAAAGTTTAGAAGTGTGTGCGCATGAAATACTACCATCTGTTTGTGTCGAGAAGAACATTGTCTAAATTTTCAAAGCAAATTCTTTGTGAAACTGTGTAAAAATGGGTCATTGCAATAGCACAGTGTGAATCGTGTGTATCATTGTAACCAGAACTAAACGGCCTTCCAATTTTTTTAATTTTTCAGTACTGCTTTAGCTCAATACTCTTGATTGCAAATAATTCACCTAGCAATTTTTCCCCCCTCAGATATGCAAATGTAATAGGTAGGTTCCGAGAACGCAAAATGCTATTTTTATTCTTTCTTTCTAACCTGCCATTTCACTCTCTTTTTGATGTTTTGGGGTTAGCAGTCGAGTAGTTTATATGATGGCTTGCCCGCTTTCTTTTCTTTTTTTCTTGTATTGCCTTGTTTTGGGCTTTCTTACCCCACCCCCCCTTCTCCTCTCCCCTCAAATCTGGCGTTGAAGCCATTTGGGGCAGTCGGTTTGTTGTCGTTGTTGTTGTTAATTATTGCTGGGCTCTTTCCGGGTTTTCTGCCTCCTCGTTGGTTAGCTGGCGACAGCATGCGCTTGGCTTTAGGGCGTGATGGTGTGTACGTTTGTTTCTTTAAAGATGAAAGCATTGTCTAACCCCTCTGTTTCTCTCTCCGTAATATCATTGCCTGTTCCCTGTTGCCCTTCATACCTTTGTTTCGTATCTGTCGCATCAATGGCAGTGTCTGGAAAGATTTCTTCTTCTTTCTTTTAACATCCATTTCCATTTCTTTGTGTTCATTGTTAATGTTATTAATTACTTTTTGAATATATTCGATTGTGGTTTGTATGATGTAAACCCCCCCCCCCCCCCCTATTTTGTACTTGTGTACAGTGTTTTTGCTGTACTATTTTATGGGGGTTTTTACGTACCGGTATATGTAATTAGTCTTCAAGAGGTTCAGTATTATTTAACTGCAGTAGAATTGTGTCAGTAGATTTCAGCTAAATCTGAGGAGTGGCACTGTCAATGAGAGAGAGAGAAGGGCTGAAGAAAGAAACTAGCAAAGATTATTTTATAAGCTGGTGGAATTCCCTGCAAGAGACCAGCCAAATTATATAAAAAATTGATAGTTTTTAAGTGTAACAGAGAATTTTACGTAAATACATGATAGCGTAGATTCAGGATGCTGATAAATCACCTATCATTTTTGCTTTTGTTATACTAACAAGCCAAAAAAGTGTGGATGCGTAGTCTTCAGTTTGTGCTTTTTACTTTTCAAAGGTATTTTCTCCCTTTTTAATATTGCGCGTTTGAGTAAGTGACAATAGAATTGTAATAGTACTAGTATGCGCTAGAATATGCATTCAAAATTGTGGTTGTTTTCACAATCCATGTCCTGGATCTAGAGCGAGATGGAGGACAGATCCCTTGAAAACCGAAACGAAACAAAATTAATTATTTTATTTTATATATGAATTCTGATCGCTTCTCGGCCTTTTGGCTAAGACAGTGATACAGGAACATAAATTTTTGTTTATACCCTGGTTGGTTTGTTCAGCCCGTCGTACATGGCGAAAGCCGATACGCGACGTTAAACTGAACTTCCATCCAATTAATTATTTCAGTAGTTCATATTTTGTATCACCCTCACCTTTTGGCACTCTTTTCATAGCGTGTGTGGTGTGGTGACCGTTCCGTTCCATGTTCAGTTTACTTTTGACCGTTTGGGTGTGGGCCGAAGTGACAGATTTCATTGAAAAGCTGGTTTGTATTTTCCTCCCAAGGTAATAACAACGTTCCTGCCTTTGATTGGTTGATTCGTGGCACAGTTTGCTCTTTATTGGCTTGTCTCTTTGCTTCCTCCCCTACTGACTGTTTGTTCGTGTTGGTCCGTTTTTATCCGTTCGTTTTTCTGTTCGCGTTGCTGTCATGATTAGTGTGAGCATGGCTGTAGGACTCCTGAAGAAGTGTTGAATTGAATTCGCTGAAGCTGTAGTTTGAAGAGTTTGGGTCTGGATTCTGTGTATAAAACATGCAAGACCTGGTTGTATCATTCAGTATGATTTACTAGTGAACGTGTAGCCTTCACAGGCAAACACCCACGATGTACGCATTCACGGGCACGCATATACCCGTCCACATGCTCTGTTTATCTGTCGTGACTTGTCAGTTGATAAATGTACCATCAGGAGAGTAGATGTACAAAAGCTTTGCTGATGAAAATACACATTGCACGCTTTGACCATTATGCATGTCCTTGGCTTAAGAATAAGATTACCATTGTTAAGTTAGGGAAAAGGACAATGTTGAACAGTCTTTATTTGGAGTGTGTAGTAGTACTTACTTTTCTAAAAACACACACAAGAAAGTCGAATGAAAGTGTCTAGTCTTTGGAAGCAATTTTCATAATTTCACTTGTTAGTTTGATTCCAACAAGACATCAAAACTGACCGTTAAATTTTTATATTTTTTTTTAACACATTATTAGATTGTCATTGAACAGCAGGACTTAACGCTTTGTTATGGAAATCAATTGTTGGCCAGCGTGAAAAATTAACGCATGCTTATAAGCAGTTTTATTTGTGCAAATTTAGCACACAGCAATACACTATATCTCTGTGTGTAGATGGAAGTGGATATTCTTTGTTCTCATTTGAAGGTTGATGAAAATTGACTGAAATATTCACGTTAATTCATTTGACGCTGTTGACTGTAAGTGTAAGGTCATTATAGGCACTGGAATGCTGTATAATAATATTAATTAACTAGGTGACCAGCGTAATAGGAGGGAATTGAGTGTGTTGGCTTTAGAGAATTTGATCTTTTTTATGTTTCTCCTTTGTTGAATTGCACTATTTCTATAGTTCTTATCATATATGAGCCATTTGCTTGTATGCAAGTGGATAACAGAATGTTAGCAAGGGGTTTAAAACCAACAGAAGGAGATGCCTTTTTTCTTCTTATCTGTATTAAAAATTCAGGACTTTCCTGGTGTTGCACTGCCTCCGGGCATTGCCTCCAGGATCGTTCCCACTATCTTTGTATCTATTAATGTCCCATATGTGTCTGTTCCAGACTGGAGGATGTTAAGCAGAATTTGACCGCCTTTTTTTGTTTGTCTCTGATGTACCATGAGCTAAAGCTTTTTGCAAAATATTTACTATCGTCGTTGTTAGGAAGACATACTGTGTACACGTAAGTAAGCTTACCACAAAAGCATTATTATTATCATTGTGAGGAAAAGAGGGTGTGAAGGCAAGAAGGGAGTGAGTTGACGCTTGTTTTCGTGTTCATGTTGTTAGTCCTTGTTTCCTTCATATGGAAAAAGGAGATTGAGAGAGAGAGGGAAGATTGAGAGAGAGAAGAGAGAGGGAAGATTGAGAGAGAGAGAGAGAGGGAAGATTGAGAGAGAGAGAGAAAGAGGGAAGAGAGAGATAAAGAGAGAGAGAGGGAAGAGAGAGAGAGGGAAGAGAGAGAGGGAAGAGAGAGAGACATAGAGAGAGAGAGGTTTGCGCATCATTTGGCAAGTCGTTTTTTTGTTCTGAGCAGAGACGACAGTGATGGAGGTAACGTGGGATGGTTGTGCGTGCTTTTTTGTCGGCCTCAGGGCGCCCTTCTTCAGGCTTCTTTAGATGCCCATCCCTTTCCCTTTTTTTGTTGAATTGTCTTCCTGTCTTCTTCTGTCTGTCTGCCGCATCTGTGTCATCGTCATCACACCGTTTATTATTTTAATCATGTTCTAATCCCCTCCCTCCTCACCCTTGGCCTTGTTGCTGTCAGTATGCATGGTCGAATATTGGCTCTATTATTATCATCATCATTATTATTATTACTACTACTACTACCACGAGTCCCCCTGTTTCTAATTCTCTTCGTGTTTTTCTCTCTTACTCTTAGACATGAGTACTGATCGCTGTGTACTGGCCAACTGTATGCGCATAGGGTTGTGTAATTCTTGCCATGATTGTGTACTGTAACTCTTCGTCTCTGTGTGTGTCTGTTGCCGAAGGGGAAAGCATGTGGGGTCTGGGAAGCGTGTTTTATAAAAAATTATTATTTTTTTCAGGTTGTTTATTTTGTTGTTATCGTTGCCTTGGTTGTCTGTTGTGTGTTGAGGTAATGAAAACGACGAAAATGAAAACGAAATTTTACTTAACCAGGGAACATGACATAAGTAAGTTACATGCTTTTTTCCACCCAGCCCTGAGTAAGAAGGTAAGAATCAATGAGAAGAGTAGTTCTTTCAAAGGCTAGTTCTTTCAGCGGTTGGGATATATTTAACCAGAAATTTTCATGGGAAAAGTTTTAGCTGAGGGATTTTTGCTCGCTTTTTTCTTAGTGATGAAATGTACATGTATTTGAACTATTTCTCAATGTCCTTACAGATAAACACACGCATGCACGCGCACACACACACACACACACACACACACAAATTCAGAGGCTATATCATGGCATCCAGACACGGATGCTTGTATCCATGTGGTCCACATGCTTGTGAATTTACATGCATGCATGCTGTGACAAAAAGAAACGCGCAGATTATTTGTATTGCAAGCTTAGTGTTGATAGCAAGTGATGAAGTTGTCAATGCGTTTGTTTCTCTATTGTTTGCTCACAGAAATTAACATTTTATTTGTTTTAATTTTTGCTTTGCTGTCGTGTCTAATCATGTTGGTCTGTACATCCTTATTCTTCCTCGTCGATCGCTCAGACAGTTTCCTGTCAAATGAGCGCAGATGCGTCATGCTGCCGTTACGCGCCTAACTGAGAAATATCTAGACCCAGCATGTCCGTCTTCGGATGGAGAAAATCTTTGTAAGAGTTTCTAGCAGGAGAATGAACCAACGTTAAGGCAGGAAGAGAGTAGGACTCAAAGGAGACAGTAAGCAGAGGGAAAAGGCAAGAGTCAAAGGGGGTGACAGATTAGAGGAAGTTAGTTGCTCAGAACTTCCAGGAGCTGGGGGAACTATTTGTGCAAAAGACCCCCAGTATTTCCACAGGGGTGGGGGTGGGGGGGTGTCTGTACTTTGTGTACAGGATTGAATGTTTTACCATTTAACAAACATTACGTGCCAGAACAGATCCTGTACAGTAGCATGCTCATGGAAAGATTTGTGCACAAGTAGTGATCGACAGATGTTCAGTGCATATTGAAGTAACATGATGTCACACACGGGCCTACACATGAACATGAACATGAACAGAGACATTTTAGATGTAGATGTTGCATGCTATCTTTTGGTTCTCTCTCTCTCTCTCTCTCTCTCTCTCTCTCTCTCTCTCTCTCTCTCTCTCTCTCTCTCTCTCTCTCTCTCTCTCTCTCTCATCATTTTTCTTTCCTTTTCCCTTCTCTCTCATTCGCACACTTACACGCACGCGCACACACACATGCACACAAGTACACACACACACTCACACATACACACACACTACATTGCGTTTGATACACTGTCTTATGAAGTTTCATATGTTTCTTTGTGTTATTTTCCCCCCTTTCTTCTTTGTATTTGAATGGCTATGCTTAGTTACGGTTAATTAATGTCAGGGTCATTGGGAATGCCTTTTTTCTTAATATTTATGTGTTTTTTCATGCTTAATATGCAGGGAAAGGTAGCGGTGGGTTGGGGGTGTTAGAATTATCTCCATCATGAATCGTGTTTGCGTTGTGTAAAAAAAAGAAAGTGAATTTAAGGGATTCATGCCATCGCTTTCAATCTTTGTTTTTGTCTGTAAATGCCTTTTCAACATTATTAGTAATATTGGTATTATGACATTGATTCTGATAATGATATGATAACAGTAACAGCAAAGAAATTTATGGAGCACTTTGTGATGTGTGCAAATAAAAAAACAACCAAAAACGGTGCCTTAATTAGTGTAGAAACAGTGCCTTAATTAGTGTAGGTAAGTGGTATAAGAAAGTTGGGGAGGGGGAGGAGAAGAGGTGTGGAATGTTAAATTGCAAATGTTCTGTAATTTAAAATAATAATTCCTTTGTATGCTTGTTTTTAATTTAAGGATTCTTCCAGATGTAATACTGTAGTTTCGAGATGAAATCTGGGGATTATAAAGTAAGGAACTATTAATTAACGCAAAAATGAAAAACATACTAAAAATACCAAAGAAATTAGCAGTATCAATCATATTACGGATGTTGGTTCAAAAGAGTGTACAAATATCCGTTTAACCCCTTGACTGCCAGAGAAAATCGAGAAAAAATCAGTGGGCAAATCATGCCATGAAAAAGACAACTGATAGAGCCAATCTGGAAAAATGGTCTGGGGATATGGACCTCTTGATTGTGCAAGAGCAAAAGCCAGCATATCAGGGTTATTCCTCTTCATCTGATGACATCATCAGTGATGTCATCAGGTCAGTATGTAATATGTTGGTGGCATGCAGTCAAGGGGTTAAGTCTGTTTTATGTTCAGATGTTGGTATTGTGTCTGTTACAGCTCTTTTGCTCCCGTTTCATGTTTTGGGCAGATTTGGGCGGTTTATTGCACTGTTTTTGGTTTAGTATATTCTGTGTAGAGTTAATTACTTGTTACTTACAGAAGTGTTTAAATATCTGGCTGTTTAGTTTTCCTCTCCTTTGTTTTTTCAGACATGAAATCGTCAGAATGGTACTTTGGTTTTGAATACTGTTCATAGGTAGTTTAAATGGCTATTTAATTTCGGTTATTATGAATGCTTGAAGTCTGTGTACTTAAATATAAAATATATATATATATAGATATTGTTTAAAAAGACACTTAAGACTAAAGTCATGTGCTCTTAAATTGTCATTTCCGAGGTATTTAACGACACATCAGTTTTGCAAAGTACTTTTTATAGCTTTGATACTGACATACGAGCTTAGTTAATTTCTAACTTCTTGTAAAATAATTACAATTTTGATACCGACATACGAGATTAGTTAATTTCTAACCCCATTGTAAAATAATTACAATTTTGATACTGACATTCAAGATTAGTTAATTTCTAACTTCATTGTAAAATACTGTTAACACACCGGGCTGTATTTTCCAAGTTCCAGTTTCAGATATATTCCTTCAATGCCTGGCTTTCCGTATAAGGTATTATTTACATATCACCCTTGTTGATTGTTTTTATTTCCGTCTCTTTGTATTGTGTTGTTTGTTTGTCAGGCTACGTGGCATAGATTGATATTTTCCCAAGGTTGTGTTTATATGGTGGGCTACTGGGATTATTATTATTTTTGTTATTCAGTTGAGTTTAATTTGAACTATTCAGATATAGAACCTTTTATGGACCAGGTACATTATGTTAGTTGACATTTTGTGTGTGTAGATGTTCAAACTCAAGCAAATGACAGTGAAGTTGAATTATTTATAATCACAGTTTGAGATTAGGCAAAAGCATTCTTGTTAGGCTGTTTTAAACTCCATTTTCTAATCGAGTGTTCTTGTCAGGCAATTTGATTTGCGCGTTTAGCTGACTATTGCGTGGTTTAGTGACCGAGTGTAGCTTAGTTTGATATTACTGTAAGATAAATGTATGTTGCTTTATTTGCAAGACGTTATTTAAGATTGTGTGTGCTATTTGATTGGCAGACCTAGGAATTTGACTATTCTGAACAGAAAATAAGACAGATACAGTCAAACCTCTATTATAAGACCTTCCGTTAGAAGACCTCTCATTTAAGACTTTTTTTAATGGATTAATGTAGCTTACTATGTTTTATGTATAAAACTGACCTCTGTTTTAAGACCCATTTTTCTGACTTTTTGGAAGTCTTAAATAGAGGGTTGACTGTATTTACTGCCTACAAATAAATACTTAGAATAATGTTTTTCATGACAAAAATGGGGGCTTTAAAAAAAAAATTAAACATAAGATTTGTATGCCTCTAGCCTATATCTCTGTATGCCTATAGCATTGGAAAAAAAGAAAGTTGAGTAGTAAATAGAAACTTTGTTAATGGCATTTGCCACCAAACACTTGATGACAGGTCTTGTGAATTTGCTCCTAAACTTGTGTCAATAAGAACAGGTTTGTTTTAGGGCTGGTGCAATGTGGTAGCTGTTTAGCTTTTAATATGCTGGGTGCGCATGAGGAATGTATGACATCTGTGGGGTGTGTGACATGTTGTATGTCCTTTTCCGTGTGTCCGTCTGTCCGCGAAATGTGAGTACTGCGTTGCTGTCTGTGTCGATGTGTCGGGCGTGTTTTGTAGAGACAGTTAACTGTAGTCCTGGTGACCTCTTTGCTCTGTATTTTCAATTCATTTATCTGTATATTTTTGACGTGATCTTGCTGACTTTGCACGATGACATGCATGTAATGTAAGTGCTATTTTAGGAGTGAGCGTGGAGTAAGTTGACATCTCACTCTTTCGTTTTTTCGTTTTCATTTTTTTTTTCTTTCACTGGTTTAGGTGCTGAGTGCTCATTTTCGTTGTCATCCATCATTGTTATCTTTTTTTTTTAATTGATTGCCAACTTATTTCCTCTTCAACCTGCAAAAAAAAAGAAAGAAAAAGCTCCTTCTGATCATGCCGTTTGTACATGCACTTTTCTGTTGTTTTATTTTATTATTCTCCATTGGAAGATACCGGCGGTGTATCCTTCCCGTGTATACTCATTAGCAGCTTTTGTGTTCTGGTTAATTATTTTACCTTGGGTGTTGCCGAGACTTTGGACATACTGACGCGGACAGCTTCAATCCACCGACAGCGTAATTTATTCCAGCTCGAGAACCATGCCGTGTTTGATTCTTGCGTGACCCATCGGACATGTTTTCCCAGGCATCAGAATTGTTAGAGGATTAAGAATTTCTGACAGAGGATTGGCTTCTCTTGTCAGAGGTTTTGCCCTTTTAATGAGTGTTATCCTTTGTGTTAAATAGCATTTTAAAGTGATTTTCACTATGTCAAGCCTTTTTGGTGGTGTTGGGAACTCATTTCAGTGTTGTCCCTCTTCAGTCTAGGGCCTTGATGGCTCTTTTACCGCAGTTTTCAGAGGATTGGACTTCAGACTATTCTGATGCCTGTTTCTCGCGTTAGGTTGATCATAGAAGCATGTTTTGGTTGTTTCTTAACCCTTTCACTTCCAGACATATTTCAGCTAAACATTTCCTTTAAATTTACCTGGGTAGAGAACAAAATCCATCTGCAGTAGTGTGGATTCTTCCGTGACATATATAAAATAAGGTCTATTCTTACTTCCCCAAACTAAGACAATAGGGTCTTTGGATAATATACCCCAATTTGATGCCTTTTAGTGACATAGGTGTTAAAATCACTGTGGTGCAAAAATGCGACATTGGTGTGTTTTTTATCAGAAACGTCTGGTGGTTTTGTACACATTTTGAAACCTGGTTTTCATTTTCTCATTTCGCCGATTTCCTGAGTATATGCAACTTCAAATTTTCATAACTTTGCAGCAAATTGTCCGATTTACAAAATGTCTGGTTTGTTGGAAAGCTCTTTCAATGCAGAATAATAATTTGTTAATAACTCGAAGGTGACCCCTGGGACAACATGACTCAATTTGTGGTGACGGGTCACATATGAGCTACACGACTCTGTATGGGTATGCAAATTGGCCAAAGAAAACAGAATATGGCATATACTAATACAAAGATACACATTTTTGAATTCCCAAATCATATCCATTTGAAACAAATGAGTATATCGCTCATATTAGCGCGTACAATTAGGAAAAGAAGAAGGTATATTAAGAGAGGTTCCACTGTACCACTAATGCGCTTTATAAGCAAATACAGTGGAACCTCCCTTATAAGACCTTCAAAAATCCAAAATGAGATCTGATAAGGGAGGGGTCTTATAAGGGAGGTAATTTTAATACTTACAAAGAGGGGCAATGTCTCAGAGAAGTAGGTCTTATATGGGAGGGAGTCTTATAATGGGAGGTCTTATAAGGGAGGTTCCACTGTACCACAAATGCAATAATCAAAACGAACGAAGCTCAAAACGGGATCCTTGTTTCTGACTCATGAGTTGATGAAGCTTTGGGCGTTTTGTCAGTCATCTGAGAGGTTGACCTGAATCCACAGCTTTCAGTAGAGGTGAACTTTTTTGTGAGGCAAATTTGAATCGAAGATGGGTCACATAAGAATCAGACATGTCAAGTTTGTAGTTCAAGTGAATATGCTTAAATTGTAATGGCTGGTAGGTTTTTAGGAATTATTGATAGCCCGTGGTTCCTTTGGGGTATTTGATGGATGAGAGAAAGCAGGAAAAGAGAGAGAGAGGGAGGGAGAGAGAAAGAGAGAGAGAGTATGTGCACTCATAGTGTGAAAGAGAGAGAGAGAGAGAAATAATATGATTTTAGAGTGTCTGCCGCTAAATGCTTTTCTTCATCATACCAAATTTCAGGTAAAAAGATATGTTACAATTTTTATACATATGAAAAAAAAAGTTGTGTGAAAAAGGAAAGTAGAGAAATAGAGAAAAAATTTAAAACATACTAAATGCACACCCACTGTCTGTGTCAACAATGTCAGAGTTATTAGTTTACAATTGCCGTTGTTTCACAAATGTTAGCTTTTTTCACATTGTTGACTTTCTCTTTCAAAGTAATTTTATGAGAATAATGCTTTGTTTGCTTCCATTTGGCTCTGATCCACTCATTGCTAGGTGATTGGTGTCGTAATCAACTTTGGTGGAGGGGAGTTAATTAAAAAGAGAGTTCTCCCCCTTTGTTCAATTTCGTAATTTTATGACCGATTTACTTTAGTAGAGTAGATACTTTGTTATGCAATGTGTGTTGATAAGGCAGGCGGGAGACGTGCGGTGAGAGTGGAGTGGTCAGTGCGTGTGTTGTTGGCTTTAGTGTCCCTCCTTTGCACCTTCGCTTACATACCTTCCACATACAGTCACCACCCACCACTACCACCCACCCTCCCGCACCCCTATGTACACAACTGACACTTTCAATCTACATTTGGATAGTCAATAACAACCCCCGTAGATTTTTTTTTCTTCTCTTTCCACGTATCTTTTTCATGAGAACATTATGTTAGATGTTTCACAGTGAAGATGTTCAGTAATGCTTTGTTGAAACGAGCTGTCAGTTATTTCACAAAAATAATATTAAACGAGTTGTTCATGGTGGATTGGAGTTATCCGTTACAGTGTTGCGTTATGTAAAAAAAAATCCTAAACAGCTTATTCACCATGCATGACTGTTTTTTTTTCCTTGTGTAACACTAGAATTGCTGTTGACTAACTTGACTTCATTGGACTGTTCTTGTTTTTTTATCAGGCCGTTTTTTTTATTACAAACTTTTGGTGATCCATTTATTAGTATCTTGCCTCTCTGGCCTTGGGTCGATTTGTTGTTGTTGTTGAAGCGCTTGTGTTGTTTGTTGGCTTGGATCTTGAAGATGATGCGAGTGTTGCTAGGTTGCTCATTACGTAAAGATGCTATCGCAGCATGGCAGGGTTAATGTTAAATTTAAAAAAAAAATAATGCTACCAAAAAGAGCAGATCGGTGGAAATGGAAAGTATAAAGCTGAAAGGGAAGAAAAGCAAGTGACTGGTGTGTGTTTGTGTGCGTGCGTATGCGTGTGTGAGTGCGTAAGCACTTAAAGTATGGGTGTGTGTATCTATCTATGCACTCACATTGGTGTGGAAAAAGACTTAAAGAAAGATTCACCTTCTGAATTATTCCTTCAAAAAATCAGGGATAGCCTCAATCAATTAACTACTAAAGAAAGCATCGGAAGTGTTGGGCGCGTCACCAAGACAGAGACCGTGAGAAAGAAAGAGAGAATAAAGTGTGATTGTGCAGGAGAGAGAGAGAGAGAGAGAGAGAGAGTGAGGGAGGGACATCATGAAGAAAAGATGGCAGTGTTTGTGAATGAGTTTGGAAGAAGCCAAGTGAATGTATTAGGTATTAGGTATTAAGTACATTATAGTCACAGAGGCGTCTCTGTGAAATTTGTGTTGCTCCCACCTGGAGAGCTCGTCACAGCCAGAGGTGCGCCACCCAATTTGTTTTTGTTTTTTTGCAATGTGATTTTTGTGTGACTGATGAGGAAAGAGGGGGGGGGGTAATTTTTGACCAAACGACAACTTTTTTGTTGCCACTGTGTATGCTAAGTGCATGGGCACACAGGACCTTTATTTATCGTCTCATCCGAAAGACTGAATGTGAAGCAGTGTGTGTGTGTGGGGAGGGGGTCACCCGAAGTGTGCATCGAAGGTGGGGGATAAGACGATGCAGCAGGGCTGGGTGTAACTGGAGACTGTGTGTGTTTGTACAGGAAGGACTCGATCCTCCAGCCAGTCCGCTCCGGCTTCTGGGGGGACCGCCAAACCAGCCAACCCCGCTCAGCCGCCGACCAAGGGCAGCAGTTCTTCTTCCAGCGCCCCTGGCAAAAATCAACCGGCCTCGGCTAAAAGTCAACCGGCCTCGGCTAAAAGCCAGGCTGCTCCGGCTAAAAGTCAACCGGCCTCGGCTAAAAGTCAGCCAGCTCCAGCTAAAAATGAGCCTGGTCCGGCCAAAGCCCAGGTTAAAGGCCAGAATGCTCCCGTTAAAAACCAGCCTGCCCAAGTTAAAGGCCCAAGTGTCCCAGTTAAGGGTCAGGCCGCGCCAGTTAAAGGCCAGCCTTCCTCGGGAAAGGGAGCTCCTCCCGCCAGTGTTCCCGCAAAGGTGACCACGACACCGTCCAAAGGAAAGGCGGCGGCTGTTCCTTGGGGAGGGCAGGGAGACGGTCAGATTCAGACCAAGGCCAAGGTACAACACGATTGAAAACAATATCAGACCTGTTTACCTTTACGATTATGCCGTAATTTTTACGAAACCAAAGTCAAATTACGATAACTACGGCGACGAAAAAAACACGCACGAAAAAAAAACAACACTACAGTTGTGTCGGCAAGCAATGCTTTTGAAACAATGCGGTGAAAAGTCATTCCGGTTCCCAGTCATTCTGTTTCAAGATGGCGTCAAAGCAACTGCGTGGTGAGATCACAAGCAGTTTGAACAGGTTAGTAAGCTGAGTTTGAAAGAGAAAAGGCCAATACAGTGGTCGCCGCTTTATAAAACCGCGGTTAATAGAGCCAGCCGCTTATTAAAGCCGATTTCTTACGGTCCGGATTTTTCACTATATGTTATGATTTTAAAAAAGCCGCTTAATAAAACCACCCCGCCGTTTATTAAAGCCACTTTTCTCAGAGAAATCACATAGTTTGTGACTAAAACTCACACGATTTTGTTTTTTTTTCTTTTCTTTTCTTTTTTTTTGGCGTGAAAATATGTCACTTGTGTCACTCAAGACATATTTATGTGCACGCTCACGTGTATCACGAAGTAACTGAGTTTAGAAAAGAATGTCAGTCAATAAAAACCAAAACAAAAGTTCAACATTGTGTAAGAGGCCTTGTGAAGTTGTGTTTAGATTCAAGCAAGTGTAAATGACGAAAGAAAGTGTGAAAGTGTGACTGACGTAAACAAAAGAGAAGCAAAAAAAAATGTTCGAAAATGACGTAATCCTGGACCGCCGGTTATTAAATCCGCTGCTTATTAAAGCCATTTTTCGTCGGTCCCAAAATGGCTTTATAAAGCGGCGACCACTGTACATGGTTTAAAAAATGTTTCTCCCAGTGCACTATTGCTTGCATATAATCAGGTTATGTGAAGAAAAAGAATCGGCCGCGCGTTGGATTACGTTTTTTTCTTTAAAATTACTATTTTTTGTTTCATAAATTACAAATTTGCAAAATAGGGGTAAACAGGTCTGCAATATGATAGGCTAGGTCTGTCTTTAGGCTGATTGTCATCTTTTTTTGTTTCCTTTTGTTAGTTAATTCTTCGGTGTCTATGGTCAAACGAGTTGTACTGTTTTTGTTGTTGTTTTCAGGGTTTGGGACGTTGTTAAGAATCATTGATGTGTGTTTTGTTATACTTGGTCGAATTTTATGTGGTGACAGTCCTGAGGTAACCATAGCTGTTGACGGGACTATGACAGACTAACTAACTATGGTCAAGCGAGTCTTTTGTTGTCTTCTGACCAATTTGTAAACAGGGGGAAAAGAGTTCTGTAGCACACCAAAGGGTTAAACAAAGAGAGCAAAACCGACGAATTCCTTAGGTAAGCCGCCCAGACGTCTTTATTCTCGTGATACGGTATTCTTTATTTACGAAGATTTCACACATTTTGATAGAAGTTAGTTTAATGTGCGGAAATGTTTGTAAACGATTGTTGCGTGTGCTGGCTGCACTTCGGCTGTTTAGCGTGTCGCATCACCTATGTCATTGCTTTGCCTGCCCCGTGCACCATTGCCAGTATGCATGGACACCCTGCGCTTGCAGCCTGGCCTGGGCAGACACACACACACACACACACGCGTCAACTTTTTTTTTGTTTTTGCGTATGTCATGTCTTTATTGGATGGGATAGTCTGCTTTTTGGCTTTTGATGAGGTTTTTTCGCCACACTTGTTGATTTGCAAATTTCAGAGGATTGCATTTGAACATAGCTGGCAGGGGACAGTCTGCCTTTTGACTTTTGATGAGTTATTCGCCACACTTGTTGATTTGCAAATTTCAGAGGATTGAACATTATAGCTGGCACACGGCCGTTCAATTTGGATCGTTTAGTTCCCACATATGCGCTATCGTGAAACCCACTCACCTCCTCCTCTTTTGCATCTCCTTCCTTCCCCATCCATCCCTCCCTCCCATTCCTTGACCGTAGCAAGACTTCACGCGGCAGCAAAGGTAGCACGCAGGCAGGATTTCACAAGTGGGCTGCTACAGCCAAAGTTCTATTTGGTCGCTGGCAGCTTGCTTACTACACACGCGCGCAGCAGTGCAGCAAGGCTTGGTGGCTTGAAGAGTATAGCCTAGTAAAGAGTGTTCCTCTTTGCTTTGTGCTGTGGAGAAACTACACACTGACACTAGTTGTCTTTCAATTTAAATTGCTCAGCTACCGTTCGACTGAGCACCTAACTAACTACACACTTTAAACACAAGATGACTCTAGAACTTATATGTAAAAGCACACTTATCAACACTGGCTACTTTAGACAGAACACGCCGAGGAAAATGCCACATAAATCTGTGGTACTGAGGGAAAAACCTAGGCCTTTAAAATAGCGCGCACTGCTGTTCTATTCCAACCCTGAGTGCTATAATGTACACAAAGCGTGGTTTATTAATTAACACTAATTACACCACAACTAGCTTTTGGTTCGAATCACTGTTCACACAATGCTGTTCACCACACACCTATGTATGCTCACACCAAAATGTTTGGCAAATCGAAAGTCTGTTTAGAAGCAGTGGACGAAAACATACGTAGCACAAATTCCACTCTGTTTTCCCACTTGTTTCTGGCGCTTCCAAGAGGTTGAGTCATTCGCATTTCCCGCCTCTGGAAGCCTAGCGGGCAGCAACTAAAGAGTCTGCAAATGCCAGTTTTGTAAAGCCGTGGGCAGGGGATTCGTTGTGGTGCCTTTCGTTTCTGAGTGTGATCTTCACTGCCAAAAAGCATTTTAAAGCAATTTCTTACTGCATTATTACATGTTTTTTGGTCATGTTGGGGGCTGATTTCAGTGTTGTCTGTCTACGATGTGGGGCCTTGGTAGCTCTGTTATTGCTGCGGCTTTCAAAGGAATCAACTTCAGACAAATCCATGGGTGCTACTCTTTCATTTTTACACTGATTTCAGTATTTTTAACCTTACCAGAAACTGAACTTCAGGTGTTTTTTTTATTCTTCAACAAACAAGCAAACAAAAATTGACCACAAGCGATTTGGGGCGTTTTGAACTTGGCGGTTCTATGCAAGGCTTATCAGACTCAAATTGTTTCTGTCTATCGTTATAACTGTCTATCTTTCTCGCATTGATGTGTGTTTTGCTATACATGGTCCTTATCTTTCTCTCTTAACTTGCCCCCCTGAATCGTCCGACGGGGCTCTGCCCCTGTACCCTGCCGGGGCCATGGGTCCCTGGACCCCTGCCTTTCAGTTGTTTTTTTTCATTTGGTGGAGTTGCACCCATGCTCAGAATCTGATGCCTGTTGTGACAGACGGAGGATGGAGCAGTCAAGAAGGGAGCAGCTGCCTCCAATGCTGCACCAAAACACGGAGCTCAGCCCAGTGCTGCTAAACCTGCTTCTGCAACTACCACCACTCAGAACCGCCAGGTAGGGCCACTTAGCAACACATACTTTGTCACCAAAATGGGGTAATTGCCTTAACCCTTTCGCTGCCAGCCATTTTCTAGCCAAAAAATACCATTAACCCTTTCGCCGCCAGCTATTATTCAGCCAAAACATATTACTAAACTTACCTGAGTCACAGAGAGAAAAAAAATCTGCAATATTGCAAATTTCTCTGTGACATGTATAACATTAGGCCTATCCTTACCTCCCAAAATTACAAAAATATGGTCTTCAGATAACAGGCCCTGATTTGATGCTTTTTAGTGACATGGGTGTTAAACCATTGTGGTTCAAAAATGCGACATTGGCGGTGAAAGGGTTAAGAATAACGGGGTAGATAAAGAAATTATGTGCAATGTTGGAAATTCCTCTATGACATGTATAACAACATGCCTATTCTTAACCTCCCAAAATTCAGAAAATAATGTCTTCTGATAACAGGCCCTGATTTGACGCCTTTTGGTGACATGGGTGTTAAGCCATTTTGTGGTGCAAAAATGCGACATTGGCGGTGAAAGGGTTAAAGCTGACTCACATTATCCAACCTTTTATTAGTCGAAAGAAAATTCAGTTGTGAACTCCATTCAACTAGTTGTGGCCGTGTGCCGCCTTCACACTATCAGCAAGCATTGCTTGTTTTCCCACAACTGCCTGAGTGAGTTGGAAGTAAATGGTGCAGTCGCCAAATCACTTCCGACCGGTTTGAAGAATCTCAATTGACCAAATTTTGCATTTGTGATTTCTACTCACTCTGTCGAAAGAAAGGAAAGCTGTGGAAAGGTGACAACCAGCTCCGTTCGACTGAGTCAAATAGTCTGAGGAGGCTTGAACTCAGACTTGGGCAGTTTGGAGATAATCAGGCATGAGGTTTTTCAGCCTTTAGCCCGATTTCAGGCTTTAAAATGGCCCCAGAGGTCACTTTTTTTTATATAAGTGAATTAAAATGAACTAAATATATAACTTCTGTTTCCATTGGTGTTTCCAAGGTTTAGATTACAAAAAAAGCTTCAGTTTCATGGGGCTTCAGCTTTTTATCAGCCTTTTTCGGCCATGTACTATTATTATTAATTATTAATGTCTGTGTGCAGGCCACAGCCACTGGCAAGAAGGAGGCTGCAAGGCAGGAACAGACCAAAAGGTACACACTGTTTTGAAAGGAAATGGCTCTTTAACTGGGAGTTCTGTGCTTTATCACTGGAAAACATTGAAGAGTGACGAAGAATCTTCTTCTTTTATACACACACACAAAAACGCGCACGTGCGCACACTTTTTCAGCTCGCTTTAATTAATTTATTCCTTCTTTTTTTTGAAAGCCTAATATCACCACTGTTGTGAACAGACTTTAAATTAAATAAATCAGATCAAATCTTCTTCTTCTTCTGCGTTCCCTAGCCAAAAGGCCGTAATGGGTAAGGTGTCCGTTTTAAGTTTTTACTGGTCTCCCCGCTGCGCACAGCCGACATTCCGATTTCGGAGGAGCTCAAAAGAGAAAATATTTAGAATTTTTTTTTTTAAAGGCAGGAGAATGGGCCAAAGTCAAACAAATAGATGACTGAAACTAAAGTCCCCTGAAGTTGGAATATGGCCGCCCCTGCGGTGGGGCCCTTTAAAAGCAGCCATAGGGTATGTGTGGGCTATTGCGACACATTTTCTGAAGGTCTCTAGAAGAAGCGTGTTTTCTCAAAATAGGTGGACTTTATCATTGGCTAACGTATATCAGGTTCAACATTAGCCACTTCTGATTGGTTACAGCTGATGTTTGTGAACCAAACAAGAAGCTAAATATTCACAAAAATCGCCTGAATGAGCTAAGGGTGTATGTGTTCAAAGGCGACAGTGTGTGTGCAAATACAACAGTGCTATGTAGGCTACTGCAAACCCTGATAGAGTTGTAACTTCTGACCCCACCGAACCCATGCATGAACACACCTATGCTCACACACAGTTTGAGTCACACACGCACTACAAACGGACACAAATACACACAGATACATACAGAAACACGTAGACACACTGATTGCAGTGGTCTTTACCTGATTTTACGAAGAAAACTGCAATCAAATAGGGCTGTCGCAAATGCACACACCTGTCACCAGCAAACTTGGTGTGTCCATTTGCATTTATTTTTAAAGGTGAACAATGAACTACGATCTTATAGTAACCCCAAAATAGCATTGCAAAGCACACACTGTAAAATTATACTTCACACTGATCCAATACAATGAAGCAGTGTGTTTTTTTGGCAGCAGACGACGCGTTAGACACACAGTGGCGTGCAAAACCAGTCCCGTACCAAAACAGTACGAGGCTTTCGGTCAGTAAAATATGGTATTTCAACCAACAGCAAAAAAAGGCACAAAAATGTGTTAACACTCTACATTCTGCCCTCGTCTTTCTTCCCAGGGCTTCGACGGAAACTCTAAACAACAGCACAGCTACCACCCCCGCTGCCCCCAAACCTCCCCCCACCCCCAAAGAGGAGGTGAAGGAAGGAGGGGGGGAGGGTGCGGCGAGGGAGGGGGACAAAGGTGGCCCTGTGGTCTCCTTCTCTCTGAAGAAATCGACCAACAAGGTGTCCGCGGCCGTGGCGGCTTTCACGCCCGAAGTGACCGATGCTGACGATGCTGAGGTGGACACCGCGCCGAAAATGAGCCTGCCCCTTCTGTCGCCTTCTCACAGGTGAGTCAGTGATGGTGATGATGATGATGATGATGATGATGCTGCTGCTGATGATGGTGCGGAGGTGGACACCGCGCTGAAAATGAGCCTGCCCCTTCTGTCGCCTTCTCACAGGTGAGTTGGTGATGATGATGATGGTTATGATGATGATGATGATGATGATGATGATGATGATGATGATGATGATGATGAGGTGGACACCGCGCCGAAAATGAGCCTGCCCCTTCTGTCGCCTTCTCACAGGTGAGTTAGTGATGATGGTGATGATGATGGTGCTGATGATGATGGTTATGATGATGATGAGGTGGACACCGCGCCGAAAATGAGCCTGCCCCTTCTGTCACCTTCTCACAGGTGAGTCAGTGATGATGATGGTGCTGATGATGCATTGTTGTTGGCATTCAATCATTTTTGACTCACTCGTGTTAACGAAAGACCTACCCCTTCTGTTAACGAAAGACCTTCCCCGTCTGTCGCCTTCTCACAGGTGAGTTAGTGGTTATGATGATGATGTCAGATGATGATGATGGTATTTATACCGAGTTGATGCAGATGAGATCAATTAGGCTTTATACTGCTTCTTCGCGACGTACAAGGGCGCTAATTTTAATGTTGGTGGCACGCAGAAGTCAGTATCGCAAGTCAGGGGCAGAGAATGTTCAGTATTGTAACTGATTTGGTTTATCAAAATCTTGTTTTTTTGTTTTGTTTTTTATTTTTTAAATCTTACCTCTATCTTTGCTTCATTTTTCAAATGGAATTAAACATCAGGTTGTTGTTTTTATAGTGTTTTGGATTTCCCCCTCCCGTCACGTTATTTGTAAATTTTCCTGAGACTTTGTGAAATCCTGCGGTCATTTTTATTTTATTGCATTATGGAATTATATATAAAAAAGTGCAACATGGTGATGATTAGACATGCTGCTGTAGATGAGTGCGTTCATGTGAAGATGAACAGCCTTAGATGTGTTTGTAAAGTGCAGTTTGTGTTGATGAGAAATGTGTGCAGAAGAGAGGCAAAGAGTTGTCTTATGCTGTCTCTGTGTTACAGTGAGGAGGGTGAAGAAAGAAAGGGAGGGGACGTCAATGGTCCAGCCCCGCCGTCCAGCACTGACCCCGGCGGCGACCTGATGAGCTCCTTCGTCAAGGTGGTCAGCTGCAAAGACGACGCGGTCACCCTGGACTGGCCGGCCGAGATGGTCAAGTACACCAGCACCCTGCCAACCGTGCCCTACAGCTGCAACCCCCTGCACTTCGACTTCAAGATGCTGCTGCGCGCAGCGGGCCAGACCTCGGAGGCAGCAGAGGGGGCTGGTGCCGCGGCCCAGGAAAACGCTGGGGAGCCAGGGAAAGGATCGACGGAGGGCAAGGGAGAGAAGGAGAAGAAAGCGGGCAAGAAGAAGAAAAAGAAGAAGAAGAAGAAACGCCGGCACAGCCAGAAGGTGGAAGGGGGGGTGCAGGACGGACAGGCGCCGGACGGGGAAGGAGGAGCGGAGAAAGCGGGAGGAGGAGGGGAGAAGAAGAAGAGACACAAGCGCAAGAAGAGGAAGCGCAAGAAGGAGAAGAAGGCCGCGGAGGGCGCCACCGTAGACGGGGAGGAAGAGAAGGGGGTGGTGAACAGCAAGGGGGAGAAGGGCTCGGCCCACCACCGGAAGCGGTCCAAGCGTAAGCGCACCCACAAGGAAGCCCTGGAGGGCCCGGGCCCGGGGGAGGCCAACCATGCCGGAGACGCTGTGGACGGGGACGTGCCCAACAACAAGAAGCCCCAGCAGCGCAGCAGCAGCAAGCGCTCGTCCCACAAGCACCGCAAGAAGCACGGCAGCAGCCGCAGGAACTCCTCCCGCAAAGGCCCTTCCTCCAACGCCAAAGGCGAGGGCAAGTCCAAGCCGAAGGCGAACCAGCCCAAAGTGAAGATCGACTACAACGAGGCCGACGCTGAGCACGAGGCGGCTGCTGAGGCCTCCAAGCAGGACACGGGGCCGTCCAGGGTGAAAAGGATCAAGAAGATGAAGGTGCCCCAAATCACCGAGCCCGGCAAGGCCGAGGGAGACAAGACCAAGGAGCTCCTCGCGCCGGGAATGGACGGGCTGAAGACTTTGAAGCCAGGCCCCGAGGATGCCGCTCTCGCCCAGAAAGGCGAGAAGAAGAAGAGCCCCGGAGCCAAGCCGCAGACCCTGGGGAAAGAAGCGGCGGCGGAGTCGGCTCTCAAGTCGCCCCAAGATCCGAGACGCAAGAAAGAAGCGGAGGTGGGCAGCACGCCCAAAGGAGGAGCGGGGCAGGCCAACTCTGTGAGGAAGCGGCAGACCAGCACGTCCAGCACGGAGTGCCAGACGCCCAACAAGGCGGCCAAGCTGAGCGAGGACAAGGAGGACAAGACAGCCCCCAAGGCCCAGGACACCTGGAGCAAGCTGGAGGGACTGTACGAGAACAGGCGCCCCGACAACAGTACCAAGTCCAAGTGGGACACCAGCGACAGCGAGGACGACACCGCTCGCAGAGACAAAGCAGCAGGGGGGGACCCCTCGCAGCAGCAACAACAAAAACCGAAGGAGGAGGAGGGGGAGGGCAAAGCTCCGAGCGTTGCCCCAGTGGCGGCAGAAGTCGTGGGCAACGGGAACCCGGCTCACAACAACAGCACCAAGTCAGCGGTGGGGCCGGAGGCGGGAAAGCACCGCCGGCCATCCAGGGGCAAGAAGAAGTACAGCTCCGAGTCCAGTCGCTCGCGCAGCAGGGACTCGCGCTCCCGCTCCCACGGCTACTCCCGGTCGCGGTCAGACTCGAGGTCGTCGAGGTCGAGCTACAGGAGCTACTCGGGGTCCTACTACAGCACGTCCCGCTCGCGGAGCCGGTCATCACGCAGCTACTCTCGGAGCAGCTCCCGGAGCAGGTCCTACCACCGCCGGAGCCGCTCCTACTCCAGCTACTCGGGGTCCAGCTACTCCAGGTCGCGCTCCTGGAGCTACTCCCGGAGCAGGTCCCACTCCCGCTCCCGGTACAGTTCCCGCTCCTCCAGAAGCAAGTCGCGTTCCCGCAGCAAGATCCGCAACCGGCGGCGAGGCCGCAGGTCTCCCGTCAGCAAGTCCCTCTCCCTCAAGGACAAGGTGGAGACCAAGGGCAGCGATCCGACGGAAATCCCGTTGCCGGTGGCGACACCAGACGTGGCGGAAGCGAAAACGGAGGTGGACAAGCTAACCAGCATTCCCCTGCCCACGCCCCCACCTACCGTCGCCACGGTGATGCCCGTCACCTCCACCACCCCCGGTCCTTCCACTGAAAGTAAAGAGGACCCTCCCCCTCTGATCCCCCCTCCCCCTCCCCCTGTCAAAGCGGACAACGGTGCGCCGGGGAACCCTCCGGGTGATGCCAGTCCTCGCAGCGCTGCAGGCTCCTCCGCTGCCCCACCTCCAGGAGCACCCCCCCTTCCAGTCCCCCCGGGGTCTGTCCCCCCGCAGCATCCGCCCGCGGCCAACAACGCAGAAACCCCCTCCCACAACCCAGGACCTCACAACAACGTGAACAACCCTCAGGGTCCTCCCCCCCATAACAACCCGCCCACTCCCCACGGCAACCCCCATGGCAACCCCCACATGCAGCATCATCCCATGGACGGCCCCCCGCCCCGGTTCGACGGGCCTCACCAGCGCTTCCCGGGGCCCCCTCCCCCCCACTCCCACTTTGACGGCCCCCCGCATCATCACCCCCACTTCGACGGCCCGCATCCCCCGCACTATGACGGCCCCCCTCCACCCAGGTTTGACGGGCCTCCCCATGGCCCCCGATTCGATGGACCCCCTCCGCCGCACCGGTTTGACGGTCCCCCCATGGGTTTCGACGGGCCCCCTCACCGCATGGGGCACGGCAACCCTAGGGGCATGCCCCCACCCCGCGGGATGGGTCCGCCCGGGTTCAGGGGACCCCCCAGGGGAATGTTCCCCCCTCGGCACGGACCGGGCATGGGTCCGCCCGGACCGGGCCACAGAATGGGTCCGCCGGGGCCGCGAGGCCCTCCGGGTCCCCACCCCATGGGTCCGCCGGGGATGGGTCCGCCGGGTCCCCGCAACATGGGTCCCCCGAGGCCGGGGGGACCTCACGGGCCTCACCCTCCCCCGGGACCAGGCCCCCATCCTGGACCCGGGCCGAGAGGGCCGCCGGGCCCCAGAAGCCACCCAGGACCCCGTGGCCCCCCCGGGGAAGGTCCCCCGCCGCCTTTCCCTCCACGCCCGGGAATGGGACCCCCACCCAGACCGGGTCCGGGGGGTCCTCGAGGCCCCCCTCACCCCCACCCACCCCACCCCCACGGTGGACCAGGCCCGGGCATGCCGCCTCCCCATCCCAACATGGGAGGCCCCCCTCCTGGCTTCAGGGGCCCCCCTCCCCCCAACATGGGCCCTCCCCCGCCTTTCCCTCCCCCCGGAGGGGACATGGGACCCCCCCTGCCCCACAGCGCCGCACCTCCTCCGGATCAAGGACCCAGGATGCAGCAACCCCCACCCCCCCACCACCACCACCTCCTCATCCTCAAACCCCGCCCTCCCCCCCCATCCACCAACCCCAACCCGCCGCCGCAAGAAGCCCCGGAGAAGGGCTCCCCCCCGCCCCCCGCCCCTCCCCCCGCCCAAACCCCCGTCCCCCCAGCCCCCCTCCACCCCCGAAGAAGGAGGAGGAGATCAAGCCAATGCAGCCGCTGATCCCGCCTGAGCAAGCGGGCCAGTACCGCAAGCTGCAGGAGCAGGCCCAGAAGCACGCCAAGAAGCAGCTGCGGCGCCAGCAGCAGCGGGAGAAAGGGGAGCCCGAGGAGTCGTCCTCCGACAGCGAGGAGGAGAAGGAGCAGCGGGCCTCGGCTGGCGGAGGGGGCGAAGGTGAGCCAACACAGTCTTTGGGGGGGGGTCACTCGTGTTGACAAACTTCGATTTGAATAATTAATGATTTGACAGGCATGGTAGACCTCCGCGAATCGCGGAAAATCCGCGAAACAGTTTGAAACAAAATTATTAAAAAATGCAAATGGCATGAAAAAGTGAAAATTTCACTCTCATTTATTGAATTTTCTTCGGCCCCCTGGACCCCCAGACATTTTCCTTGAAAACCACTTTGCCCCCACTGCCTGTTTGAATAGTTAAATACGTAAAACAACACTGTAAACAGATAGCAAACATAACATTTTAGGGCTAATGTTAAGATCAGCTCCCTCCGCTGTTCCAGGGTGAAGTTGGCCAATCAGCTCCCTCCAATTTACCTTTTCCGTTATTGCATTAAGCTGATTGGCCAACTTCACCCTGGAACAGCGGAGGGAGCTGATCTTAACATTTGCCCCTTTTAGATTAGTGGGTTAGAGAGCATTCAACAGGCAACATGAGTTAAGAAACTCCTCAACACTGAAAGCCTTGATAGCTCATTGGTAGAGTGTCTGTCTCTCATGCCAATGGTTCGGGGTTCGATTCTCGGCACGGGCACTTTTTTTCTGTCTTTTTTTAAAATTTGTATCCAGTGACGATAGTTTGATATGTACTTTAAAATTCCATTGGCAGTCTTGTACTTTAGACACCCCCCTCAATCTTTGTTAGTTGTCCCACATGTGCCTGTTCGAGTGAGCCTTGAAGGCTTTGCCTCTTGTTCTGTTTTATTATGGTGTAAGGGTGTTTTGCGCATTACAGTCAAGCCTCTACCAACGTGTATTTTACGGACTATAACAGTATAAGGCGATGCTTTTTTTTCCTAGACTCAGACCCCTGTGCCTTCGGATGGGGACTTAAAGCTAGTCTGACCCGTGCGCTTTTCGCATGTAAACATCCCACGGCAAAAAACGCAGTTTTGAATGAGAGGAGGTCTTGTGACAGAGTGTCTTATAACGGAGGTCAGTTTTACACATAAATTATAGTATCATATTGATGCATTGTATCTGTGGCCACCCCCAAAAAACCCCAAAAGGAACAAGGTGAAACTTCAAGGTCAAGGTCAGCACGGTGTTGATTAACGAAAGGAAGATTCCTTTTCAAGCCATCTACCCCTCTCTTAATTCCAAAATCCAAATAGTAGTTTTTAAGATAATCGATATACAGACACACTATTTGTTTTGCATATTGGATATGCAGATCGGTTTCTGTGCCTCTGGCACGGGTAAAAAAAAATCAGTATTTAATGAGGAGGTCAGTTTTACACAAATTATAGTATGATATTGATACATTGCATCTGTGCTCACCACCCCACAAAAGAAGAAGAAAAAAAAGCCGGATTGAATGATAGGTCTTTTGACAGAGGTTTTGATAACTGGAGGTCCAGTTTTACACAAATTATAGTAACCTATTTTCACATTGCATCTGTGGCCACCACCCCAAAAAAAAAGAAGAAATCAAAGCAGTTTTGAATGAAGGTCTTGTTGACAGGGGGTCTTATAACGGAGGTCAGTTTTACACAAATTTAGTATGATATTGATACATTGCATCTGTAGGCCACCCCACCCCCCACGAAGGTAGGGAAAAAAATATTTTACGATGAGAGTGCATGGTGTTGTGACATGACAGGGGGTCTTAAAATATGGAGGTCAACTTTTCACGTAAATTATTTGTGGTGATGGATTTTCGAATCTAGTCGACGACCCCCCAATGTGTTTCTCTCTCATTTCTCTTATCTTGTTAGTTTATGAAAAGCCAGGGTTGGCAACTCAGGGTATTATGACGGATTGGACTGGTATATATGTAGACCGCCGTCTTCTGCATTGCCCACCCACACTACCTGCCTAAAGAAATCTGGAAGTGAGGAATCTGAAGGCGTGCCGAGTGAGTTCATATGAAAAAGATCCACATATTTCTTACTTCCAAAGAAAAAACATAGAGCTTACTTTCAGGCGAAAGTATCCACATATTTCTTACTTCCAAACCATCCACATATTTCTTACTTCCAATCCATCCACATGTTTCTTACTTCCATCCAACCACTCCACTTCCCTTCTCCCCACTTCCACTATTTGTTTCTGCATATTGGATATGCAGATGGGTTTACCCTGAAGACTATTCACACGCCCCCTCCCCTATCAACTGAACTGTTGTGAACTGTCATCACCAACTGAACAAGGTGCCTCTCACTCTCAGCCTCACTGTAGCCCTCACACTCACAGTCTCCAGTTTTTCTTTAACCAGCTTTCCGGTGCGACCTATTTTCAGTTTGCTTTGACCTTGCCTCTCTTGAAATCAACCAATCATTGCAGTTCCCATTCAGCTTTGGTTGTAGAGGGGGGTCAAAGATCGGAATGTGAAATTTTCCTTCTTTCTAGAAGTGTTGAGTTAGCTGTTTTCGTCAATAGGTGTAGAAGTGTTGAGACTAGGAATCTGATATTTTACGATCGTTTAGTGAGTGTTTTCTTTTCTGAAAATATCAGTCCATAACTTTTCATAACTTTTTGTTTGGGAGTGTTCAAACTAAAGACCTGGAATGTTTTAACCTTGTTATTTTATTTATTGTTAATTTGTTGACAGCTTTAATATGGCCTTAACAGTGGTAACAATAGGACTATAAAGGACTTGGTTTTACTTTTGAAGTGAAGACAACAAAAACAAAGAAAGACAGTCAAAAAGCAAATTAAACAACAGGAACGCTTTTTGTTGTTGAAGTGAGGGCGACGAATAACAAGGAAACAAAGAATGAAATAAAAGAGCAAGAAAACATAACTTTATTTCTGGAAGTCAAAGTGACCAAACAAACAAGCAAATAAAACAAGAATTTTTTTTTTTCTGGCAGTGAGGATGAACAAAAAAAACCTTGTATTTCTTGGCACACCTAAATTAACCCACTCCAGGAGGTTCCCCACATTCACAACACACACAGGGACATCTTTACTGACCACTTAACTGGTGGCAAGGTGTTGTAGCCCTCACCGGGACAGTCTCCAGTTTTTCCTTTAAAACATATTTTCTCTGTGGAAGTGTTTTAGCTAAAGAATTGAAATGTTTTCATTTTCTGTGTAGAAGTGTTGAGACTAGGACTAGGAGTGTTTTCATTTTCGTTTGGGAGTGTTCAAACTAAAGACCGGAATGTTGAACCTTGTTATTTTATTTATTGTTAATGCGTTGACAGCTTTAATATGGCCTTAACAGTAGGACTATAAAGGACTTGGTTTTACTTTTGAAGTGAAGACAACAAAAACAAAGAAAGACAGTAAAAAAGCAAATTAAACAACAGGAACGCTTTTTGTTGTTGAAGTGAGGGCGACGTAACAAGGAAACAAAGAATGAAATAAAAGAGCAAGAAAACATAACTTTATTTCTGGAAGTCAAAGTGACCAAACAAACAAGCAAATAAAACAAGAATTTTTTTTTTTCTGGCAGTGAGGATGAACAAAAAAAACTTGTATTTCTTGGCACACCTAAATTAACCCACTCCAGAGAAATTTACTGACCACTTAACTGGTGGCAAGGTGTAGCCCGCACCGGGAGAGCGCCGGGGGCTGTCACGTTCGGTTGCTGGGTTTGACTTGTCCGGTGTTGAAGGTCTTCGTTGGTCTTCTTCGTTGGTTGGTCTCTTGGTTCTTTATCGTCTTGGGTCGACACTGCAGAGCTGGAGATGTGGGTTGTCGTCTCTCAGACAGCTCAATACGGAATGCCGTCTAGGCCAATGTAGCACCCGAAGCAGAGGACAATTCAGTGAGTACACCGACGTCACAACCGCTTCCGGTGCACAGAATATACGCACAGCACACAGAACGAAACATACGAAACATACACCACAGGTGCGACACAACAAAACCAAGCAAATTTTCTTTCCGGAATTCAGGGTGACAAAAAACACCCCCAAAAACCATGAACCGAGCAACGAGGCAACGTAACTTTCTCTCGGCAGGCGAAGGCGAATCGACGGTGGAGAGCGAGCGTGCGGAGATGGAGCGCGCGGCCTACGAGGCGGGCCAGAGCCTGCTGGAGGAGAGCCAGGCGGCGGGGGTGGGGGGGGCCACGATGCTGGTGCCCGCGGGGGCCCAGTCCCCGCTGCTGCAGCCCCAGCCCACCATGCTGATCTCCCCCCAGCCAGTGGCCTCTCCCATGTCCGTGGCAGCCACGCCCCACCTGTACCACGCCGCGCACCAGCCGGGGGGGCAGCCCATCCTGGTGCCTGCCGCCGCTCATCACGCCGCTCAGGTGAGAGACCCCTCGGCCCTGTAGTCATGGGTGGGGGGTTAGACATTCAAAACGGGGATTATTGGGCAGCTTAGGACGATAAATTGACCGCCAGAGGGCAGTCCAACCGCTAGGGGCTTATCACGCACTATTCTTATTTGGGCGTAGTGAGAGAGGGAGATGAGTCCCACCCTCTCTCTCTCTCTCACTACGCCCCAACTAAGAATAGCGCGTGATAAGCCCCTAACGGTTGGACTGCCCTCTGGCGGTCAATTTATCGTCCTAAGTTCCCATTGGTATGTGAATTAGGGTAAACAGCGAATCGTTTTGGGAGTTTAGTCTAATTTGCACACTCTGGCATGAGAATTGGAAAAGTGAAACAAAGTTGAAAAGCGGTGGTCTAGGGGTCGCAGAAGGCCCATAGTAGGGTCCAGAGGGTAATGTCGGGGTCCAGGGGGTAATGTAGGGGTCCAGGGGGTAATGCTGAAGCTTTTTTTGGTAATTGAAGCAATAAAACAGCATTAGAATGGCTAAATTTAGTTGGGTTTTTTCGTCAGACACTTTTTTCCAGCGGAAAAGCAATGTCATTTGGGCGGAAGGGGGGGGGGGGGGGGGGGAGAGAGGGAAAGGGTGTGTGTGTGTCTTTCGTACGAATAGTTCCCCCACCTGCTGGAAGTTCTGTGCTTGTAACCCTGCCACCCTCCTGTGCTTACTGACATCGACTATCTTTCTCCTGCCGTACTGGTCCACTCATCCTGCCTTTTGTTCCAGAAACGCGTACAAAGATTTTTCTCCAGCCGAAGACGGACACGCTGGGCCTAACTAATTTCTTTGTTAGGCGCATGACGGCAGCACGACACATCCATGCTCAGTCGACAAAGAAAAACCTGCGTTATGCCTCTCTCACTGTAGCGCGTTGTGTGTGTGTGTGTGTGTGCGTGTGTGTGTGTGTGTGTGTGTGTGTGTGTGTGTGTGTGTGTGTGTGTGTGTGTGTGTGTGTGTGTGTGTCAGAGAGAGAGAGTTGCTTTGTATATGCGTTCTAGCACTTTGTGTGTGTGTGTGTGTGCGTGTGCGTGTGTGTGTGTGTGTGTGTCAGAGAGAGAGAGTTGCTTTGTATATGCGTTCTAGCACTTTGTGTGTGTGTGTGCGTGTGCGTGTGTGTGTGTGTGTGTGAGTCAGAGAGAGAGAGTTGCTTTGTATATGCGTTCTAGCACTTTGTGTGTGTCAGAGAGAGAGAGTTGCTTTGTATATGCGTTCTAGCGCTTTGTGTGTGTCTGTGTGTGTGTCAGAGAGAGAGAGTTGCTTTGTATATGCGTTCTAGCGCTTTGTGTGTGTGTGTGTGTGTGTGTGTGTGTGTGTGTGTGTGTCAGAGAGAGAGAGTTGCTTTGTATATGCATTCTAGCGCTTTGTGTGTGTGTGTGTGTGTGTCGGAGAGAGAGAGTTGCTTTGTAAATAGCGTTCTTGCTGGTTGGTGTCATTTTTGAATGCTGTTTTTGTTGTCTATTTGTTGATGAGTAATTGATTGTAAAGCGCTTTGGGCTCATCTGAGGTAACGCGCTGTATAAATGTACTTTCTGTTTCTGTTTCTGCGTAATAGTCGAAAGGGCCACTTTTGTGGCAGTTTATATAGAAAAAATTACAATTATTATTATTTGTGCAGGTGAGCCTGGCGGCGGGGATGGTCTCCCCTCACCCGGGCGCGGCGGGCATGACCCTCCAGGGGGCGCCCATCATGGCCCTCCCGCAGTCCATGGTCGCCGCCCACGCCCACCACCAGCAGCAGCTCCAGGCCGCCGCCATTCCACCCGGGGCCGTGGCCCTGGTCCCCCACCCCCACCACCCGGGTCTGCAGATCGCCGTCAGTCTGGCCTCCCCCGCCTCCGCCGCCCACCCCGGTCTCCACACGGCCATGGCCATGCAGCAGGCTCAGGTGCAGGCTGCGCAGGCTCAGGCCCAGGCCCAGATGCAGGCTGCCCACGCTCAGGCCCAGGCCCAGGCTCAGGCTCAGGCCCAGGCCCAAGCCCAGGCCCAGGCTCAGGCCCACGCTCAGCCCCATATTTTGGCGGTGAACGCAGCTGGTGAGTGGTGGTTGGAATTGGGGAGGTTTTATTGATTTTATTGACTTTGAGTTGTGTATTATTATTACAGACGTGTTTACTGTACTCTTTTCGAGTAGTATTCTACTCAGTTTGGACCTCTACTACTATTAAAAATGGAAAATAATGCTCTAATTACTCATTTTCAGCGAACATTGTTTGATGGTTTAATGAATAAAGCTACACATTTTGCACCCAAACTACTCATTTCAGCTATCCAGACTACTCCAGACTTGTGTAGGGGGTAAGCAGGTCTGTTATTATTGTAGACCGAACATATTTAGTGGTGTAGAGTGGCACAGTGGTAGCGCGTTCGCTTCGTGTCAAGTAAACCCGAGTTTGAACCTGGGTACAGGGGATTTTTTCCTCTCATTCTGAACGTGGAGTCTTTCGGATGAGACGATAAACCGAGGTCCTGTGTGCCCATACATTTAGCATACGTTAAACCCAGTGGCAACGAAAAAGTTGTCATTTGGTCAAAATTTACCCCCCCCCCCCCCCCCCCTCATCAGTGACAAAAATCGCTTGCAAAAAAAAATTGGGTGGCGCGCCTGGCTGCGACGCGCTCTCCGGGTGGGAGCAACCCGAATTTCGCAGAGACGCCTCTGTGACTATAAAGTACCTAATACCTAATGCCTATTTGCTGCTTTATCTATCCACATGAATTAGTTATGGTCTCTATCCATGTTAACACTATTCACAAAATATCATTATATAGTCATGCACTTAACCCTTTCATCGTCAGCAATTTTCCCTAAAAATAGGGTAATACAGCTTATGTAAAGAGTAACGAGGTTGTTTTAACACATTCAAGTCGTTCCGGCGATATATGTCCGGAATTAATAGATAGCTGTCAATGTGAGGCATTTGCTTCAAGGGAAGTAAATCTGTGCACACTTGGTCACTTCTAAACTCGCTTCCCTCCCTTAGACAACAATATTGCCTCTGACTTTGCTTTTGTTGTGGGGAAGCCAATCGGTGTAGAGTTTTTCTATATAATGTCTATATATAAAAAAGTCTGATCTACCACTTCCCTATGTCTAAACCTGAAGTAAAAACCTGTAATCTTCTTTCATTTCTCCTTTTGTTTATGTATGTTTTGTTTGTGTGCATGGCTGGAGTGATTTGTGAGTTTTCTGAGTAATTCAAAGTCGTTGCGATGCGAATGAGTTAAAGCTGCCTTTTTGCTGTCATTTCAGGCCAGCAGGTGATGATCCCGGCCCACATGGCCGGGGTCGGCCTCCCGGCTGCAGCAGCCATGCCGCAGCCGGTGATGCAGCCGGCCATGCAGCACCTGCAGCACATTCCCGCCGGCCACACGGCCATCCAGCACCCGAACGGACAGATCGTGCTGGTGCCTCGCATACAACGACCGGCCATCTGAGCATCGAGATGATCTGCAACTTTTCCTGCTGTACAAGGATTTCCTGTTTTTGAATTTTACCAGAAAAGGAATTTCCTGGGTTTTTATAATTTGTCAAACAAGATCTTTGTGTGTCTACGGTATTTTTCAAACACTTTAATATAAGCATTTGTATAAATTGTGGAAAAAGCAAACTAAAATTCCTTCATTAGTCAGTTTTTGCTTCAGCTGCAGGGGGACATTACCCCCGGACCCCGGACCCCGGACTTTCAGTTTTTTTCTTTTTGTGTTGTAGGCCTTGCTTTTCGGCTTCATCGTGCAAACAAAACGCAGTTTAAGAGAGAGACAGTAGAGGTTCATAAACCATCCATTTTGCTTTGAAGTCAGTTTGGTTCATTGCAAATCATTTTACTCTTAATCTTAATCTCTCTCTGTCTCATCTCTCTGTTTTGATTGTTGTTTGATGGAAAGTGTCCCTTAGCTTCATGATCGCGTTAACTTCATGATGGCGTTGTTCAGTTCTGTTGATGTTTTAACCAAGAGGCAAGACACTGTGCTCTAAGATTTCATGCCTTTCAGATTATTATGTTGTTGGGTTTTTTTAATGAATTGTCAACTTCTTCTCCCCTCCTACCCCCACCTTCCATTTAAAAAAAGTTAAATGAGACATTTACTACAGACAAAGAAAATAGTTCTGTCCTGGGTTTAGCTGTCATGGCATGCCTGATTGTATCCGCAAACATGAGGAAAGCCTCATGATTCATATAAATATCCGTGTAAGATTGTGTAGGAAATTTGGCTTCACACCTTTTTGAAGGAAAGCTAATCGTTACAGTTTGGTAAATCTGAAAAATGTGCTTTTATTCTTTCTCAGAATTGAACACTTGCTTGGACAGTTCATTCAGGCGAATCTAACATTATTGGACACAAGTCTTTTGAAATCTAGCTTTGTGAAGTCATATTTCTTGTAACTGTACCACCCCCCAAAAAAAAAAAAAAAAAAAAAAATTGTTTAAATCATAAGAAGACTGGACCCAAGCAGGTTCAAAGTTCCCTCACGCGCTTGGTTTGGTGTCTGGACGGACGCGGCACGGACGAGGCAAAAGTGGTAGTTCCGCTCGGGGAACCAATTAGGAAAGGGATAATCCTGTCACAGATGTATACGTTAAAAATCTCTGTGATGTTCGAGCCCTGTGATTTGACCATGATATCATTTTGTTCTCCTCTCTAATGAATGTGTTTCACCACAATTGTAACAAAATGTCTGATGTGGCCTTTCACCCACCTACTGTAAGGAGGAAAGGGAGAAAAAGAAAAAACGCTTCATGATGATTGTGGTGAGGTGAGAATTGAACAGAAAATTCTCTGCTTTGTTTCCTTATCTCCAGAATCCAGTTTTTGTTGATGCATATTTGATTCTATGTTATGATGTTTTGTTGTTGTTCTTGTTGCTCATTTAAATTATGACTCAATGAATTCATCCATATTGATCAGTCATTGCTTGTGATGTTAAAAAAAAGGATAAAATGGACTCGAATGGAATAAATTATGGCGAAAGAAGCTTGTACATACTCCTACCAAAGAGGTTCTTCATTTTACTGTTCGGTATCAACGGTTTATTTTTGTTCATTTCTCGATTATTTTTTGGGGGTTGTTTTTAATTCTGAATTTTTTTTCTTATATAGTTTTGATATTTTTCCCTTTGCACTGCAGTAGTCCTGTGGTGTGTGTGAGTCCTGCATGTTTTTAGGGTTTTTTACATTCTGAAAAAAGCAGCTTGGTGGTGTGTGAAATTGTTGATGTGCAGAGTAATTCATTTATTGGGTTTATGAAGAATATTGGAACTTTTTACTGAGGAGAGAGAGAATGATTTGTAAACAGATGGTACAGTGGAGCCTCCCTTGTAAGACCTCCCATTATAAGACTCCCTCCCGCATAAGACCTACTTCTCTGAGACATTGCCCTTCTTTGTAAGTATTAAAATTACCTCCCTATTAGACCCCTCCCCTTATAAGACCTCATTTTGGATGATGTTTGAAGGTCTTATGAGGGAGGTTCCACTGTACTTGTATTGTGTCTGTGAGTTAAACTTAACCCTTTCATCGCCAATGTCGCATTTTTGCACCGCAATGGTTTAACAACCATATCGCCCAAAAGCATCAAATCAGGGCCTGTTATCTGAAGACCCTATTTTCGTAGTTTTGGGATGTAAGGATAGGCCTTATGTTATACATGTTACAGAGAAATTTTGTAGTATTGCACTGCAATTTGCAGATTTTTTTTCTCTCTATCCAGGTAAGGTTAATGGTCTTTTTTGGATGAAAAATGGCTGGCGGCGAAAGGGTTAAATGGGATATTTATTGTATGTGCCGTTAAAGTTGACATGTTGCCTGAATATGTCGTGGACGTAAGATGCATTCTGAGTGTGTCGTGGAAGTAGATGTGCTGTGCTTTGACCAAGTCAGAGAAGTCGATATGCGGAAGCGAGATGCGTTGTCAATGCGTCATGGAAGTAGGTAGATATTCTGTGCTTTGACTAAGTCATGGAAGTCGATATGCGGAAGCGAGATGCGTTGTCAATGCGTCATGGAAGTAGGTAGATATTCTGTGCTTTGACCAAGTCATGGAAGTCGATATGTGGAAGCGAGATGCGTTATCAATGCGTCATGGAAGTAGACATGCTGTGCTTTGACTAAGTCATGGAAGTCGATATGCGGAAGCGAGATGCGTTGTCAATGCGTTATGGAAGTAGGTACATATTCTGTGCTTTGACTAAGTCATGGAAGTCGATATGTGGAAGTGAGATGCGTTGTCAATGCGTCATGGAAGTAGAAAGGATGTGTTCTGACAGTGTCTTGGAGTTCTGAATGTGTGGTGTGGAAAGAAAGTAGGATGAATTCTGAATGTTACGGAATTACGGAATTAAAAAAAAAAAGTTTTATCATAAAACTTTGAATACGTTATGAAAGTAAGACGTCTTACAAATGTGTCAATGTATTGTGGAAGTAGATAGAATGGGTGTGTTCCGAGTGTCTCGTGGAAGTTTGAATGTGTCGTGGAAGTAGATAGAATGGGTGTGTTCCGAGTGTCTCGTGGAAGTTTGAATGTGTCGTGGAAGTAGATAGAATGGGTGTGTTCCGAGTGTCTCGTGGAAGTTTGAATGTGTCGTGGAAGTAGATAGAATGGGTGTGTTCCGAGTGTCTCGTGGAAGTTTGAATGTGTCGTGGAAGTAGATAGAATGGGTGTGTTCCGAGTGTCTCGTGGAAGTTTGAATGTGTCGTGGAAGTAGATAGAATGGGTGTGTTCCGAGTGTCTCGTGGAAGTTTGAATGTGTCGTGGAAGTAGATAGAATGGGTGTGTTCCGAGTGTCTCGTGGAAGTTTGAATGTGTCGTGGAAGTAGATAGAATGGGTGTGTTCCGAGTGTCTCGTGGAAGTTTGAATGTGTCGTGGAAGTAGATAGAATGGGTGTGTTCCGAGTGTCTCGTGGAAGTTTGAATGTGTCGTGGAAGTAGATAGAATGGGTGTGTTCCGAGTGTCTCGTGGAAGTTTGAATGTGTCGTGGAAGTAGATAGAATGGGTGTGTTCCGAGTGTCTCGTGGAAGTTTGAATGTGTCGTGGAAGTAGATAGAATGGGTGTGTTCCGAGTGTCTCGTGGAAGTTTGAATGTGTCGTGGAAGTAGAAAGGATGTGTTTTATCATAAAACTTTTGAATATGTTATGAAAGTAAGATGTTTATATGATTTAAATTATTCTGTGTGTTATGTGTTGAATTATTCTGTGATGTGTGCTGAGCGTGTGTATGTGTGGAACAATTCTAAATGATGTATGCATGATGACATAAGTTAATGTGTGACGTTGTGTCCTTGTCAGTCCATAAAGAAGTCAATAAAGAAAAAAAGTTTAAAAAAACAGCCTAGCTTTTTTTTTCCTTTTGAAAGTAAGATGTGTTACAAATGTGTCGTTGAAGTAGAAAGAAGGTTGTGTTCCGAGTGTGTCGTTGAAGTTTGAATATATTGTACAAGCAAGATGTGTTCCGAGCATGTTGTGGAAGTAGAATAAATTCTCAATGTGTCGGCGAGTGTTGGTTGGGATGCGTTCTGAATGCGTCGTTAAAATGCACACGAACTTTCCTTCTTTTTTTATGCATGAAGTGGGCAGTGTGACTATGAGTATGAGGTTTGAAGATGTGAACCGTACAGACAGGATTTTAACAATAAACTCCCCCCCCCCCTCCCGTCCAAGGTTGGTTGGGCTTTCCTTCCCTCGTTGAAAGGGCATTTAGTAGGTAGTAGATAACGTTTTATGTCTGCTTGCACAACATTGGGAAAAGTCGTTAGTGAAATTCAAAAACCTATCTCAATTTTGGTAGTTTTGAGAAAAATGAAAAAAAAAGTTTTAATCGTTTACCACGTTTACCACAAGTTTATGAATATGTTGTTCAAGACATTACGAGTTTAGTCCTGCATTTTTGTTAAAATTACTGGAGTTTTTTAATACTTAAAAAGAATGAAGATACGAGGTAGATCTGAATTTGGGACTTGCGAGTTTTTCTTCTATTTGCACAACCTCATTTACCCCAGATAGAAAGTCGTTAGAGATACGAGCTTTTGGTGGAATGTGGCGGGAAAAATTAGAGAGCTGACTATGTATCTAACTAAACAAAAATAAAAAATCGAGATACAATGTTTTTGAATTTCACCGACGATAATGTTCTTTTGGTTTGTTAGTCACTTTTTGTTTGCTTTTGATTTAGGCAGAGGCTCGGGGTATGGGCCTGTATTTTCACATTTAATTTAGGTGCATATTTTCGAACATAGATTTTGTGATTTTGTTCCCTCCCGCCTCCCTCTTTTTGTTGATTTTTTTCTCTTTAATTTGGGACCCAGTTTCAAGAATGTTTTTTTAAAAGTATTTTTGAGAAACGGAGACTGTGTAGCGAGTGGATTTCTTTTTCAGATTGCAAGATTGAAACTAATAATGAAAGATTGAGAGGGAAAGATGCATGGTGCTTGCTTTGTTCCATTTTAACTTAACGATGGATGGATGTTTGTTTGTTTGTTCCGGGCGTCTTTCACTGTCCATATTAACGCCGTCTGTCTGTGGCTGCTGTCCAGGGGAAGGGTGTGTGTGCAGGGGTGCATGTGGGTCTGCCTGAAGCCTGAATTCAGGCAGTTTGATGCAGGTTCAGGCAGTGGTCTGCCTGAAGAGAAGCCTCTTCTATATGGACTTGAGGTATCGGCTGTTATCAAGGGTTATGATGGAAAGTTCAGGCAAAAGCTTGGGCCACAGCATGCACCCATGGTGTGTTGGGTTTTACGTGTATGTGAAGATGGGAGAATAAACCTGTCTGCTGTCCAGGGGAAGGTGTGTGTGTGTGTTGGGTTTGATGTGTATGTGAAGATGGGAGAATAAACATGTCTGCTGTCCAGGGGAAGGTGTGTGTGTGTGGGTTTGGGTTTTGATGTGTATGTGAAGATGGGAGAATAAACATGTCTGCTGTCCAGGGGAAGGTGTGTGTGTGTGGGTTTGATGTGATGTTTGACGTGTCTGTGAAGATGGGAGAATAAACATGTCTGCTGTCCAGGGGAAGGTATGTGTGTTGGGTTTGATGTGATGTTTGACGTGTCTGTGAAGATGGGAGAATAAACATGTCTGCTGTCCAGGGGAAGGTATGTGTGTTGGGTTTGATGTGATGTTTGATGTGTCTGTGAAGATGGGAGAATAAACATGTCTGCTGTCCAGGGGAAGGTATGTGTGTTGGGTTTGATGTGTCTGTGAAGATGGGAGAATTGTCTGAGGGGAAGGTGTGTGTGTGTTGGGTTTGATGTGATGTTTGACGTGTCTGTGAAGATGGGAGAATAAACATGTCTGCTGTCCAGGGGAAGGTATGTGTGTTGGGTTTGATGTGATGTTTGACGTGTCTGTGAAGATGGGAGAATAAACATGTCTGCTGTCCAGGGGAAGGTGTGTGTGTGTTGGGTTTGATGTGATGTTTGACGTGTCTGTGAAGATGGGAGAATAAACATGTCTGCTGTCCAGGGGAAGGTGTGTGCGTGTTGGGTTTGATGTGATGTTTGACGTGTCTGTGAAGATGGGGGAATAAACATGTCTGCTGTGAAGGTTTGGTGTTTTCCGAGTGTGTGTACATGTGTATCTTTTGAGTAGTATAGCAGGGGCTTGTAGTAAGGTGAGAGCTGTACACTAATTGGTTTTCCTCAGTAATGGAAAATCACGGTGCAGCTTCGTCTTTTGTGGAAGACCTTGACACTCAAACTAGGGAGTTAATATCAGGCATGGTAATTTTCAGAGAAGTCTCTGAATTCAGAGAAAAGTGAATGCAGAAAATCAGATGTTAGAAGGGGTTTTAAGCTTGAGGAGATGCCCTTTCCCCCAAGTTTGAACAGTTTTACGTAATCATCTTCAAGAGCAGTTGCCTGCTGATCACCATAAAGGGCTTTTTAATCCGTTGATTACACACCAAAACAACATCTCCAGGGTCGAGTTTCTCTAGATAACGGCCGCCGCGCGAATAACGCTTACGCCAAACGGGGCCTAAGTAACACTTTAGAAAACGTTTGCGAACGAATATTACAAGCTCTTGTCTGATTCGTGTAATTGGTAATTTTTTTTAAATTATTTTAACCAAAATTTAATGGACCAATCAACAAGAAGAAATGTATTCACCCCATACTAGTCACGTGATAGTTCGCCAAAAGATACCTTGGGAGTAGCCACAAAACGTGGCAAACATCAGCGAAAGGTGTTTCTTAGTACCGTTTTTGCCGATTTGCGCTCACACTACGCAACGTTAGCCCTTGTGAAACGGCCCCCTGAAACCCTCAAATATGTTCAGAGAAAATTGCTTTTTCTCCATCACCGTGCCTGGTTATTTGCACTGGCTCTAGTGCTGCTGCAGCCCAAGGGAATGGGGTGGCCTTTGGGGACCTTCCCCAACACCAGTTGTCCTCAGATCTTTTTTGGATGAGAGTGGGGATGTACCTTGGGTAAGGCATCTCGAGTACAACAAATTGTTGCCCAGCCCTCCAGAATACCCCCCCCTCTGCTATCTGGCAGTCCTAGTCAGAAATGACACACTAGCTCACTTTGCTTCAAGGAGAGCTGTCACATCCCTTTAACCCTCTGCTATCTGGCAGTCCTAGTCAGAAATGACACACTAGCTCACTTTGCTTCAAGGAGAGCTGTCACATCCCTTTAACCCTCTTGCATTCGTATTTGTTGCAGAAAACAACCTTTTTCTAGTCTTCACACATTTTCGGGAACATCTGTCTTTTGAAGCACACAGAGCGCCTTATAGTTAGTTTGTGTGTGTAACAAGCCAGAACTTAGTGCATGATGAAAATGCCATCATTTATAGATAGTTTGTGTGTGTAACAAGCCAGAACTTAGTGCAAGATGAAAATGCCATCAGAGGGGGTCTCAGAGTCAGAGGCAAGCTACGGGCGGCTTGAATACACAGAGGCAATCTCCAGTTGGGCGGTTTTGGCTGGAATAAGTGCAAGAGGGTTAAAATAGCATTTCAGCTTCAGGCCGTAATGCTCTCCCCAGGGAAGCTGCTCCTTCACCCAGCCAGGGACTAAGGGACTAGGGGGCCCCTGGACCCTCTGACTTTCAAGTCTTCCAGCGTTTTGTAGAAATCACCCATACACATCACATAGTACCGAAAATTCATCTACCGTATTTTAAGGACTACTATTTCATTCGCTCAGACAGTTTTCTGTCATTTGAGCGTAGATGCGTCATGCTGCCGTTATGTGCCTAACTAAGAAATAGGCCCAGCATGTCCGACTTCGGCTGAAGAAATCTTTGTAAGAATTTATAGAAAAAAGGCAGGAGAATGGACCGGTAAGATAGCAGACGACAGTAAGCAAAGGGAAAAGGCAGAGTCAAAGAGTGATGGATTAGAGGAAGTTACAAGCACAAAACTCCCAGAAGGTGGGGGAACTATTTGTATGAAAGACACCCCATCTCGGGGGAGGGGTTACAGACTACAAGGCGATACTTTTCTCCTCAGACTGAGACCCCTGCGCCTTATAATATGAACAAAACAGTAAGAAAGTGTAGTCACAATATCTGAATTTTGTGTAAAATTTTTTGGGGTAAGCCTAGTCCGAAAAATAGGCTATCTTTTGCTACCCAAAGGCTTTAACCACCATCCATTTTTTAGCAAAAAACTTACTGGGTAAAGAAACCTTGGCTTCTGCAATACTGTCACCTCACCTATGACACGTATCAAATGAGGCCTTTCTTTATCCCACAGAATTAACAAAACAAGATCATTGGATAACAGATCCTAATTTCCTGCCTTGTAGTGGCGTGGGTGTTAAATCAGTGTGGTGCAGAAATGTGACGTCGGCTGCGAAAGGGTTAAATATCCACAAAGAGCGTCATTTTTACTTTGGTTAAATATCCACAAAGAGCGTCATTTTTACTTTGGTTAAATATCCACAAAGAGCGTCATTTTTACTTTGGTTAAATATCCACAAAGAGCGTCATTTTTACTTTGGTTAAATATCCACAAAGAGCGTCATTTTTACTTTGGTTAAATATCCACAAAGAGCGTCATTTTTACTTTGGTTAAATATCCACAAAGAGCGTCATTTTTACTTTGGTTAAATATCCACAAAGAGCGTCATTTTTACTTTGGTTAAATATCCACAAAGAGCGTCATTTTTACTTTGGTTTGACCTTCGTTATATCCACTCTCGCTCTCCACACATAAGAGACAACAAAAAGTAATGCCAGCAACAAAAGCTTTACTTACACGTCACAACAATGTAACTGAACATTGTACATTGAATTCACCAGTACAGCAACACTCAACGTCCATCAACAACAGAACCGTTGTTGTTTAAAAGACACACTGAACTGATGCACCACGATTTAAGTCCCTTGCTTTTTTCTGGGTAGCTGTGACCCACATATAAATGTCCCCAACTTCAAATTGAGTCTGCTCTTTAAAATTGTTTCGGTTTGAATTTGGGGGCATTTATATGGGAGTCAGACTTGGTCAAAACAAGATTTCTTTCCAGCTATGAGGGAAAACGCGTGATTTTGACACGTGATCTGGTGGGTCTTTAACAACTGGATTGGCTTCTTCCTTAGTTACTCCGCAAGCTTCACAACGATGAACTATGTTTTCATAGAACACAATCCCACAACATTCATTCATTACATTAACAATTTGGCTAAAGGCCATTTGCCGCGGGCGTTCATACTGAAGCCTAGACTACATGACCACCTGCATGTATTCCGCTGGGCAGATGGCCTGATGAAAATGAGGCTAATGATATGCATAACCGAGGAAAAGGTAATAATGCAAAAAAACAAAATGCCAAGCGCTTAACCCCTTCACTGCCAAAGGAAAAACAGAAATTATTGATTTTCTTCTTATAAAGTTTAAAACAAATCTGTTAGACTCAAACTGAGAAAATTGTCAAGAGAGATATCTTTCCTGGCTTATTTGAACCAAAAACCATCATTCCAGGACTATGACATCAAAAGTTATGACATCATATTACACTATTTAGTAGCAGGAAGGGAAGGGGTTAAGTCTTCACCATGCTGTAAAATCAAAGATCGACTCTTCAAGAAGGAATACAGAGAAAAAGAAAGGGTATCAAAAAGAAGTAAACCACATTCTTTTCACGGCTAATAAAGATTAACTTATTCAATTATCATGGCCAAAGTTAAAAGCCGGTTTGTGGAAACAGTTTCAAAAGGTCTAAAAAGTTGCTTGAAACTAACAAAATCTAAGTGAGTTGAGAACATGTAAACTTTAGAACCTTAGGCAAACTATGTGAAACATGTTAACTGTGTAACTAAGTGTATGTGTGTCTGATATGACTAAATATCAGTGTATTTTGGGTAACAAAATCAGCAGCTTTGCAATTACTGTCTGAAGTATACATGTAGCATTAAAAAATGAAACAAGACAATGAAATGTAAAAAAAATAAAAATCATAAACCTGTCATTGCGAACATTTTCAGCATCATAAAAACCATAGACAATGAATGTCAGGTTCAAAGATAAACAAAAACAATAAAAAATATATCAAAATAATTATTAAAAAAAACATCAAAATAAAATGTGTCCACACACACAAGACACAACAATAACCAAACTACGACATAATTGTCAACAACCAAGATTTTCGTATAAAAATCCAATGCAAATTTTTTGTGTCTATAAAACATTATAGAGGCTATGAGGTTTTGAAGAATCAAAGTGAGCATCTGTTATTTGAGCGATCCGTGAACATTTTTGAATTCTTGCCTATGGCTCCAACCCACCTGCGTGCGCATCTCGACCCTTCCAACGGAAGTGTCGCCATCTTAGTCCTTATTTGTGTGTAAACAAAGTGAAAATGTTATCTAAATGTGTAAAGAAAACATCCAGATGTTATAAATACAGTTTAGATAAGTTTCGAATTGGAACAGCCAAATACGCAGCATCGATCTGGCATTTTTCAAAAAAGGTAAGGACTAAGATGGCGGTCTCCCATAATATGGCGCTCCTTGTGGCCGGATATGACGACACGTGGGTACCAGCAATAGTACTTAGCAATACACGACACCCACTAAGATGTTATGATGTTGGGGGGGGTTTTCTTTTATTTTTGCACCCAAATAGTACGGTACTCTTAAATGGTACAGTACTCTTGTTTATTAACCGCAGAAGTCAAAGCTAAAGAAAATTAGCCTTGCAGTAAAGAAGAAAAAAGTGTTTTTTTGTTCTTAGCAGGAAGAGAACAATCATACAATGTACCATAATTCACGGACAAGCCGCTTCATAATATAACCTTTTTTTTTAATCTGAAAAAAGTAACGCATAAGCCGCGTCGAAGCATAAGCCGCGTCGAAGCATAAGCCGCGTCGAAGCATAAGCCGCGGAAGCGTGGCGATGCACGATGTCCGCTTCCGATTGAGTCTAGAGTTGATCGCGGGTGTGTTGACTGCCAAAACGAAAGTGTCGGACCGCGAAACGGATTGTCATTTTGTGAAAATATACAGAAATCAAGGTGATTTTTTGGTCATCAACCGTGAACAAGACCACAGATCAAAGGTCAGAATCAAGGATGCCACCGAGTTGAGTTTACTTTCACTTTCGGTAACGCTTAGGCCGCGGCACAGTACTAGCCGCAGGGGGGGTGTTCAAAAAAAAGTTGCGGCTTATAGTCCGCGAATGACAGTACTCCCGCTCTGTTAGAAATAGGAGTACAAACAGAATGTCCAAGAAGCTGAAAAGGAGTCTCCATGTGTACTCCCGCTCTGTTAGACATAGGAGTACAAACAGAATGTCCAAGAAGCTGAAAAGGAGTCTCCATGTGTACTCCCGCTCTGTTAGACATAGGAGTACAAACAGAATGTCCAAGAAGCTGAAAAGGAGTCTCCATGTGTACTCCCGCTCTGTTAGACATAGGAGTACAAACAGAATGTCCCAGAAGCTGAAAAGGAGTCTCCATGTGTACTCCCGCTCTGTTAGACATAGGAGTACAAACAGAATGTCCAAGAAGCTGAAAAGGAGTCTCCATGTGCAAACTTCAATGTTACATCATTTTCATGTACAAGAATACACAAATTTCAGCAGAGGAAGGAAGGAAAGAAGCAGAAGATGGAATGATACAAAAGAAGAGGAACAAGTGGGATGGGATATACCTCTTTTCTTTTCTCCCGTCAATGCCAAATAAACAATAAACAAACTAGTTCACTGTACAAAGCAACAACACACAAACTCCACTGTACTCTCAAAATACAACCAAACAAATAACCCTAACCCCCCCCAAAAACACATACAGCATGAAAAAATACATGTAACTTACATGGATGTTCCTGCTTTCAGGATGTCCTGAAATGCAGGATTTGCAGGGCTCCCCATTCTGTGCGTGACAGACGCATTAAAACTTTGTACTGGGGGTGAAACGACGCACTATAATTACTACTCGAGGGTTGAGACGCACTATAAATCTGCGCGTGAGCCCGTCTCCCATTTCACCCAGCGCGAAAAGCCGGTCTACTGCAGACCCATGAGACCAATTAGGCATGTCAGCCCAAAGCTTACGAGTCTGGTACCACTGCTGTCTGTTTAGGTTAGAAGATAAAGACCCTTCCTCTTCCACCCCTCTACTCGCTAAGTCCAATGGAGCCCTCAACTTCCTTCCTTTCTTTACTTTACATTTTTTTGACAGTACCCACATGTCTTTATGCTTATTTTGTTTTGATTTTTCACCCTCTATAAGTTCACCCTGGGGGTGAAGAGACCCTCTATAGCTGCTTCCTGGGGGTGAAAATACCCTCTATGGTCAAACAAAATGGGGAGCCCTGATTTTTTTTTTATTGCCGGGAGCCGGCGTTGCCCGATTATAAGCAACAAATGTCCTATTTATAAACGTTTTGTGGTTTCTCGCATGAGTAGAATATAAAAGAAATGAATACAGATAAATATTTACATGCCTTTAACAGGAACGTTATATTTTTACGATTGTTTAAGTCCAGTTGTTAACTGGGCGGCCACTGGACCCCTGCCTTGCAGGATTTTTGACATTTCCCAGGAGCACTCATGAACTTAAAATACTGTTGGCAGTGTTTTCGCTTCAATTATTTGTGTGCACAATGTTTTAACTCTTGACTGCCGTATGACGTTTCAAGTGCGAGCTTGATGACGTCACTGCTGACGTCATCAGACACATGGGAATAACTCTGGGATATTATAGCTTTTCGCTTTTAATGAACAGTCAGGAGGTATCCCCAGACCATTTTGCCAGCATCTGAAAACTATGTTTTTTTTCTTAATTTTTCTCTGGCAGTCAAGGAGTTAAAACTACAGCGGTATTGAAACATTAGGTCCCTCTCAATCCCCCCTCCCCCTCTCAAAAGCAATGCTTAACCCCTTCCCCCCCCCTCTACTACTACTGATGTGTGATTTCATTGATGATGTCACAACTTTTGATGTCATAGCCCTGGAATGATGGTTTTTGGTTGAGAAAAGTCAGGAGAGATATATCTCTAGATCTTTTTCTCAGATTGAGTCTTTAGGTCTCTTTTACATTTTATAATAACAAAATGGATAATTTGTCAGTTTTCCTCTGGCAGCCATAGGAAAACTGATAAAGTATCGATTTTCTTACTATAAAGTTTAAAACAAATCTGTTAGACTCAATCTGAGAAAATGGTCAACATATCATTCCAGGGCTATGACATGAAAAGTTATGACATCATCAATGACATCATACACTAGGAGACTATCTCCTGGCAGGCAGGGAAGGGGGTTAAGAACTAAACTAACCATCCACTCCCTCGCAATTCTCCATCCATCCAGACTCCACACTCACACACAATTATACAAAAACTGCACAACATTGAAAATAAAAAACCACACAATATGTCAGAAAGAAACAAACCCAACATAAAGTAACTTCTTTGAAATGAGGCAAAACGATAAATATGTTTAACCCTCTCTAGGACACATACGCCAAATGTGCCCAAATTTTGTCAACTCATGCAGCCCGGATAAAGATGCCGATTGCGCCCGCTGAACGCCAGGTCTAGTACGTTCACTTTCACTTTCTCCCTACCCACAATGCAATATACTAAGTTAGTGCTTCCTTTTCCTGACTCTCAGTGGTCCGTTTTTGGTTCTTACAGCAAGGGAAAGCACCCACTAGTCTTTTTGAACGGATTTTTCGAAGTGACCCCAAATGTTTTTCTTCTTTCCACGTGACGTGACGCAGTATTGACTCGGCGCGATGCTCGGAGCGCCATTACGGATTTTTTTTATTCCAATTCATGGTTTGTTGTGTGACATTGTGTTAGCTTTGGAATAATAAAGATCATCATTGCTATTCAATCTTTCAGAAATGAAATGCGAGTTAGACTTTATTCTGGGTGATTTTTTTAATGAAAAGATTTGGTGTGACGTTCGGAGTTAATTCCCATCTCTCGGGAACTGGGATCGATTCCCGGTTCGAATGGTTGGGAGTCATTGGATTAATTTAGACACGGATATAGATGTTTAATTTGGACACAGATAAAGATGTTTAAACCAGACACAGATAAATATGTTTAATTTAGACTTTTCATTCCATTGATATTTACCAAGATTGTTCACGTAAGGAAGGACTCCACTTCGTCACTTCAAACTTTAAAAAAACAAACTTTTGAGTTAGTCTCATCAAAACAAAACAAATAAATGATGTAATTTGATTCTGTCAATGTCATCCTTGGTAAAAGGGCAACGGCCTGAAATAATTATTAAAACATTGATCGTTTTATCTGTTTCTGATCTCCGTGTTTTTTTCAAAATGGACAAATAAATAAATAAAGAAATACATAAAATAAAGATTAACAATTAAACAGAAACACAGACCCATGGTTTGCAAACAAAGCAGAATTAATACTCAACGGAGCACACACACACACGCATATTCATCACAGTAAGTAAGTATGTGGAGAAGGAAAAGAAATCACTGTATGTGAAGTCTACGCAATGTGAATTGAGAGGGAAACACAATCACTGTATGTGAAGTCTACATACACGCAATGTGAAGTGAGAGGGAACACACAATCACTGTATGTGAAGTCTACATACACGCAATGTGAATTGAGAGGGAACACACAATATCAAAGCTAACGGTTAGAGAAAAAATGTCATCAACCTGAAAACCATGCACTTACTGCCAATTTCATGGGAGAACATAACACACAGAAGAATCCTCATAACTCCAAAACTGGTAACTCCAAAACACTGGATAACTCTCCAAAAGTTTCTGGTCCCAGTTTAACAATCTTTATCCTAAAATATCTTCTTAACTCAAAATATTGGCTATCTCAAAATAAAATTTCAGTCCCTTCAATTTCAACTTAAAATCTGCATGTTTTCCGTTTAAAACTGACTTTTATTTAAGAATTTTGATGTAATTTTGCCAGGAACAGCTCCCTTAGTTGCTCTGGGATCCTTTGCACGTAGGGCCTGTCTACTCCATTCGACAAGAGCTCAGATTAATTTTACCATTAGTAAAAGGAAAACTTCCTACCCCACATGAGAATTGAACAGGGGATCTGTTTTTTTAGAAAGCACATGTTCCCTCAGGTCATTACTCCATTTCAAGTTCAGGGGTCGCTACACGGCAGGGTTCGTACAGATTGTTTATACTAAAATTCACACTTTCAGACCTTTTCAAAGACCCTTTATCCTATTTTCAAAGACCTCTCATGACATGCTATGATGACGATAGCTTCGATCATGATCACTCAAGTTGCACCAGTAGTCAAAAGACCCAGATATAGCGAAGGGGAGTAACTCTTGACAAATCAAGGACATCTGCTAGACGGAACTGTATCATCGCACCGCAGATACCGGAAAATAAGCCACATCAAATTGCTTCTTTCTTAACTCTGGAAGCAAACCACACAAAAAATAAGTGTCAATAACTATTTTTAGGCAACACCAACAAATCCATTGTCTTCCGAAGACGAAGTGTGGCTGCCCACGTGGCGGGGCAAATAAAAAACGGTCACACACATAATGTTCTCATCCCAAACTGATGCATTTGTACCATAGTGTTCAAGTGCTTCGGCTGTTCGAGATGATCCCTGGAGTCTTTTAGCCAGGGTACGTCAACAACAACAAATCCATTGTAAAGTCAAGTCGTAGACAAAACTGCTTGGTAAATGTTGAAAATTCCCACTGCTGAATAATCCGAATTTCAGAACAAGATTCCTATTTCTAACAACAGTTCAGCTCAGTATATCCCTGTGGGGATACCGGGGGGGGGAGGGGGGGGGGGGGGGGGGTCTTTTCGTAAAAATACTTCCCCCACCTTCTGGAAGTTCTGTGCTTGTAACTTCCTTTAATCTGCCACTCTCTTTGACTCCGCCTTTTCCCTTTGCTTACTGTCATCTACTATCTTTCTGACTTAATGTCCCATTCTCCTGCCTTCTTTCAAAAGCAACCTAAAAAATTATTTTTCTCTTTTGAGCTTCTCCAAAATCAGAATGTGTCGGCTGTACGCAGCGGGGAGACCAGTGAAAACAGAAAACCGGACACATACGTACCTTACCCATTACGGCCATATGGCCTGGGAACGCAGAAGAAGAAGAAGAAGCTCAGTATATCGGTACATTTAAAAGCACATTTTGTTGTTGTGAGAATGTCATGACAAACTGCGCAAAGAGATCTAACTCACCGACTGAGCCAACACACACAAAATATTGTAGGAGAATCATGAATCAAATGCAACAAAGATAAAAGAAACGGAGATCATATTATTATCCCGATAATACAACAGAATCTGTCTCATACATTCCGCTAATTTACTGCAATTTTATTCGCTTTGAGTAATACACATCTACACACAACTTGACCACAACAAGAACAATAAATTGATATATTTAATCTCCCACGAAACGAAAGCCCAAAATTCAAAATCACAAATATTCCTTTCATCTCCCATGAAACGAAAGCCCCGTTTTGTAATGCAGTCAAAATCCACGTCACACTGGTTTCTTTGGAGAAAAAAGAACAAGAAACACCAACAACTAAACTTTTTTATTTTAGCAAACCTGGAGATGTTGTTAGTTTCATTACTTATTTATTTCTGAATTAATACTCAATTATACTTGTCATAAATTATTTTAGCTCACTTGTTAATTCATTTCTAATTCTATGCTCTGATTAATTTTATTCTAACTGATAGCTCAAATGTGTGTGTGTGTGTGTGTGTGTGTGTGTGTGTGTGACTGATTGTCAAATGTTTGCTTTCATGAGTAATACTTTATAATTTTATGCATATTTTTCTGAACAGTACCTAATTGGATTGTTGTTGTGTGTGTGTGTGTGTGTGTGTGTGTGTGTGTGTGTGTGTGTGTGTGTTTATAAAATGTTGTTGTCTTATTTAAGTTGTCTTCCAAAACATTACTTGTGCCGCGTCTTATTATTCATAAAATGTGCATGCGAGGCAGCGAATTTCTTTGCTTTTTGTGAAGACAATAAAATGATTGAATGGAATTGATCAAACTGATATCTCCAAGCCAGCTACACACACAGTCCACAAGACAAAAGCAACAACACTACTGTAGGATTTTCAATGGAACTAAGTGGCTTTTTCTTCTTCTCTCTCCAACTCTCTAGTGTGAAGGTAAACATCAAGGAACAAACAGTGCACCAGAATGGGGAACACTGGAAATGGTGATCATCGTAATCTGGCAGATCTGGCCAAGGTACGCCATACTCCATGCCTGCAAAATAAGGAATATCTTTATCATATAAATGATTTATGTAATGTAATCCAGTTTCATCAAAAATTATAAACTAGAGAAAAAAAAATTTTGACTGCCAGAGAAAATTAAAGAAAAAAAAAATCATTGTACAAATCATGCCATGAAAAAGACAACTGATAGAGCCAATCTGGCAAAATGGTCTGGGGATATAACTCTCTTGACTGTGTTAGAGCAAAATCCAGCATATCAGAGTTATTCCTCTTCATCTGATGACGTCATCAGTGATGTCGTGACCTCAGTACGTGACACGTTATACGGCAGTCAAGGGGTTAAATTTAGCTTGCACAATCAGCTGTCAACTGAACTTACTGTATTCTACGGGCTACAAGGCGCACCTGATTATAAGGCGCACCCCCCAAATTTTACACCAAATTCAGTTTTTGTTATCATAATTTCTTACTATTTTGTCAGTCACATTATAAGGTGCAGGGGTCTCAGTCTGGGAAAATTGTATCGCCTTATAGTCCGCATAATACGGTAAGCGTTTTGTACTTAGGCAATAGGGCATTTGCCACGTGAGGGCGACCTTGACTTTCACCGAGTTGAATTTATAGAGTTGAATTAGAAAGATCAGCGTAACTCCGGCAGAACGAGTGCGGGCAAATTAGTAGTCTAGTATAGAGAACGAACACTCGTGGCAAATGCTCTATTCAGCAAATTGCGCACTTTCACAACACATCCACAAACAACAAAAATGTATGTGTTTGAGTGTGCATGTGCACATCTGAGCGCACACGTATGTGTGTGTGTATGTGTGCGCACGTGCGTGTGTGTGTCTCTGTGTTTGCGTGTGTGTGTGTGTGTATCTGTGTTTGTGTGTGTGTGTGTCTCTGTGTTTTCGTGTATGTGTGTGCACGTGTGTGTCTGTGTGTGTGTATGTGTGCGCACGTGTGTGTGTCTCTGTGTTTGTGTGCGTGTGTCTGTCTGTGTGTGTATGTGTGCGCACGTGTGTGTGTGTGTGTGTGTGTGTCTGTGAGTCTCTGTGTATGTGCGCTTGTGTGTGTGTGTGCGTGTGCGCACGTGTGTGTCTGTGTCTCTTTGTTTGTGTCTGTGTGCGTGCGTGTGTGCATATATGCGCACATTGGGTTACAGTGCGTCCAACTGACATCTGTACTAACCAATAACCGGAGTGGTCAGTCTAGTCGTCGGCACTCTGGTCCAGGATATCTGTGTGTGTGTGTGTGTGTGTGTGTGTGTGTGTGTGTGTGTGTGTGTGTGTGTGTGTGTGTGTGTGTGTGTGTGTATGTGTGTGTGTACGTGCGTGTGTGTGTGGTGTATGTGCACACATTCTACAGTGTGTCCAGTTATCAACATGCATACTAACCCATGTGGTCAGTGTCGGAGTGGTCAGTGTCGGAGTGGTCAGTCTAGTCATCGGCACTCTGGTCCAGGATCTGGTCGAAGCAGAAGGGCTGGAATTTGTAGCCGGTGCCGCTGTAGAACTTGGACTGGAACTCCACCCTGCACACAACACGGCACATTGCACCATCATAATAATAATAATATAATAAAAAGCCAAGTGTCCGTGTGTGTGTCTGTCTGTCTGAAACACAAAACGGGCCTTATAACTCCGCTGTTTTTGGACCGAATCGCTTCAAATTTGCTGTGAGCCCTAACGGGGCGATGGCAATGGCAACTGAGGCGGACTGTCGGCGCCCGTATCTACGGCATTTCTGGACTGATTGCCTTCAAATTTGGCAGGTAGATGACCGGGGACGGTGACTATCGGTGTGCCAAACCGGAAGCGAATCGGTTAAGAAACGCGCGCTATACGCCGCTTCACTTTTTCACGAATAACTCCGCCGTTTCTTAACCGAATCGCTTCAAATTTGCTGTCAGGCTTGCTATGGCCCTGGCAAAGCCTGGCAGCAAATTTGAAGAGAATCGAGAGAGCGCGTCAGAGCAGCGCCAACGGGAAACGGGGCCTTATAACTCTGCCATTTCTTAACCGAATCGCTTCAAATTTGCTGTACTCAACGTTACCGTTACTAGGGAGAGCGCATCACTCTCAGAGCAGCGCCAATGGGAAACAGGGCCTTATAACCGAATCGCTTCAAATTTGCTGTACTCTTTTCCCTTCTTTGTTTCACTTATTTATGGATTGCGCACGGGTTTCTGCATGGAATATAGGCTTAAAAAGCCCTAAACGCTTACAGATCACTAGCAAGAACACCACACATGCACACAAACAAACACACGCACACACACAAACTCTTCCGATTTTGACATTGAGAGAGAGAGAGAGAGATACAGCAAGCGAGTGAAAGAGATCAACTGGAAGACTAACCCAGAGAGTCCCTACAGGAGAGAGTGAGCCCAGCCACAGTGAGGGAGGTCCAGAGCACTGTGTGTGAGAGAGAGAAGGGGGGAGAGAGAGAGAGAGAGAGAGAGAGAGAGAGAGAGAGAGAGAGAGAGAGAGAGAGAGAGAGAGAGAGAGAGAGAAGAGAGAGAGAGAGAAAGAGAGAGAGAGAGAGAGAGAGGTATCCAACCAGTCCAATAGTTTTCATCAAACTTTCATCTACAACAATAGAATACAGAAAAACATCCATTAAATCCATCTTCTACATTAATTGTTATTGAGATGTTAGTCAAACCACCAACGACACACATACTTCCAAGCAAAGCATCAATGAAACGACAATACGTAAATGTTAGTTTCATTTCGCTTAAAATGTTAGTTACATAACTTCAAGCGTGTGGTTTTTTAAAAATCAATATTTCTAAAGAAACAAAACTTCCCCATACATAAAACTTGCTTTTTGATACAATGCTTAAGACTATAACTTAAACATAGTATATCAAACAACAAAATATTAGATGAGCAATCAAACCGGCAAGCTTTCGATATTAGTGGAGTAATGTGCTTTGAACATAGGACACGGATAATAAATGGTGATTACAAAAATAACAATTCGGTTAAGGAGACTACAACCACATTTGACCCCTCGTGCACATGCCAACATAGCATGAAGCGGCTACAAAGCCACTAAACTATGCACCGTATTCTACGGACTATAAGGCGCACCTGATTATAAGGCGCACCCCCAAAATTTAACACAAAATTCAGATTTTGTTACTCTATTTTCTTACCATATTATCAGTCACATTATAAGGCGCAGGGGTCTCAGTCTGGCGGAGAAGTATCGCCTTATAGTCCGTAAAATACAGTCAGTAATAACAGGGTTGTGAGAGGGCCCCCAAACAAAAAAACGTAGCCTGCAACATCATTTTTTCGCGGTTCGCCAACACGAATCTTACTGTCCGATACAGTTTTATCCCGCCAAGCCCCCGTCCAATCCGTGTCGGCATCCTTTGCCGACCTCCTCTTTCTTCACATCCGTGGCGCGATGTGTCATTTTCATTGTTGACCATGAAACATTCGCGCAGCCTTCAAAACATCCAAATCCTCCTTTGAACATAATTTCTCTTTACGAGATAATATAGCATTCTTGAGCCTTGAAATGACACAGAGAAAGTAGCCGAACACATGAAAAAAGTGCATTGCCATTGGACGTAACTGGCCAACCACAGAGAAGCTTACGAAATTCAGTCAAGGGAACGTATTCGTGCTACAAACTTTTTTCGTTTTCACTGTGTGCGCGAAAAGAAAGTCTACCGTACTCGACAATCTGTATGATCTTCTCTGTCTCTGTACGTCTTTAAAACATACAGTGGAACCTCCATTATAAGACTCCCTCCCGCATAAGACCTACTACTCTGAGACATTGCCCTTCTTTGTAAGTATTAACATCACCTCCCTTATAAGACCTTCAAAAATCATCCAAAATTAGGTCTTATAAGGGAGGTGATGTTAATACTTACAAAGAAGGGCAATGTCTCAGAGTAGTAGGTCTTATGTGGGAGGGAGTCTTATAAGGGAGGTTCCACTGTATTTCTTAAAAGTCGAATAGAAAAACAACAACGCATTTACGTGCTTACGCATAACTCTCACATCCCTGTAGTATGAATAACCTGTACAATAAAATGGGAGTATGTCAGTACAAAGCATAAACTGTCAATATATGAACAGTGTGAAGGCTATTATTTTCATGTTGAAATACCTACATCATTCCTGCCTTCCATCCCAGGCAGGCACCTTCCTCTCTGAGGGCAAACCACACACACACACATACCTCACATGATGCTAGCTATTCTACGAGGTTTACATTCTGAAACGTGCATGAAGCAAAAACAAACATGAAATGAAGGAGTAAGGGAATATGTGGGCAGGAGAGAAGCTGGTGTGTGTGTGTGTGTGTGCGTGTGTGTGTGTGTGTGTGTGTATGTCTCTGAGTGTGTGTGTGTGTGTGTGTGTGTGTGTGTGTGTGTGTATGTCTCTGAGTGTGTGTGTGTCTGTGTGAGTGTGTGTGTGTACCTGCGTGTGTGTGTACCTGCGTGTGTGTGTGTGTACCTCTGTGTGTGTGTGTGTGTATGTGTGTGTGTGTGTGTGTGTGTGTGTGTGTGTGTGTGTGTGTGTGTGTGTGTGTGTGTATGTGTGTGTGTGTGTGTGTATGTGTACCTGTGTGTGTGTGTGTATGTGTACCTGTGTGTGTGTGTGCACGTGTACCTGTGTGTGTGTGTGTGTGTGTGTGTGTGTGTGTGTGTGTATGTGTACCTGTGTGTGTGTGTATGTGTACCTGTGTGTGTGTGTATGTGTACCTGTGTGTGTGTGTGCACGTGTACCTGTGTGTGTGTGTGTGTGTGTGTGTGTGTGTGTGTGTGTGTGTGTGTGTGTGTGTGTGTGTGTGTGTGTGTGTGTGTGTGTGTGTGTGTGTGTGTGTGTGTGTGTGTGTGTGTGTGTGTGTGTGTGTGTACATGTTTGAATGAGTGTCATGATTCTACTAATCTGCTCGAGTCTAGCATGATTCAACCTAAACCAGCCAAGTTTGAAAACAAAAAATCAATGACACAATTAAAAGCAATATACTTGAAAAGTTACAATCACAGTAAATTGAGCACCATACTTTACGGACTACAAGGCGCACCTGATTATAAGGCGCACCCCCCAAAATTTTACACAAACTTCAGAATCTAGGTAGTTTCTTACTATATTATCAGTCACATTATAAGGCGCAGGGGTCTCAGTCTAGGAAAAAAGTATCGCCTTATAGTCCGCAAAATATGGCAACTTATGGAACAGTTCGCATAATACGACTGATAATGCCATAGAGTTAACGAAGACAGGGCTCCCAATCGTCCCGCAAAACAAGGGGTCCCAGGGACTCCTTCCTTACAGCATAGAGCGTCCTAGAGGCGGGATAGAGGGTCCCAGTGGCATTGCGAATGCTAAAGAGATTTTTTTCTAGTGCATCCCTGGGACCCCCTGCACATTCTTTTAGAGGGTCCTTTAGAATTTCCGCGCTTCATAGACCCCCAAATGGGGGTCCCTGGGAGCCCTGCGAAGACCTGAATGCAGGTTCAGCAAGGTTAAAACGGTAGATGGAAAAGAGTAGGCACCGCCTTCCAATGCTAAGACACAGACACAGGGAACGAATAACCCATTGCCCCTTCGTCCACAACACGAGGACAGATTTAACCTCTAACCTTTCTGCATGTCAACAGGCAAAAAGGACTGGATCATATTGACCTGTCATTGTATGTTCACAGTGGAAGCCTCGCTGTCCCAAGCGCCCGAGACTTACTGACGCCCCAGTCAAAAACTGCTGAAAAGGTACCTTTATCCACAAAACGAGGACAGATTTAACCTCTAACCGTTCTGCATTTCAACAGGCAAAAAGGATTGGATCACATTGACCTGTGACTGTACACAGTGGAAGCCTCACTGTCCCAAGCGCCCGAGACTTACTGACGCCCCAGTCAAAAACTCATGGGTGCTACTCCCCCAAATGAAAAAAAACTGAAAGGCAGGGGTCCAGGCACCCATGGCCCCCGGCAGGGTACAGGGGCAGAGCACCGTCGGACGATTCAGGGGGGCAAGTTAAGAGAGAGAGATAACGAGACAGACAGACTAGACAGCTAAAATGATAGACAAGGACAGTTTGAGTCTGATAAGCCTTGTAAAATTATTACATTGCCTTTGTAAACTTCCAAGAAAGAACCACCAAGTTCAAAACGCCCCAAATCGCTTGTGGTCAATAATGTTTTTTGGATGAATTAAAAAAACCTGAAGTTCAGTTTCTGGTAAAATTAAAAATACTGAAATCAGCGTAAAAATTAAAGAGTAGCATCCATGAAAACTGCTGAAAAGGTATTGACCATGGCCTGGTTAAATCAGGGAGCAACCAACCGGAGGAACAGAATGTGAAGGGCATGCAAAGAACACGGCCTAATACCATGTGAGTTGACCTCCAGGATGAAGACACACTGTACGGTTAAGAAACAAAGAAGAAGAAGAAGAAGAAGAAGAGGAGGAAATTGGAACGAGGGTGAATGAAGTGGGGGGGAAAGTTGATAAGGGTGATGAGTTGACCTCCAGGATGAAGACACACTGTACGGTTAAGAAACAAAGAAGAAGAAGAAGAAGAGGAGGAAATTGGAACGAGGGTGAATGAAGTGGGGGGGAAAGTTGATAAGGGTGATGAGTTGACCTCCAGGATGAAGACACACTGTACGGTTAAGAAACAAAGAAGAAGAAGAAGAAGAGGAGGAAATTGGAACGAGGGTGAATGAAGTGGGGGGAAAAGTTGATACGGGTGATGAGTTGACTTAACTCATTCGCATCGCAACGATTTTGAATTATTAAAAAAACTTGCAAATCACTCCAGCCACACACACAAACAAACGTACATAAACAAAAGGAGAAATGAAAGAAGATTACGGGTTTTTACTTCAGGTTTAGGCATAGGGAAGTGGTAGATCAGACTATTTTTTATATATAGACTTTATATAAAAAAACTCTCCACGCCAATCGGTTTCCCCACAACAAACCACTACAAAAGCAAAGTCAGAGGCAAAATTGTGGTCTAAGTGAGTGAAGCGAGTTTAGAAGTGGCCACGGTATTGTGTGCACACACTTACTTCCCTTGAAGCAAATGCATCAAATTGACAGCTATCTACTAATCCCGGACATATATGGCCGGAACGACATGAATGAGTGAAGCAATGAAGAGAGAAGAGAAAGATAATATTGATGATGAATCGAGGGAACGATTGATGTTGATGATGAATCAACGAAAAGAAGAAGAAAAAATGATCCAGAGCAGTCACAAAGAGAAGGCTAATATAATGAGGATATTAATAGCAAGGGTGACGAACAAGACAAGAAACCGCGATAAAGCTTGATGAAGAGAAGATACAAAATGATTAAAAAAGGGAGGTAATTGATCACATGAAAAAAAACAACCTAACAACAATGAGGATTTATGAATGGAGAAAAAATGACAACTACAGTGGAACCTCCCTTACAAGACCTCCCATTATAAGACTCCCTCCCACATAAGACCTACTTCTCAGAGACATTGCCCTTCTTTGTAAGTATTAAAATTACCTCCCTTATAAGACCCCTCCCTTATAAGACCCAATTTTGGATGATTTTTGAAGGTCTTATAAGGGAGGTTCCACTGTACAAAAAACAAAGTGATGATAAAGGAGCAGAGAAAAATGATAATGAAGTAAAAAAAATAAATACAGTGATGGATAACGGGAAAACTACACCCGAATATTATTAAGACAACGATTCCAGACACCCACCCGCGACTACAAAAAGTGCATGCAAAGAAACCCACACTGAACAAGTAACGACGACTTTTCCATGTTAAGACAACCACTACTACACCAATCCTCCCCCAACGGTTCTTCCACAGCAGGCATTGAAGATCGCACCGCTACACAGGAAAAACCATCACGCCTCTGCCAAGAGCGAGCTAGAACTGTTACAAGGGAAACAGAGCCGCAAAGAGCGGAATAAAACGTTCCCTTTCCTTCACCACCCTTCGCTAACACCACGGCGGAATAGTCACCTCGTCTTGCACTTCGCTAAGAAACCTGCGAGTATTTTCAAACACGTGGCTTTCCTCGCTGTCCCGGTGTAGGCGTTGTCGTGCTGCCCACAGCTGTGGAAAGCAAGGGGCGCGGGTAACATCGATCAGAGACAATAATGTTAGAACCCAGAAAGACAGCTTCGATATGTGTGTGTGAGAGAGAGAGAGAGAGAGAGAGAGAGAGAGAGAGAGAGAGAGAGAGAGAGAGAGAGAGAGAGAGAGAGAGAGAGAGAGAGAGAGAGAGAGAGAGAGAGAGAGAGAGAGAGAGAGAGAGAGAGAGAGAGAGAGAGAGAGAACAAGAACAAGAAAAACGATTTAATGAACTGGGCCATCTGCCCATGTCAAACGGAACAGTGGGGTAGGGGCGATAACAAATAAGAAAAAAACCATAAATAAAAAATAGATTAAGAATACGCCGAAACAATCATGCAAAATTTGGCAAACAATATACCAGAAACTGTTGAGAGAGAGAGAGAGAGAGAGAGAGAGAGAGAGAGAGAGAGAGAGAGAGAGAGAGAGAGAGAGAGAGAGAGAGAGAGAGAGAGAAACAACCCAAGAGGTACACCCAAACGACGCGGTCGATGCAATACTGGTGAGAACCTTTGCCATGAATTAATTCAATTCAAATTCAAAACAACTTTATCCATCCTTGAGGAAATTAAATTGTGCAATCACAGGCTCGATAAACAATACTAAAAACATTCAGATGACATCAATCGAACCACCACAGTTAAGACAATCAGATGCACACAACAGCATCAAGGAATTAAAAGGGAGATAATTTGATAAGAATTATGTGAAAAACTTGAGAGAAAGAGAGTCTCATATAAAACATACTAATATTTTCCTAAAATAGATGAACCAATTAAGATTAAGATTAAGATTAGGAATTGCAGCCCCGTCGGCTGAGAGAGAATTAATGAAAGAATGAAAAGACATTAGGGATACACATGTTGTTGTTGTTGTTGTCGCACCCTGGCTAAAAGACTCCAGGGATCATCCCAAGAACCGAAGCACTTGAACAATATGGTACAAACGCATGAGCTAGGGATGAGAACATTACGTGTGTGTGACCGTTTTTACGTCGCCATTTGGGCAGCCGCACTCTGACTTGGGAGGAATGGGATACACATTATCTTTGGTCTATTCCTCTCCTAGGGCAGTTAAAAATGACACACGTAAAAATGACCCAGGAGACATTGTTTTCCCCCTTGGTGTGTAAGTCATTACTCTTTCTTAAAGACACACTGACCCCCACCACGATTAAGTCCCTTGGTTTTTTTCTGGGTAGCTGTGACCCACATACAAATGCCCCCAACTTTAAATTGAGGCTGCTCTTTCAAATGTTTCGTTTTCAATTTGGGGGCATTTGTATGGGAGTCAAGCCTGGTCAAAACAAGATTTCTTACCAGCTATAAGAGGGAAAACACGTGAAACACATGATTTTGACACATGATCTGGTGGATCTTTAAAGAATGGTACGCTATTTGTGTTTCCCTTGATGTAGCAACTTTGTAAATGTAATTCACGCCAACTGAAATGCATACAACTTTATCACGTAAATTCCTTCCAGAAGTAACAAAATTTAGCAGTCTGCTTTGTTCATCACTGAATAAAGATTACAAAGGCAAACACAATCAACTGGCAGCAAGATATTTTAACCACAAAAAACCCAACTGTGACCAAGCATCACGAAAGGGACATTGAGTGTCAAAATGATAATTCTGAGACAATGGTCAAGTTAAACACTTCAGACAAGTCTCTTTCAAATGATGTAAGAACCATGCTTGTAACTTATGTAAGTCTTTTTGTTTTAGAGTTATGAGCATTCAAAGTTGGTAGGGTGACTGTTGACTCTTTTGAGAAATCAGTCTAAAGTTTAGCCTAGCTGAAGAAAATACATCAACCTACTCATTTCAAAGCACCTTTTGGAGTATTTAGAGACCATAATAAAGATTATCCTTTGTGAATATGAAAGATGAGATGTTAGAGAGCATGAAAATGCACATAACTCAAAATTAAAAAAGAAATGAGATTTTTGACTTTGCAAGCCTGTTGTGAGAAACAAGCCCAGCGACTTAATGTCCCTTTCGTGGTGCTGGGTCACAATTGTACACAAAACTCGAACAACAATTACGCATTCCGTCCTATGCAAACTTTCAGAAGATATACATTTTATCAGACAATTTACAACAATCGAAACAGAAAACGTTTACTATAACTTTAGATGCACACATTCAAACTATTCACAAACATTAGAATAATAAACAATCAAAATCAAAACCTAAACTACCACGGCAGACATAAAGACAACAAGAAATAATATGCAGGACAAGCTATTCAACAAGACATGAAAAAAAAAAAAAAAAAAATGTTTGCGTGGAGCGGTGATAGCTCTAAATGTGCGATGGCAGCAATTGAGCAGCAAGTGTGACAGGACCTAAGCCTCTAATTAATTTGGTCAACACCATTTCATACTGAATTCCAGCTTGGCGGACTTGCATACAATCCCACTCTCATACCAGCTTTGATAGCATGATTGCATTACCGTATTTATCGGACTATTTAAAATATAAATTAAAAAATTGGGTAGGCGCTGCACTTGCGGCGACAGTCTCTCCGAGGGAGAACAGCCCGAATTCCACAGAGATAAGTCTCTGTGACCAGAATATACCAAATAACAATACCTTTTTCTTACTGTTTTATTCGTCATAATGCATATTACAAGACGCCCGGGTCTCAGTCTGGGGAAAAAGTATCGCCTTATAGTCCGGAAATGCATATCTTGAGCACTTTTGCTTCTAACAGTGTGTGTGTGCGTGTGTGTGTGTGTGTGTGCATGTGTGTGTGTGTGTATGTGTGTGTGTGCGTGCAAGTGTAATTAGGTTGGTATGTGTGTGCGTGCATATACAGACGCACACAAAAACTATATGGGTATTCATATTCACAGTGTCACAATGTTTTTTGAGAATTTTTTTTATAAAATTGTACATTCACATACTTGAGCAGCTTTTTCAGTTAACCTGCATCGTTTAGGATGTTAAACTACGTTCATTTAATAAACCTGCACCCCACAAAGTTAATCAACGTTTTTTTGTTATGATATCGGCACAGCAAATCGGCATCACACACAACACTAAAAAATGACAAACCCATAAAGTATAACAGCATCAGACTCAGAGAAGCAAAACAAGACATAATCAAAACAGTTTAACCCTTTCGCCGCCAGCCATGTTTCTGCCAAAAAATACCATTAAACTTACCTGGGTAGATTTGTTTTGGGTACAATATTGCGAATTCATCTGTGACATGAACAACATTAGGCCTATCCTTACCTCCCAAACTTTCTTCAGATAACAGGCCCTGATTTGATGCTTTGTAGTAACATGGGTGTTAAGCCATTGTGGTGCACAAATGTGACATTGGCGGTGAAAGGGTTAAAGAGGGTAAAAAATGTCATCACACGCTGCAACCTCCACAAAAATCAACAGAAAGAGCAGTGTGTTAATACGATAGTGCACGAAGAAACCATATTAAAAAGTTTTGAAACTAGCTTTTTTTTGTTGCTTTCAGTGTTTGTGTTCAAAATTCTTTAAATACAGATTAGATATAATGCCATTTTTTTTAACACAAATTGAGATTTTGCTTCTGCAGGAGATGGCTAAGAAGAACATAGGTAAGCAGGAAAAAAACCAGAACTGGAATTTCAAAAAATTGTATAACTTGTGGCGGTGCCATAGCCGATGAGGTTTAACCAAGGCGTGGTCACCGCTACAGCTATCTGTATTAATAAAAAAAAAATGGGACTTTACTGGTTTCGTACTGCCTCCGGGCATTGCCTCCAGTATTGTTCCCACCATATTTGTATTTACAAATGTCCCATATGTGTCTGATTCAGACCAAGAGGACGTCAAACTCCATTTTCATTCAGAACTGGAATTTCTTTGCTGGGTTTGATTTCAGTTGTTTCAAGGAAACGCCACACTGGGGGAAAAAAAGGTGATACCAAAAATACCAAAGACGTTTTGGGCTATTTGTTGTTTTGTTTCTCGGGATCTAATACAGATATCTACATGAAATTTTGCACACTGATACAGAACATGACCCTGACCATTACATATGCCAAATTTGAAGACTCTGTGTGAAGGCATTATGAAAGTATGGAGTCCACCTTAAAAAAAATGTCACACAAAATCTTAGCCCCTCAACAGCGCTGGATTCAAGTACTGCATGGTGATGCTGATCATGTGTCCATTTTCCTACGACATCAAAGAGTGCAATAGTCATAAAATGAGCATGTCTGAGTTGTTAACTCGCATTCTTTGTCTCATCAAACGATAGTTAAAAAGATTCACAGGATCTCGCTTGAGACAAATAACGCGAGTTAACAACCCAGACATGCTAAGCTAATGCTTATTGCACTCTTTGATTCTTAGGAAAGTGAACAGAGAATCAGCATCACCATGAGTGCTTCATTCCAGCACTGATGAGGGGCTAAGATTTTGTGAGAATTTGTTTTTAAGTGGACTCCATAGTTTCATAGTGCTTTCACACACAGTCTTCACATTTGGCATGTATGGTCAGGGTCATGTTCTGTATCAGTGTGCAAAGTTTCATGTGGATATCTTTATTAGATCCCGAGAAACAAACATGAACAAAAACTGCCCCCCCAAAGTGTAGTGTGCCACCTTAAAAGACTGGGTTTAAAGAATAAAGAAATAAACCATTCAAGTTTCGACTTGATATTAAGGTTTAGTGTAGAATACCTTAGTCGGAGAGTGAATACTTTAACCCTTTCGCCGCCAGCCATTTCTCAGCCCAAAATACCAATAAACTTAACTGGGTAGAGAAATAAAATCATCCGCAATATTGGGAATATCTCTGTGACATTAGGCCTATCCGTACCTCCCAAAATCAAGAAAATAGGGTCTTCAGATAACAGGTCATGATTTGATTCCTTTTAGTGACATGGGTGTTAAACCATTGCGGTGCATAAATGCGACATTGGCGGTGAAAGGGTTAATAGATTACTGACTATTGTTTAACTCAAAATCTTGTACGGGGCTTTCCCAAGCACCCTCACATAATCATACATAAAAGAAGAAAAGGACGATTGACAGAGAGGGTGCGAGTGAAGAGCAGAGAGAAGACACCTGGGTTTCTCACCTGTCCAAACTTGGCCTGGTGCCGCAGGTAGAACGGCTTGAAGAACATCATCCATGGCACACACAGCGCCGCTATCACCACCAGGAAACACTGGAACCCTTTCTGTGATGAAACAGTCATCATACTAACATTAACTACAACAACATAGCATTACAACTCACACACACAGCATCATCCAGCGCACACACAGCGCCGCTATCACCACCAGGAAACACTGGAACCCTTTCTGTGATGAAACAGTCATCATACTAACATTAACTACAACAACATAGCATTACAACTCACACAAACAGCATCATCCAGCGCACACACAGCACCGCAATAGCCACCAGAAAACACTGGAACCCTTTCTGTGATAAAAACGGTCATCATACTAAGGCTGGGTTCACATGAGACGCGTAAGTTCCGTACGGAAAACCCTAAATAAGTGGAAGAAAGAAGGATAAAAGTTTACACATATATATGGGGAAATTCGGACACGCGCGCAAATCTTTTCCCTTCTTTGATTGACTTAGTTATGGATTGCGCACGGGTTTCCGCATGGAATATCCGCTTATGTGTGTACACAGCCTAACATTAACTCTTCTAGCACATCACACTTCACTCCCACCAAATGCAAAGACATTCACTGCCGAGTGCCCTGCCATTAGTTTGTCTATTTTCAGAGTTTGTCAGTGATTAGTTCTGTTAAAGCAATGCATGCGCACTCGAAAAAAAATAGTTACTCCCCTCTTGTCGGTTGAGATGCAACGAACAACCAAGAAAGTTAAAAAAATACATGGCGCTAGAAGAGTTAACAGAATGCTAGTACTACAGCCCTTTGCTCAAATGGCTTTTATCATTGGCTGACATTAGCCTGTAGTAGGGGCCAACAGTAACATGAGAGCTTGCCATGGCTAAGGACAAACCCCGCATAACTATGCAGAGCAAAACACTTTGATGTAGCCTCAGTGCTCCAGCTTATGTCAATTGGTCCAACACAGCCTTATGCCAATGCTGTGAAGCATTAATAATAATCATAAGGAGGAGGAAGAGGAGGAAGGAGATGACGAAGAAGAAGATGAAAGTATTGATGATAGAGATTATCCTCACATGTTGCTAATTATGATGTTGTAGAGAAGATGGAGAACAATATTACAAGAACAAAGAAGATGTCAAAAAGAAGATGCGCCACAGAATAGAGAGGACAGATAGACTAACGGACAAGATAGAGGACAGACAGACAGAAAAACAAACAGACAGGACAGGGAAAGGGCAGAAGAACAGACAGATAGACGGAGAAGGAAAGACAAAGACAGGACAGGGAAAAGGCAGAAGAACAGACAGATAGACGGAGAAGGAAAGACAAAGACAGGACAGGGAAAGGGCAGAAGAACAGACAGACAGATGGAGAAGGAAAGACAAAGACAGGACAGGGAAAGGGCAGAAGAACAGACAGATAGATGGAGAAGGAAAGACAAAGACAGGACAGGGAAAGGGCAGAAGAACAGACAGATAGATGGAGAAGGAAAGACAAAGACAGGACAGGGAAAGGGCAGAAGAACAGACAGATAGATGGAGAAGGAAAGACAAAGACAGGACAGGGAAAGGGCAGAAGAACAGACAGACAGATGGAGAAGGAAAGACAAAGACAGGACAGGGAAAGGGCAGAAGAACAGACAGATAGATGGAGAAGGAAAGACAAAGACAGGACAGGGAAAAGGCAGAAGAACAGACAGATAGACGGAGAAGGAAAGACAAAGACAGGACAGGGAAAGGGCAGAAGAACAGACAGATAGATGGAGAAGGAAAGACAAAGACAGGACAGGGAAAGGGCAGAAGAACAGACAGACAGATGGAGAAGGAAAGACAAAGACAGGACAGGGAAAGGGCAGAAGAACAGACAGATAGACGGAGAAGGAAAGACAAAGACAGGACAGGGAAAAGGCAGAAGAACAGACAGATAGACAGAGACAAAGACAGGACAGGGAAAAGGCAGAAGAACAGACAGATAGACGGAGAAGGAAAGACAAAGACAGGACAGGGAAAAGGCAGAAGAACAGACAGACAGGACAGGAAAGAAGGCAGAAGAACAGACAGAACAGACAGACAGGACAGGGAAAGGGCAGAAGAACAGACAGATAGACAGGGAAAGACAAAGACAGGACAGAAAAGGCAGAAGAACAGACAGACAGGACAGGGAAAAGGCAGAAGAACAGACAGATAGACGGAGAAGGAAAGACAAAGACAGGACAGGGAAAAGGCAGAAGAACAGACAGACAGGACAGGGACAGAAGAACAGACAGATAGACAGGAGAAGGAAAGAAAAGACAGGACAGGGAAAAGACAGACAGAACAGACAGACAGACAGGACAGGGAAAAGGCAGAAGAACAGACAGACACAGACAGGACAGGGAAAAGGCAGAAGAACAGACAGACAGACAGACAGGACAGGGAAAAGGCAGAAGAACAGACAGACAGACAGACAGGACAGGGAAAAGGCAGAAGAACAGACAGACAGACAGACAGGACAGGGAAAAGGCAGAAGAACAGACAGACAGACAGACAGGACAGGGAAAAGGCAAAAGAACAGACAGACAGACAGGACAGGGAAAAGGCAAAAGAACAGACAGACAGACAGGACAGGGAAAAGGCAGAAGAACAGACAGACAGACAGGACAGGGAAAAGGCAAAAGAACAGACAGACAGACAGGACAGGGAAAAGGCAAAAGAACAGACAGAAGGAAAGACAACCGGACAGGGCAGAGGAGACAGACAGACAGAAGGAAAGACAACCGGACAGGCGGGGAAACTGACCAGTCCCGACGAGATGTGGTAGACATCAGGGCTGTTGGGCTCATTGTAGTTGAAGAGGAACATGTTGATGGCCCCTGCAGCCAGAACACACACCCCACACACTTGAACACAACACGAAACAATAACACACCACCACCTCAACAACACCCAGGGCTCCCAATCGTCCCGCAAAACAAGGGGTCCCAGGGACTCCTTCACTTACAGCATAAAGGGTCCTAGAGGCGGGATAGAGGGTCCCAGTGGCATTGCTAATGCTAAAAAGAACTTTTCTAGTGCATCCCTGGGACCCCCTGCACATTCTTTTTAGAGGGTCCTTTAGAATTTTCGTGCTTCGTAGACCCCCAAATGGGGGTCCCTGGGAGCCCTGAACACAGTTCTCTGATAATAAAAAGATGTCAACTCAGCACTGGGCAGGCCTTTTAAGCCATCGAAGCAGCAGTCATTTGACAATAAGCTCAGCAATTAGCGATCCTGGCACAGAAATACAGAAGCCTCGATTAAACACAATAGAACAGAGCTAGAACTGACTCAGCATTGAGAAGACACAGAAAGAAATGATGATGATGATGATGATGGTGATGATGATGATAATGACAACAACGATGACGATAATGATAAATAACTGACCAATGAGGAGGCTCGGAGCCTGTTGGCTCATGGTGGAGTCGTAGGTGACCCACTTGTGGAAGATGACGGTAACGATGATGATGATGATGACGATGATGATAACATCGTCAATGCTGATGATAATAACTGACCAATGAGGAGGCTGGGAGCCTGCTGGCTCATGGTGAAGTCGTATCTGACCCACTTGTGGAAGATGACGATAACAATGATGATGATGATGATGACAATAACGATGATGATGATGATGATAATGACAATGATGATGATAATGATAATAACTGACCAATGAGGAGGCTGGGAGCCTGCTGGCTCATGCTTGAGTCGTAGGTGACCCACTTGTGGAAGATGCGCAGCACCAGGAACCCGAACATGCAGAACAGGAACAGCAGGCTGGGCACAAACTCACACATGATGTTCAGCGGCTTCTGGAAATACCTGGAGGAGAAAAACAAAAACAAGACAAGGCAAGCAGATGCCGTAAGTCAGGTATAAGTCAGAACAGATTGACAGTCAGAGAAAGTTACAAGCACAGAACACTTCAAGAAGGTGGGGGAACTATTTTTACGGAAGAACCCCCCCCGGCATCCACATGGGTAGAGACTCTTGGAGGGGGTGGGGTCGTCCAGCTCCCCGTATGGAGGCACGAGGCATCCACCCACTGCCCCAGCACAAAACAACAACATGAAGTCCTGCTCATAGTCCATGGCTTAGACAAGTTTCCCATCATATGAGCGCTGATGCCTCATGCAACTGTTATGCACCTAAATAAGAAATAGTTACCATTTCACCGACTATAAATAATGCGCACACCCAAAATTGTACACAAAATCTTGGTATTAAACATTTTATTCCTTCTTCAAATAACATTCATATATATACATATATGCTTCAACATTCATGCATAATAAACAGTGATTACCTGTAAATAAAGATGAATAAAACAGAAAAAAAGATTAAAAAAAGTTTAAGTTTTTTTGTGGGGGTTTTACACAAAATCTTGATTTTATTATATTATCGATCATATTATAAGGCGCAGGGGTGTCAGTCTGGGGAAAAAGTATCGCCTTACAGCCCCAAAAATTTACGGTAGGCCCAGCATTCAGGCCCATCTTCAGCTGGAGAAAAAATCCTTGTAAGAGTTTCTAGAACAAAGGCAGGAGAATGGACCAGCAAGGCAGAAGATGATGACAGTAAGCAAAAGCAGAGTCAAAGAGAGTGGCAGATTAGAGGAAGCTACAAGCACAGAACTGCCACAAGGTGAGAGAACTATTAATCGATGGCTTGGAGTCAAAACGGACTAGTCCATTGGCGTATTATTGGATTTATTACAAAAACTAATAACAATGACTGCAGAAATATAAAAAGCGGGTTTTGCTTATTATATTTCAGCAGGTTTTTTTTATACAAGCTATTGTTTTCGTAATAAGTTCAATAATATGTCAATGGACTATCTAAAGATAGTCTGTTTTGACCCCAAGTCCAAGCCATCAAATTTGTACCTGTGGTTGAGGAAGCTGAGTGAAATGCTGAAGAACATGTGCGTGATGCCCAGAATAATGCTCACCTAATATGTCCAGGATAATGCTCCCTATGCCCAGAATAATGCTCACCTAATATGTTCAGGATAATGCTCCCTATGCCCAGGATAATGCTCACCTATAATGCCCAGGATAATGCTCCCTATAATGCCCAGGATAATGCTCCCTATAATGCCCAGGATAATGCTCCCTATAATGCCCAGGATAATGCTCACCTATAATGCCCAGGATAATGCTCCCTATGCCCAGAATAATGCTAACCTAATATGTCCAGGATAATGCTCCCTATGCCCAGAATAATGCTCACCTAATATGTCCAGGATAATGCTCCCTATGCCCAGGATAATGCTCCCTATAATGCCCAGGATAATGCTCCCTATAATGCCCAGGATAATGCTCCCTATAATGCCCAGGATAATGCTCACCTGTGGTTGAGGAAGCTGAGTGAGATGCCGAAGAACATGTGCGCGATGCCATTGATAATGCTCCATATGCCCAGGATAATGCTCCCTATAATGCCCAGGATAATGCTCACCTGTGGTTGAGGAAGCTGAGTGAGATGCCGAAGAACATGTGCGTGATGCCCAGAATAATACTCCCTATGCCCAGGATAATGCTCACCTATAATGCCCAGGATAATGCTCACCTGTGGTTGAGGAAGCTGAGTGAGATGCCGAAGAACATGTGCGCGATGCCCATGATGATGCTGAGCTTCATCTTCATGGAGTTGGTGAACGCTATCTTGTTCAGGGCCATCTGCCACACCTGGGCCGCACAACACACACACCACAACGCATACAACTTGGGTCGTGAAAAATGACAAGAAATGCACACAGACACGTACAATCATATATGCACACATTTGCACATTCAGACACACACAAACACACGCACGCAAACACATACACAACAACGCATACAATTTGGGTCATGAAAAAAATTACAAGAAACGCACACAGACACGCACGCATGCACACAATCATATATGCACACATTCACACACACACACAAACAACAACGCATACAACTTGGGTCGTGAAAAATGACAAGAAATGCACACAGACACGTACAATCATATATGCACACATTTGCACATTCAGACACACACAAACGCACGCACGCAAACACATACACAACAACGCATACAATTTGGGTCATGAAAAATTACAAGAAACGCACACAGACACGCACGCATGCACACAATCATATATGCACACATTCGCACATTCAGACACACACACAAACAACAACGCATACAACTTGGGTCGTGAAAAATGACAAGAAACGCACACAGACACGCACAATCATATATGCACACATTTGCACATTCAGACACACACAAACACACGCACGCAAACACATACACAACAACGCATACAACTTGGGCCATGAAAAATGACAAGAAACGCACAGACACGCACGCAGACCTGCCACATTTTAGAAATGAAAAAGAGGGGCGGGGGTCTGGGGGCTGACGTAGGCCCCCAGTGGGGTACAGTGGAGTACAGTGGGGTACAGTGGGGTACAGTGGGGTACAGGGCAACGCCCCCTGAAGCTGAAGACTTTTTAATGATTAGTGAGCAGAAAAGTAGTTTAAGTACCCTAGAAAGCATGGAAAAGCATATAGCATCCTATAAAGAAGTGGCTGAGCCAAGCCCACAATCCTGTAAGGATTTGGCAGAATGAACTAGAAATGGGTATGCTTATTCAAAACATTATTTATATTGAAATTATTTGTGAATAAAAGTTAATGAAACTTTGTAGTAATCTTGCTATGATATTGTTTTCTGTGTTCAACTGTTGACAATGTTATTTTTGCCAATTTGACATTTTGTGTTTATTTTTTTATTGATTATTACGAAAATCGAAATATACAAAAAAAGGTGTTCAACAAAGATGCTAAAAAAAAAGTGTGGTGTGTTTATTATTAAAACATTGCAGACACAAGTCACTTACATGATCAGAGAAACATTAAAAGCTCAAAATAAACTTAGTACTTGCCTTTCTGTAAGGGTTATTTTAGTAATGCAATCAACAGGTAAAAATTATGTTCGGATATGCACACCTGTCGGTCTCATTGCCGATCATTCGCGATCGACGTTTTCGTGTGAAAAGTATCTCTATGGTTTGTATAAAGTGTTAAACCACTCTAAGTCCGATAAAAATCAATGAAACTCCCAATTCACTGTCTAAAATAGTGTCCGAATCCTCGGCAGATGACCGGTCGATCGATAGTCGAAGTTAACCATAGTAGGCACTGCACTAGCATGAGTCTCAACAGTCACTTCACTCTGGCTCCTATAACTAAGTCCAAAAGCACGATTGGCACACAATTTATGGGTAAAAACATCGATAACATCGTCGTCTATCGCTTTCTGATGAGAAAAAAAAATTCCACAAAAAATTCGAAGAAAATCGATCAAAACTAGGCTTCAATCGAGCTCCGTGCACAATGGCGGCCATAGAAACAGGAAGTCGAATGCTTTCCGGCTGTCGTTAAAGCTTCCCTTCTGCATTAGA
>CM065703.1:42197187-42272187 GCA_017654935.2 Phymorhynchus buccinoides | reverse complement strand
TTAGATGATTTTTTAAGGTCTTATAAGGCCGATTAAGGGAGGTTCCACCGTATTCCCTCTTCCCCTACCCACCACCCCTCCCAACATGACATGGGCAGACGGCCTCGATCATTAAATTTTCGTTGATCGTTGAATGTAGAGGGCAAAGGCGAACACGCATACATTTGCATGCTAATGACACCCACTGACCTCATCATCTATGCGTCGTGCCCCCAGCTGTTTCTCCTTCAGCACGATGTAGAGAGCAAAGGTGAACATGATCAGGCCGTGGCCCATATCACCAAACATGACGGCGAACAGAAAGGGGAAGGTGATCACCGTGAAAATGGCTGCAAAACAACAAAAACCAAAACCCAACATTCTTCATTTAGGAACATAGCTTCAGATCATGTGCAAAACAGATGCATTGCGTTCTTAAAGGGACACCCTGATGGATGAGTTTTTACAAGAAACACATCAAGATCAGCAGAAAGACAGCCTTTACAAGGATCGGAACACCCACTTTGCTCTGGTTTCCTTTAAAAAAAGGTGATTCCTCCTTGGCGGAGTTGCCGGAGAGAGAAGCCATTTTGGACGGGGTGGGTGGAGGAGACTCAAGTGGTTGAAGCTTTTTCTTCTTTGTAGTGCAGTAAAAAAAAAAAAAAAAAAACTATTTCCTTTGTTGTGAGCGAAACGCCTTTTGGTGAACTGTAAATAAAAAGGTTTGTATTGTGGAAATTTCGTGATTTTTGTCTAAGCGACTCAGGCAGCCATTAGAAAAGAGAAGGCACATGTCTTCTCTTTCACTGAAAGAATGTGACTTCCAGCACCTCCGCCAAAGAGGAATTGCCGATTTGACAGTTTGATTTGTAGAAAACCAGAGCAAAGTGCGTGTTGCAATCTCTGTAAAGGTTGTTTTCATGGTGATCTCGACATGTTTCTTACAAAATCTCATCCATCAGGGTGCCCCTTTAAAAGCAACAAGTCATGTTAATTAACGTCAGTTCAAGGTAGAAGGCGCTACTTTGAAACGTTTCTTAGAAATCTCATCACAAACTGTTAATTACAGTAAAAATCGCTCGAGTCAAAATAGAAGGGACTGAAATTTTATTTTGAGATAGCCAATATTACATTATATGAATTCAAAAAGTACCTGGGTTGACCTCGCGGTAGCAGGCAATAAGCATTTTAGCAAACCACGTAAAGCATTACATTAGATTATTAAACTGGGACCCAAAAATTATTGTGAGTTATCCAGTGTTTTGAGTTTAAGGATTCCACATTTACTATGGGATAAATACGAATGCTTCCTCATTCCATGGGTGAAGCCAAATACGTACCTGAAGTCCGAACATATTTGAAAATTGATTAAAGAATTAAAGAAGATAGGGATCGCAGAATGAATCTTGTCCTTGAGCCAAAACACGTACCAGGGTTGACCTCGCGGTAGCAGGCGACGCCATAAGCGTCGACAATGTTCTGGAAGCCCTGGGTCAGCTTGTTGGAGCGGTTGTAGGTGGGCGGCACCTGCTTGCTGTTCATGCGGTTCAGGATGGAGGGCACGCTGCTCCCGCTCCGCTCCTGGGAACAGCAACACCACACTTCCAGGGTTAAAGGCCACAAGGAACTGGTATTTCATGTGTTTCATCATTTTTCAATCATACACACAAAATTTCCGACCGTTCTCTCATCGTTGGCCATCACAGCGCCTGCTGGAAGCAACCAAGCTCAAATCATGGAACACGACCAGCACTCAGCCCCCCCCCCCCCCCCCCCTCTGATTCTCTTACTGTTCCTCTCCTCAACGCCTGCTGAATGCGATCTAAATCAGCCAAGGGACACCAGCACTCAGCAATGAGACACCTTTGCGTGAGGTCCAGGTTGAACATGTTTACCATCAGCTATCTAACACACACGATTTTCACACACTAACTCACTGTTCCTCTCCTCAGCGCCTGCTGAATCCGATCTAGATCGACCATGGGACACCAGCAGTCAGCGATGAGACACTTGTGCGTGACGTCCAGGTTGAGCATGTTGAGGGTGTGGTAGATGGCCTTTTATTTTTTCATATTCGCTATACTATCACACACACTAACTCACCGTTCCCCTTCTCAGCCCCTGCTGAATGCGATCCAGATCGGCCACGGGACACCAGCATTCTGCTATCAGACACTTGGTTGAACATGTTTACCATCAGCTATCTAACACACACGATTTTCACACCCAAACTCACCGTTCCTCTCCTCAGCGCCTGCTGGATGCGATCTAGATCGGCCACAGGACACCAGCACTCAGCGATGAGACACTTGTGCGTGACGTCCAGGTTGAACATGTTGAGGGTGTGGTATATGACCTTTTATCTTTTCATATTCGCTGTACTATTACACACACACTAACTCACTGTTCCTCTCCTCAGCGCCAGCTGGATGCGATCTAAATCAACCAAGGGACACCAGCACTCAGCGATGAGACACTTAGTTGAACATGTTAACCATCAGCTATCTAACACACACAAATTTCACACCCAAACTCACCGTTCCTCTCCTCAGCGCCTGCTGGATGCGATCTAGATCGGCCACGGGACACCAGCACTCAGCGATGAGACACTTGTGCGTGACGTCCAGGTTGAACATGTTGAGGGTGTGGTAGATGGCCTTGATCTTGCGCACCTTGATGAACCACACCTTGACGTTCTTGGCGGCCGCCACCAGCACCCGGTGACGATGGTCCTGCGTCTGAGCCAACACCTGTCGGGGCAACAGTTCAATTCTAAAGAAAGGCGCTATATAAATGCTATGCATTACAGTGGAACCTCCCTTATAAGATCATCAAAAATAATCCAAAATGAGGTCTTAAAAGAGAGGTAATTTTGATACTTACAAAGAAGGGCAATGTCTCAGAGATGTAGGTCTTATGTGAGAGGGAGTCACAGCTGTTCCGTCCCACACAAAATCAAGCTATTTAGTTAAAAGCCTGAATCTAGAAATCTTAGATAAAAACTGCACCAAGCTATTGTCGGTAAAGATATTTTGGCTGTATGCTCTACATAGTATTTCAAATATATTTCTTCCCTCAGATTTATGGTAAAAACTTTTTTTGTTGAGCAGTATCAATCAACATATCTAGTAGAAATAATATACTTAGTATCAGAAACATAAATAAGATTGCCTATGAGTGAAAATCTAGCAATATCCACTGACTATAAGTAATCTAGGCACATACTACAACATATTCTCGACTGTTATTTATGAAAAGTTACTTATAGTTAACTAAAGTTTGCTTGAAAAAACTTATGAAAATATAGATAAACTAAATGTTCCTCCCGAAACAGCTGTGGAGTCTTATAATGGGAAGTCTTATAAGGGAGGTTTCACTGTATTATTTTTTATTATTAAGAACAGTTACCAGTGGAATGCTTCGCGTCTTAGTTTGGTGCCTACCACTCACCGGAAGGGAGAGATCAGCTAAAGCAGAAATAGCAGGCATTAGAATAACCTGAAGTCCAATTATCTGAAAACCGCAGTTTTGTTGTTAGGCTAGGTACATTATAGTCACAGAGGCGTCTCTGTGAAATTCGGGTTGCTCCCACCTGGAGAGCGCGTCGCAGCCTGAGGCGCGCCACCCAATTTGTTTTGGTTTTTTGCAAGCAATTTTTGTGACTGATGAGGAATGACTGATGTTGTTGTTGTTCCCTGGCTAAAAGACTCCAGGGATTATCTTGGTTTCCTTACGCTCTGTCTACCTGTCCTCTCTCTCTCTCTCTCCTCTCCCCCCCCCTTCCCCTCTGTCTCTCTCTCTCCCCTCCTGCCCCCTCTCTCTCTTTCTCTCTGCCTCTCCGTCTTACTCATGTCAAAGTTTGCCCTGCCCATTTGTCTCCGCCTTTTTGTCTGTCTAACCCTGACCCCCCCCCCCCAACCCCTCCAACCTCTCCACCTCTCCTCTCTCTCTCATGTGTCATTAAATAATGTTACTATTATTCTATATCATTGCTATGAAACATGGTGTGTCAATTTGTTAATTTAAAAAAAAAAAAATCATATGCTTTCATCAATGTTTGTAAAGCGCTGAGAGCTTGCTTTTAGCATGATTTTTATTGCGCTATATAAGTGAAATTATTATTGTTATTACAAATGGTAGATTGGGTTTGGCTCAGAATGCGGTTTTCAGTTAAAGAATTTCATACTCACCCTTACCCAACCAACCACATCCAACTCGCAGAAATTGTGGAGTTATTTTATTTTATATACTTCTTCATATTGTTTTGTAATAATGTTTTTCTTCTTGATTGTTTTCTCTCGTAATATTTGTAAAGCGCTCTGAGGATGATTTTGTTATCATCGAAGAGCGCTATAGAAGCTTTATTTATTATTATTAGTTTTCTATGAGCTTCCTATGCAGTTCCTACAAACAAATTCTTCAGCAAGGATATTAAATTTTGTTTTATGATCAAACCAACATTGTTTTCATTTTACAACAACAAAGGCTAAACTTAGTGTAGAGGGTGACAACTGACAGTGTTGAGATCTTCGATGCGCGTCATGACGCCGATGGCCATCTCTCGTCGCTCGGCCTGGGTCTCTGGGCAGGGGTACAGTGTGGCACGGAAACTGAAACACAATACAGGGAAATTAGTGTGTGTGTACATGTGTGCCTTGATTTTTGTGTGTGGGGAGGGAAGAATGCATTTGTGTATACCAATGTGCATATATGCATGTTTGGATATCTATGAGTATACATGTGTTTACGTGGGGGTGACGGTGGGAATGCGAGCGCATGTGAGTATGTTCGATATGTACGATGTAAGCTTGCATGTGGAGTGAATTTTAGTTTTGTAAAGCGCCATGAGTCTAGAATGTGCGCTGTATAAATGTCTTTATTATTATTATTATTAAATTATCACAAATCTTCTGACAAAAAAAATCATCCTCAGTACGATAGAAAGGCATACAACTATATTATTTTAGCTCAAATATAAGCATCCCTCCCCAGCATGAAGTACATATATAATATTATTTTAGCTTACAAGAAACAAGCAAACAAACCAAAAAAATACAAATTTTTGTGTGCGGTCAGAATTCAGTTTTATAACAAGCTGAAATATGAACTGGCGAAAGCAAAACAAAAGCAATGACTGAACTCCAAGTCTCCACCTTCAGTGTGCAAGCGCTGAGGAAGCCAGGCGGACGCTTGGCGAAAGCTACGAGTGAGTAGAAACTGTATGGGTTGAGAGAATAAGTTTAAATTTTCTTCAAAAGGAATGTAAGTTCACTTATACGATGCCTTTCAGCTCTGTAACATAAAATCAACAGCCTCCATAATACAGGAGAAAGCAAAACATTCTCTCAATCCTGAAATGGCACGTTTCAATGTTCTCTGAATCTTTGCAATCCTGAAGTAGTGACCATATTAACCTTTTCACTGCCAGCTATTCTTCAGCCAGAAAATACCATTAAACATAACAGGGTAGAGAGAACAAAGTATCCACTATATTGGGAATTGCTGTGTGTCATGTACACATTTGCCTCCCAAAATTAAGAAAATAGGGTCTTCGGATAACAGACCCTGATTTGATGCCTTTTAGAGACATGGGTGTTAAACCATTGTGGTGTTTTGTCTGTCAAACACACACACCAAAAAAAATAGCACACACACACAAAACAACACACACACACACAGACACACCAAACACCCACACCCACACCAAATACACACACAGAGACACATCAAACACACACAAACCACACACACACACAAACCACACACACCAAAAGGGCGAAAGGGTTCAAAATAATGTCCAATGTGTGTGCGTCTGTGTGTACAGGATGGGTGGGGACTGTGTTACAATTGCCTATATATATCACCTTGTTGTTACAATTGCCTATATATATCACCTTGTTGTTACAATTGCCTATATATATCACCTTGTTGTTACAATTGCCTATATATATATATCACCTTGTTGTTACAATTGCCTACATATATCACACACACCAAAAATCTGACATCAATTTTGGCAGAAACCACACTTCCATTTCCCCAAAAGACCATGGTTCCGGATCTGGGCAACAATCTTGAATCTTGACTCTTTTTATCAACTTTCACACAAACCACACACACAAACCACACACACCAAAAAAAACACAACACACACACACATCAGAAACCACACTTCCAACTTTCCCCAAAAGACCATGGTTCCGGATCTGGGCAACAATCTTGAATCTTGACTCTTTTTATCAACTTTCACACAAACCACACACACAAACCACACACACACCAAAAAACCACAACACACAAACACATCAGAAACCACACTTCCAACTTTCCCCAAAAGACCATGGTTCCGGATCTGGGCAACAATCTTGAATCTTGACTCTTTTTATCAACTTTTTCAATCCTGATTTCAGGAGCATGTTTGAACTACCTTCAACCATGCAAATGTTTTATAACAAAATGTAATAGCAACTGGCGAAAGCGAAACAAAAGCATTGTAAGTTCACTTATGTGATACCTTTCAACTCTATAAAATCAACATATAGAGAAATGAATGGGAAAGAACTCTCTTAATTAACTCCCTTCACTAAAGTTAATTTTGGCACCTAGTCGCCTAGCAAAGCGAGGGCAATAGCCACAAGAAGACAGAATCAAGTTCATTCTATAAAAAAAAAAAGGATGACCCAGATCTGCTTATTATGACCACCACCCACACAGCACACAACAACAGTGGTGGAGAGAGTTATGCACAAACAAATCAACATACTGTTATGAGGGAGATCTGTTGCATACATTTGTGTGTGTTATAATAAACCTCTGGATTTCCACGATGCGAATTCTCCGTGACATTTTCTTGTGTTGTGCGAGCTGAACGACGTAACAATACATTCAAGAATAGCATAGCTTTCTAGTCTTGAATAATGTTAAAATACCGTATTTTTCGGACTATAAGGCGATACTTTTTCCCCAGACTCAGACCCCTGTGCCTTATAATGTGACTAATAAAATAGTAAGATAATATAATAACAAAATCTGAAATTTGGGTAAAATTTGGGGGGTGCGCCTTATACAAAGGTGCGCCTTGTAGTCAGAAATATATGGTAATAATAAAAACAACAGCCTCCATAAGCTCATAATCCTGCAATGTACCTATTCTGATTAAAAATACTCAACCTTTTGTAAACAGTTTGGCATGAAGCCATGAAAAGTCAAAGTCAAGGAGGTCCACAGGTAATTCTTCTACAGCTAAAAATAAAAAATAAAAAAAATAAAAATAGTCTTCTGGATTAATGTGACACTGACCCCTCACAGATTTTCTTGACCCTGGACTTCAGCTGGTCTCCTTGGAAGAAGATGATGAACACAGACTTGTATACTTGATCGCCCTGAAAATCATAGCGAAAATAAGGTGCACTGAAAATTTTAAAAACATTGTCTGTCAAACACACACACCAAAAAAAATAGCACACACACACAGACACACCAAACACACACACACACACACACACACCAAACACACACACAGAGACACATCAAACACACACAAACCACACACACACACACACACAAACCACACACACCAAAAAAACACAACACACACACACATCAGAAACCACACTTCCAACTTTCCCCAATCAAGGGCAACAAAATGTGTATGGTCCACGGGGAGCGAATCTATGTTAGGCCATCAGGAGGCACCCACCACCAGAGGAGACACTGCACTGCTGCTGAGTTATCTCGGTGGAGTTCAATGGGGCCTGTGTCCTGAGTTAACATATCGTCAGTGAAATTCAAAAACCTTGTATCTCAATTTTGGTAGTTTTGAGGAAAATTTTTAAAAAATGTTTTAACCGCGTTGACCACGATTGATTAACTATGATGAATATGTTGTTCAAGACATTGTGAGTTTAGTACTGCATTTTGTGTAAATTACGTTAATTTTTTTCTTTCTTTCGAGTTTTTCATCTATTTTCATAACCTCATTTACCCCAGATAGACAGTCGTTAGAGATACAAGCTTTTGGTGGAAGGTGGCCGGAAAAATTAGAAAGCTGACCATGTATCTAACTCAAAAACAAAAAAAAATCGAGATACGAGTTTTTCGAATTTCACGAACGATATGCAGGACACCATTTAGTGAGCCCCCTACTGACGACAAAAAAAGGTTGTCTTATAAGTTGAAAAGTACAATACCCCTAATCACTCACAGTCACAGGGTCTTCCAGAGGAGACTCAATCTCCGCCTGTCTCAGAAACACGTTGCCACGGCACGCTCTCCATAGCAACCGCTCGAAGGGGGGGATGCGCTCCCTCAGGATGACTCCAGCCACGAACCTGCACACGGCAAAACATCACAGCATTGTGCGGGTTCGTGGAAGAGACGACAAATTGTCACTAAGTCAACGCTTTAAGAGAGAGAAAGTGTGAGAGAAGAGAAAGGGGGGGGGGGGAGGGGGGAGGGGGGAAGACGCAAACAGCACAACCGGAACAAGATGAGTACCGGATTTTTCTGACTATTAAGGCGATACTTTTTCCCCCAGACTGAGACCCCTGCGCCTTATAATGTGCACTGATAATATAGTAAGAAATTATAATAACAAAATCTGAAATTTGTGTAAAATTTGTGGGGTGCGCCTTATTATCAGGTGCGCCTCATAGTCTGTAAAATACCGTAAGCAAAAGTAAGAGTTGAAAATTGTCGACTTTAGTAGTACAGTGGAACCTCCCTTATAAGACTCCCTCACACATTAGATCTTCTCTGAGACACTGCCCTTCTTTGTAAGTATTAAAATTGCCTCCCTTATAAGACCCCTCCCTTAAAAGACCTAATTTTTTATGATTTTTGAAGGTCTTATAAGGGAGGTTCCACTGTACGTCCGTGGTGAAAAGCTACTATATGAATTAGTATGGGGTGAAAGGGTCAAGCCCCGTTGGGGGTACGTCTGTGGTGAAAAGCTACTATATGAATTAGTACGGGGTGAAAGGGTCAAGCCCTGTTGGGGGTACGTCTGTGGTGAAAAGCTACTATAGTATACGGGGTGAAAGGGTCAAGCCCTGTTGGGGGTACGTCTGTGGTGAAAAGCTACTATATGAATTAGTACGGGGTGAAAGGGTCAAGCCCTGTTGGGGGTACGTCTGTGGTGAAAAGCTACTATATGAATTAGTATGGGGTGAAAGGGTCAAGCCCCGTTGGGGGTACGTCTGTGGTGAAAAGCTACTATATGAATTAGTACGGGGTGAAAGGGTCAAGCCCTGTTGGGGGTACGTCTGTGGTGAAAAGCTACTATATGAATTAGTACGGGGTGAAAGGGTCAAGCCCTGTTGGGGGTACGTCTGTGGTGAAAAGCTACTATATGAATTAGTACAGGGTGAAAGGGTCAAGCCCTGTTGGGGGTACGTCTGTGGTGAAAAGCTACTATATGAATTAGTACAGGGGTGAAAGGGTCAAGCCCTGTTGGGGGTACGTCTGTGGTGAAAAGCTACTATATGAATTAGTACGGGGTGAAAGGGTCAAGCCCTGTTGGGGGTACGTCTGTGGTGAAAAGCTACTATATGAATTAGTACAGGGTGAAAGGGTCAAGCCCCGTTGGGGGTACGTCTGTGGTGAAAAGCTACTATATGAATTAGTACAGGGTGAAAGGGTCAAGCCCCGTTGGGGGTACGTCTGTGGTGAAAAGCTACTATAGTATATATACAGGGTGAAAGAGTCAAACCCCCAGCGGGGCTAAGGAAGGTGACTGACCCGAGCCTCAAGGGTTGTCCTGAGCGGGGCAGCTCCTCCCCCAGCAGCCCCATGGTCTCGTCGGACATGGAGGGGTCGTGCATAGCCTGGGGGCGATGATGTTCAGCCTGGTTAGAGCACACAACACACCGCCCTAACGCATCTACTGTCTCCCAACCCCGGCGACACTGACTGGCCAAGGGGGCAAAACCACAACATCGAGTGAGCCATCGAACAATCAAACAATAATTGGTGAAGATGCGGAGAGGAAGAAGGGGAAAAAACACTCAACAACTTGCCAAGGGGGCAAATCGCAACATCGAGTGATCCATCAAACAACAATAATTGGTGAAGATGCAGAGAGGAAGAAGGTGGAAAAAACACTCAACAACTTGCCAAGGGGGCAAATCGCAACATCGAGTAATCCATCAAACAACAATAATTGGTGAAGATGCAGAGAGGAAGAAGGTGGAAAAAACACTCAACAACTTGCCAAGGGGGCAAATCGCAACATCGAGTAATCCATCAAACAACAATAATTGGTGAAGATGCAGAGAGGAAGAAGGTGGAAAAAACACTCAACAACTTGCCAAGGGGGCAAATCGCAACATCGAGTGATCCATCAAACAACAATAATTGGTGAAGATGCAGAGAGGAAGAAGGTGGAAAAAACACTCAACAACTTGCCAAGGGGGCAAATCGCAACATCAAGTGATCCATCAAACAACCAAACAACAGTAATTGGTGAAGATGCGAAGAGGAAGAAGGGGAAAAACACTCAACAACTTGTCAATGCACAGACGCAACTCCCAAAAATGAAAAAAAAACCTGAAAGGCAGGGATCTAGGGACCCATGGCCCCGGCAGGGTATAGGGGCAGAGCCCTGTCGGACGATTCGGGGGTGGGGTGGGTGGGGTGGGTGGGGTGAGGGGCAACTTAAGAATAAGAGAGAGAGATAACGAGACAGTTAAAATGATAGACAGAGACAGTTTGAGTCTGATAAGCCTTGTATAATTATTACATTGCCTTTGTAAACTTCCAAGATAGAACAACCAAGTTCAAAACGCCCCAAATCGCTTGTGGTCCCAAAAAAAATAAAAATTTGTTGGAGGATTTTTTTAAAAACCTGAAGTTGTTTCTGGTAAAATTTAAAATACTGAAATCAGTGTAAAACTGGAAGAGTAGCACCCATGCCAATGGGACATCATAACATCAACAGCCGAAACAACAATAATCATGAAGGGGATGCAGAAAGGAAGAAAGTTTTTTTTTTAACTCGGCAGAAAGGAAGAAAGTTAGAATTAATCGGAAAATAAGGGTAGGGGGGGGAGGGAGGGGGGGGGGGGCATCACAACATCTTCTTCTTCTTCTTCTTCTGCGTTCCCGGGCCATAACTAGGATACAAAGAGTACGTATGTGTCCGTTTTCAAGTTTTCACTGGTGTCCTCGCTGCATTCAGCCGACACATTCCGATTCCGGAGGAGATCACAACATAAAAAGTAACGATGATGAAGATGCAGAGAGGAAAAGGAAAAAACAAAACAAAACAAAAACAACACTCAACAACTTGCCGAGGGGACGGCGTCATAACATCAACAACAACCACAATGATGACAAAAACGCAAAAAAAGAAAGAAAAGGAAAATCTCAACAACTCCAAAACACGAGCAGGACATGCTCGCGACACACTTGCCATGCGGGCATCATCACAACAACATCAGCCAAGAACAACACTGACGAAAACATTGCACAAAACTGAGAAAGGAAAGAAAAAACCAAACTGCTCAACAACTAAAAAAATGAGCATGACACGCAACAAGAGATAGGCCGGGTTCACATTAGACGCGTAAGTTCTGTACGGAAAACCCTAAATAAGTGGAAGAAAGAAGGATCAAACTTTACGCATATAGGGGAAATTCGGACACGTGCACAAATATTTTCCCTTCTTTGTTTCACTTATTTATGGATTGCGCACGGGTTTCCGCATGGAATATCCGCTTATGTGTGTACACGGCCTAACTCTTCATGTGCAGAAACAAAGAAGTGTTGACCGGTAGAAAAGTTTTGCTTCAGGGGTGATATGTGTCAGGACTAGTTAAGGTCTGAGAGGAGCGGATGGTAAAACATTTTACCAAGAATAAACAATTGAAATCAGAAATTTGGCTCACTGAAACATGGAACGTCATTTTGAAATGCTCAATCGCTCAGTTTTCATCTAGCTTTTTTTTTTTCATTTTTAAATTTACCAGTCTTTCAAATATTGTTGCAGATAAAATGCATGTAATTTGCTTTATTTAGTTTTTCTTGCTTATCTTAATTTTCAATTGTGAATCAGAAAGTTGATAGAGTTTGTAAATAACATATATACATGGATGCAACTGGAGAAAATCCAAAAACAGGCAGGGTAGGGGTCCAGGGGCCTGGGTGGCCCTTGGTAGGGTATAGGGGCTGAGCCGTTGCTCCCTGAAGCTGAAGAAAAGGCAAAATCATACTCAATTTGAAGCTTATTCCAGGCTTGTAAAGTGAGAATTCAACACTTTTTTCCCCTTGAACTTTGAATCAATTTCTTTGGGTGGTCCAAATTTTGAAAAACAGGCGCCGCCTAGTATCTGAGGCAAGGCTTCATCCATGTATATGTAAAGAGCAGACAGACAGACAGACAGAGACTGATAGAGAGGGTCAGAGAGAGAAGACACATACACAGACAGACAGACAGAGACTGGCAGAGAGGGTCAGAGAGAGAAGACACATACACAGACAGACAGACAGAGACTGGCAGAGAGGGTCAGAGAGAGAAGACACATACAGACAGACAGACAGACAGAGACAGAGACTGGCAGAGAGGGAGAGAGAGAGAAGACACGCAGACAGACAGACAGAGATATACAGAGACAGAAGGACAGAGAGAGAAGACACGCAGACAGACAGACAGAGATATACAGAGACAGAAGGACACAGAGAGAGAGACAGAGAGGGAGAGAGAGACAGACAAGACGCATAGAGAAAAGAGAATCTCTAAAAAGAGAACAAGAGAATGAAGTGGGAATAAAGGCAGCCTGAAGAAGTTTTTAATACTTTTTGGTGATATCTGAAAACGCAATAAGGTTTCACAGAAGTATACGTAAACTACCAAGTACAGTGGAACCTCCTTTAAGACCTTCAAAAATCATACAAAATGAGGTCTTGTAAGGGAGGGGTCTTATAAGGGAGGTAATTTTAATACTTACAAAGAAGGGCAATGTCTCAGAGAAGGTCTTATATGGGAGGGAGTCTTATAATGGGAGGTCTTATAAGGGAGGTTCCACTGTACCACGTTCATAAATAGTACTGAAGGCAGCAAAACAAAAGGGAGCGCGGCAGAGCTGAATGCGCACAAAGCTCACCAGAAACATATACAATTAAAAAAAAACCTACAAAAGCGCCATTTCCATTAACTACTAACAGTCTGAAGACAATGCCAAAGCTTAGGAAGAAACAGCTTTCCACAAGCACATATTGTCGGTGAAATTCAAAAACCTCGTATCTCGAATTTTTGGGGTCTTGAGTTAGATACATAGTCAGCTCTCTCATTTTTCCCGCCCCCTTCCACCAAAAGCTTTAACGACTTTCTATCTGGGGTAAATGAGGTTGCGAAAATAGAAGAAAATCTTGTAAGTCCCAAATTCAGATCTAGTTAAGGACAAAGACATCGTATCTTCGTTCTTTTCAAGTCTACCCAAAAAATTTTTAAAGTAATTTTAACGAAATGCAGGATTAAACTCGCAATGTCTTGAACAACATATTCATCATAGTTAATTAATTGTGATCAACGCGGTTAATTTTTAAAAGTTTTTTTCATTTTTCTCAAAAGTACCAAAATTGAGATACGAGGTTTTTGAATTTCACTGACGATATAGTGCAACACATAAAGCGCACAAAGTACTGGATACTGCAATCAGCTTATTCCATGACAAACCTAAGCAAACCGCAAAACTTCACTGAACCGGGCAGACGCACTGTGCTTTAAAGTGAACTCTAATCCACTAACATCAGCAACCATTAAAGGTAGAAATACACGTTGTTAGTTTTCACTCACTCCTCATGGCAACACGGTGAGACTCTAGTAATGATATTACTGATATGTTATTATGCTTCTGTTGACTGTGTTGTTGATTGTTTTAAATATGTTCCTAATTTAACCCTTTCGCCGCCAGCCATTTTTCAGCCATAAATACCATTAAAACAAATTGGGTAGAGAAACAAATTCATCTGCAATATTGGGAATTCCTCTGTAATATGTTTAACATTAGGCCTATCCTTACCTCCCAAAATTAAGAAAATAGGGTCTTCAGATAACAGGCCCTGATTTGATGCCTTTAAGTGACATGGGTATTAAACAATGAGCGACTTAGTGGGATTTTTTTCCCGCCAGGGGGCATAGCGCTCGAGAGGGGCTTATCACGCTATATTCTTAGTTGGGCATAGTGAGAGAGAGAGAGAGAGAGAGGGTTGGACTCCTCCCTATCTCTCTCTCTCTCTCTTTATCCCCAACTAAGAATATAGAGAGGATTAGCCCCACTCGAGCGTTATGCCCACTAAGTCGCTCATTGTGGTGCATAAATGCGACATTGGCGGTGAAAGGGTTAATCCCATGTGCCTTAACCCGTTGACTGCGTAGGACGAATCCGCTCATCCTAGAGCGGGCGTTTCCGGCTTGACTGACAATGCTGACGACGACGAGTCTGTTCGTCCCTGTCACATGCGTTTATATAGGCAAGGTTAAAGGGCCAGCATCATGGTGTTGGAGAAAACAAATTGTACAGCTGAAAAGTAGAGTTGTTTCCCTTTCGTTTGATACCTATTATGGGATACCTTGCCGTAAATGCGTGCGCGTGCACGACATGTTTTCATCAAGTTTGAGCGAAGTAGACTTCACTGAGTTCACAAGCTCTCTGGTTTGACAAAGTAGGATGGCATCGAAAAAGAGGTATAATTCTAATGAAGTTTTGACAATTCTGCAAAATGTCGACTCTGATGACAAGGATTTCGATCCAGATAACATTGAGCATGAAGCGAGTGTTGATGGTGATGATTTTGATTGTGCTGATAGCCCAGCACTGGGGGATTGACTTCCAGCCTAGTCGGCTCAGCAGTCAAGGGGTTAATGTTATCATGCTTTCTGCGATTGTTTTGTGATATGTTTTTAAAATGATTTGATGTTGCACCTGAATGTAATTTCTCTGTTGAAATAATAAAGTGTACTTGACTTGACTTGACTTGACTACTTGCCTATCAACGTGCCTATAAACTAACAGCGTGTATGACCACTAACACACCCCATGCATCAGACAAGAAAATTAATGCATTATGAACCTCTGTTATATGCATTTTCATGATTTATCTTTTTAAATATAAGTTGTAACCCTACCCCACCACACCCTCCCCAAAAATGCATATAAAGAATAAAACAAGATTCTGGGAACAGAATTTTTGTTTGTACCTAGTTGATTTAAAATGATGCGCTCAAAATATTTTCCTTAAAAAATTAGATTCAATACATAATTCACTGTGCTTTTAGCAAATTCTGTTACCTTAACAACAATAATAAGCTTATGTTTTTATGTCTCTTTCATCTTGGAGGTCAGCTTAAACATTTTTTTTTTTCAATGTGCCCCTGAAGAAGTAAAACCTATTGCTGCCTACCTAGCTAGTGACAGGCCTACTGTGAGGCAGAGTATTACACAGTAAGGCCGGGTTCACATTAGACGCGTAGGTTCCGTACGGAAAAAACTAAATAAGTGGAAGAAAGAAGGATAAAAGTTTACGCATATAGGGGAAATTCGGACACGCACGCAAATATTTTCCCTTCTTTGTTTCACTTATTTATGGATTGCGCATGGGTTCCCGCATAGAATATCCGCTTATGTGTGTACACGGCCTAAATCTTATATTTCAGCGACAAATAACAAAGTGGAGTGCTGTTGCCATATGCTTGGTTGCAGAAACAATCAAATTGGGTATACAGTTAAACTGGTCATTCAAAAATTAAAAAGAAAAACACAACGTTTAAAAATGAATCACTTGTAAAACAAAAATCCATGCCACAAAAAACATTATGCTCACAATGATGGGTGAAAGTAAAACATCCTCTCATTCCTGAAATGACACGTTTCAATGTTCTCCGAATCTTCACAATCCTGAAGTGGTGACCGCATTAAAAATAATTTCCAATATGTGTGTGTCTGTGTATACAGGATGGGTGAGGATAATGTTAGACTTGCATGTCTATCATCTCTTGTTTTAATCTGCCATCAGTGTTGGCAGAAACGTTTGATTTTATAAGACAGTGGTTCCGCATGCACAGTAGCCTTTCTCAGCTCCTTTCAGTTCATGCCTAGTTTTGTTAACACTCATCACCAGCATAAACCAATTTAAAGTGTTTTTATCCATTAGGCTTACATTGTTTTATGGTGGCATACCACCTGTAAGGTCTTTTCCTATCCCTAACCAAAATCAACGATAAGAATATTTGCCTCTGTTAAAAGAAATAACTTGAAACAAATAGCTCTCTGTGGAAAACTGAAAGGAGCTAGAATGAGGGGAATTAGTGTACTGTGCATGACAAGATGGCCAATCCTGAAGACTCTTTCTTTCAGCTTTTCCAATCCTGATTTCAGGAGCATGCCTGAACTACTTTCACCCATGAGCAATTAAACAAAAAAAGAGTGCATCCAAAAAACAATACAACAAAAAATAAGGGGATGCATGCAGCTCCCTTCCCACAAAAATCCTATGCCCCCAAATATACTACTAATCCACACACATACTGGCACAATAAAATCCTATTACAAAGATAAATTTGAATCAAAGATATCGCCATGATCATTAACACAGCTTAAACGCAAGAACATGGGTGCAACTACACAAAATGAAAAAAGCTGAAAGGCTGGGGGGTCTAGGGGTAATGTCCCCCCTGCAGCTGAACAAAAAAAATGATTTATGAAGTTCGATATCGGCTCCTGTGGGGATTTATGAAGGTATTTTAGTTTGCTTTTTCCACAATTTATACAAATACTTATTTTAAAGTGTTCGAAAAATACAGTAGACACACAGAGATCTTGTTCGACAAATTTGAAAAAGGAAATTCCTTTTCTGGTAAAATTAAAAAACAGGAAATCCTTGTATACCAGGAAAAGTTGCACCCATGCAAGAAGCAAGAAGCAAACTCCCACAACCACTGGATTGAATAATAAAAAAACTCTTTATCCTACATCATCCAAAATCTCACATATGCATCAATAAAACAATATAAACCGATTTATGTCATCTTCAAAATGAAACATAAACGCACTGATCCGGTTATCGCACATACTATGACAAAACAAATCATTTAACTCATCGCAACGATTTTGAATTATTAAAAAAAACTCACAAATCACTCCAGCCACACACACAAACGAAACAGACATAAACAAAAGGAGAAATGAAAGAAGATTGCAGGTTTTTACTTCAGGTTTAGACATAGGGAAGTGGAAGATCAGACCTTTTTTTATATATAGACTTTATAGAGACAAACTCTCCACACCGATTGGTTTTCCCAAAACAACAAACCACTACAAAAGCAAAGTCAGAGGCAAAATTGTGGTCTAAGGGAGCAAAACGAGATTAGAAGTGACTAAAGTATGGTGTGCAAACAGATTTACTTCCCTTGAAGCAAATTGACAGCTATCTATTAATTCCGGACATATATGGCCGGAACGACTTGAATGAGTTAAGACATACTTTTGAATGGCTAAAAAAGAAGAAAGGAAGAAGTTCATGTGATTGCCGTAAGACAAAAACGCACCATACAGCTGGCACAGTGCTTATAAATACATGTTAACTCTTTCACTGCCACATTCATAAAAAGAAAAGAAAGGAGATGATGTCAATGATAATATGATTCAAATTACAAACAACAACAATTAAACAAACCATTTTGTTTCAGTTTTTTTGCTGTTTGTTTCTTTGGGGGTTTTTTGTTTTGGGGAGCTTTAACCCTTTCACTGCCAGCCATTTTTCAACAAAAAATGTCCATTAAATTTACCTGGGTAGAGAACACAATTCATCTGCAGTATTGTGGATTCTTCTGCGACAGATATAAAATAAGGTCTATCCTTACTTCTCAACTAAGACAACAGGGTCTCTGGATAATAGTTCCCAATCTGATACCTTTTAGTGACGTACATGTTAAATCACTGTGGTGCTAAAACGTGACTTTGGCAGTGAAAGGGTTAAGCAATGAAGAGAGGCATATTTTCAAACCATTTTGCGAGACTCAAGCTGTACTTTCCATTCTAATAATGCTGTCTTCTTTTTCCCACCCCGGCAGTGAAAGGGTTAATGGCTTTAAGGGGAGTCAGGGCAGTGAAATACCTCTTCGAAGAAGGTCTGGGATTTGCGCAGGATGTTGTTTTTAGCTCATTCCATCAAATGTTTTACATCAGTAAAGGGTTTAATGGCTTTACACCAACAAGAAGGGGGGGGTCAGGGCAGTGAAATACCTCTTCGAAGAAGGTCTGTGATTTGCGCAGGATGTTGTTTTTAGCTCATTCCATCAAATGTTTTACGTCAGTAAAGGGTTTAATGGCTTTACACCAACAAGAAGGGGGGGGTCAGGGCAGTGAAATACCTCTTCGAAGAAGGTCTGTGATTTGCGCAGGATGTTGTTTTTAGCTCATTCCATCAAATGTTTTACGTCAGTAAAGGGTTTAATGGCTTTACACCAACAAGAAGGGGGGGGTCAGGGCAGTGAAATACCTCTTCGAAGAAGGTCTGTGATTTGCGCAGGATGTTGTTTTTAGCTCATTCCATCAAATGTTTTACGTCAGTAAAGGGTTTAATGGCTTTACACCAACAAGAAGGGGGGGGTCAGGGCAGTGAAATACCTCTTCGAAGAAGGTCTGTGATTTGCGCAGGATGTTGTTTTTAGCTCATTCCATCAAATGTTTTACGTCAGTAAAGGGTTTAATGGCTTTACACCAACAAGAAGGGGGGGGTCAGGGCAGTGAAATACCTCTTCGAAGAAGGTCTGTGTTTTGCGCAGGATGTGCTTCAGCTCGGTCAGCTCCAGGAAGTTCTTCTTCAGGGCCTCAGAGTTGGCGTTCACCTCCTTCATCTCGTTCTCCAGCTTCTCAAACGTCGACTGGGAAAATAAACATAAAGGACATAGTATGAGAGAGAGAGAGAGGGAGAGAGAGAGTGTATGTGTGTGTGTGTGTACGTGAGAATATGTGTGTAGGGGGGCCAGAGTTGGCGTTCACTTCCTTCATCTCATTCTCGAGCTTTTCAAACGTCGACTGTCAACACATATAGCACACACTAGCTGGTGCATTTGTATCATAGTGTTCAAGTGCTTCGGCTGTTGGGATGATCCCTGGAGTCTTTTAGCCAGGGTACAATAACAACAACTGTTAACATAGCACACATACATTTGGTTTTAAATGAAAACTACAAGTAAGCATCTCAACGGTTTAATGTAAACTAGTAGGACACAATATCAATACCCTTAAAGTTCTAAACAAGTTTCTCAAATGTTTAATGTAAACCTAGCGCACCTAAATTTACTTTTAAATGAAAACTACAATCAGTAAGAATCATGTCAAGAACGTAAAGAAAGGACACGATATCATTACACTTTTTTTTTTTTTTTTTTAAACAAGCCTCTCAAAAGTTTGAGTAAACATAACACACATAAATTTCTAAGAAAACCATGTAAAGCTTCTGAAAGGTTTAATGTGAAAACAGGACACAATATGAATATATCACCGTTGTTCCAAAACTTTAAGTTAAAACTTTAAGAAGCAAATAAACGTGTGTCAGTCAGTGATGTCCGACCAAAGACACCGTAATGGGAATAAGACAGACAACTGGAGAGTTACGGCGAGCCGGGCTGATAGGGTTATCGTTCGTGATCCCATTAACAATGGCGGCTCTATTCAAAGACTCTATTCAAAGACTGGAATTTGAATTGACGTGGGTTTTTTTTTAAATACCAGATTCAAATTTGAGTGCTTGGGCAAACCTTTTTTTTGCTTTTCTGAAGACAAAGGTAAGGTAAGGAAGCTGCAAATATGGCCAGAAAATCTATGAAACAGTAACAACCAGTGTTAGATTACTGCTGATGTTCATGGTTCAAGGGGGGCATAATCAGGGTTTCTGTCCTCACTACTCATATAGGGGAAAATGTCCGCTTGTCTGTCTTATTCCCATTACAGTATCTTTGGTCCGACCACGACTTCAAGAACAAGTCACAGGGCTCTCAATCGTCCCGCAAAACAAGGGGTCCCAGGGACTCTTTCACTTACAATACAGAGGGTCCTAGGGGCGGGATAGAGGGTCCCAGTGGCATAGCGAATGCTAAAAATATTTTGTTCTAGTGCATCCCTGGGACCCCCTGCACATTCTTTTAGAGGGTCCTGTAGAATGTTTGTGCTTCATACTATGAAGCATAGACCCCCAAATGGGGGTCCCTGGGAGCCCTGCAGTCAGTCAACAGAGGAGGCGGCTGCTGTTCTGGAGGGCTGGGTGAAAATCTGTTTAAACTATGTTAACAAAGACACAGGACCCACCTCCAAGTCGATCATTTCGCGGGGGGCGGGGGCGTCAGGGTTGTCTCCCGTGTCCAGCATGGGGATGCCGTCCTTCTTCACCTCCTTCTCCAGGAACCCTGACGACAAGCATACGGTTCTGCTCTTGAAAAGAAACTACAGTGGAGAACTGACTGCAGGGCTCCCAGGGACCCCCATTTGGGGGTCTATCACCATCATCATCACCATCATCATCATCGTCATCACCATCACCATCATCATCACTATCATCATCACCATCATCATCATCATCATCATCACCATCATCATCATCACCGTCATCATCATCACCATCATCATCATAATCATCATCATCATTATCATCATCACCATCATCACCATCATCACTGTCATCATCATCATCACCATCATCATTATCATCACCATCACCATCATCATCACCATCATCATCATCATCACCATCATCATCACCATCATCATCATCATCATCACCATCATCACCATCATCATCACCATCATCATCATCATCATCATCATCACCATCATCATCACCATCACCATCATCACCACCATCATCATTATCATCATCACCATCACCATCATCACCATCATCATCATCACCATCATCACCATCATCACCACCATCACCATCATCACCATCACCATCACCATCATCACCATCATTATCATTTCTTTCTGTGTCTTTCAATGCTGAGTCAGTTCTAGTTCTGTTCTATTGTGTTTAATCGAGGCTTCTGTATTTCTGTGCCACGATCGCTAATTGCTGAGCTTATTGTCAAATGACTGCTGCTTCGATGGCTTAAAAGGCCTGCCCTGAGTGCTGAGTTGACATCTTTTTATTATCAGAGAACTGTGTTCAGGGCTCCCAGGGACCCCCATTTGGGGGTCTATGAAGCACTAAAATTCTAAAGGACCCTCTAAAAGAATGTGCAGGGGGTCCCAGGGATACACTAGAAAAGTTATTTTTAGCATTCGCAATGCCACTCAGGGACCATCTATCCCTCCTCTAGGACCCTCGATACTGTAAGTGAAGGAGTCCCTGGGACCCCTTGTTTTGCAGGACGATTGGGAACCCTGCTGATAGCTCAAAGATGGATAACTCAAAAACACTGGTCAGTGGATAACTCACAATAACTTTTGGGTCCCAGTATAATAACCTCTATGTTGAAAAGTCTTTTTAACTCAAAATATTGGCTATATCAAAATAAAATGTCAGTCCCTTCAATTTTGACGTATGCGATTTTTTACTGTAATAGGAATTGTTCGGAAATAATTAAGGGGAGTAATTTCATGGTGTGTGGGAGTGATCTTGCCTAATTCAATCGGTGAAACAGGGGGAGTTACTCTACTTTCAGGTAGATCCCCAGCTCTCGGCTTGTGTGCTTGATTAGACTTACATCACTTAGAACACTGTGCGTCATACTAAATTTGATTAATTTATATTTCTACGTCACATTTAATGATATTACAAGTTCTCTCAGTTTGTGGATACTGGACGCCCCTCATTTTTCTATAAAAAGTCGCTGACTCGCATCCTGCGGTTTCAAGCTTCAACGCCATTGTTGCATTGTTGCTATGGAATTTGACCGAGTAATGGAGATAAACAATTCTAATTTTCATGAAGTGCTCTCCCCTATTTTTTTTTCCGAAAATCGTCTATTAATAATGACAAAAGATTTAATTCGACTCCCTTGATTCATTCCGCCAGAGCTACGTCCCGGTAAAGTGTCAGGCGCGCTTCTGAAACCACCAGCACCTCCGCCTAACAAAGTGTGGGACACAGACCCTCACTTTTCATATCAATCTCATGAATATTAATGAGCAAATGGAGCTTATTCTGTGGCTATTTTCCTTTCTCAGGCATGGGAATTGTCAGAGACAAAAAACTCTGAAAAGCCCCCCAATTGAAGTATTTAGTAACAAAAACGAAGTATTTAGTAACAATTTCAAAAATATTTTCACGGAAATCCGCGGACAATTCCCATGCCTGCTTTCCGAATGACTTGCCGAACTCGTAGTGCAATTTCGAAGCATTGGTAAATTTGTTGGGGTCAGGGTTGATTTTTTTGTTTTTTTCACTCAGAACCTGCAGGCTAGGGTCCACAGGTCAAATAGCCAGGACACAAAGGCTTAAACTGACTTTTCAAACCTATGAAATCTTTCTTCTTCTTCTTTCAATAATGTCCACCTGCCATAACCGGCAATTATTGACATGTAATTGGGTTCAAAAGAATTATGCTGCACAAGAAAAACAAAAAACAAAAAAACAAACTGACAAAAACCTAATATTTGATAGCAGAGACATTCTGCTTCATTAACATTTTAAAAACAGGTCTTTAAAATTTTGCAGAGACAGAGAGAGAGAGAGAGAGAGAGAGAGAGAGAGAGAGAGAGAGAGAGAGAGAGAGAGAGAGAGAGAGACTAAAGAGGCAGGGTGAGAGAGAGGGAGAGAGAGAGAGAGAGAGAGAGAGAGAAAAGAACAAGAACAACAAGAACGTTTTAATGAACCGGGCCATCTGCCCATGTCAAAGGGAACAGTGGGAAGGGGACATTGTTAAATCAAACAAACAAACGGGAAAATCAATAGGGGAGAGAGAGAGACAGAGAGCGAAAGAGAGTGCGAGAGAGAGAGAGAGAGAGAGAGAGAGAGAGAGAGAGAGAGAGAGAGAGAGAGAGAGAGAGAGAGAGAGAGAGAGAGAGAGAGAGAGAGAGAGAGAGAGAGAGAGAGCAAAATAATGATCATAAATCAACCTACTCAGCTTTCTCTCCATTTCTTCACATCTTCTGATCTCGTTGACAAATTTGCGTTGGAAGGCGTTCACATCAGGGTTTAGCTGCACACAAAACCAAGACAAGACCTTAAGTTGAAATGTCTTGACTTTTTTTTAACTAGTCTGGGAAAATGTACCCCAAAAATCACCATGAAAATTTCACAAATGAATTAAAAAAATTAAGATAAATTTAAATAAGGCCGGTTTCACATTAGTAAGTTCCATATGGAAAACCCAAAATAAGTGGAAGAAAGAAGAATAAAAGTTCACGCATATATAGGGGAAATTTGGACACGTTTTTTGGATATTATCTTCAAATCATTAAAGCCAAATTTTCACTAGTCTCCTCACTGCACTCAGCCGACACATTCCGATTTCAGAGGAGCTCAAAGGAGAAAATCATTTGCAAGATTTTTTGTCCAGTAAGGGCTAAGGCAGAAAAATAGATGATACAGTGGAACCTCCCTTATAAGATTTCCCATTCAGGGTTCCCAGGTTTGGGGCACAAGTAAAAAAAAAAGGACCTTTAAAGACCCACCACGTCACGTGTCAACATCACGGTTTTCACGTGTTTTCCCTCTTATAGACGGTAATAAATCTTAATAAATCTTCCTTGCATAAGAGGGAATGTGACACGTGATGTGGGGGGTCTTTAAAGGACTTATAAGGACCTCATCTTAATTCAAAAGGACCTTTGATAGCATGATTTTATGGAATATACCTAAACTTTTTTAAAGCAGAAAACTTGCACAACAGAGCTGTTTACCCTCTGACTTAGTTGTCAGTTATTTCAACCTTTCCTGTCACTATTTTGTGGCATATATCAGTAATCATCTTCCTTAATGATCAGATTCAGTACAGATTAATTAGTCACCTCTTCAATGATTTCCAATGTTGAAGCCATGTACTTGAATCCTTGAAATTATTCACAAGTTGCTACAGAGGTGGGGAAAGACACGGGGGGTGGGGGTGTACTTGGTCCCAAACAAACTGGCCTTTGATCAATGAAAGGAGAGGGATGCGCTGATAGTAAAGTAGTCACTGCACCACCCACTCACCATCACCCTATAATAACCCTTTCTTTGGCTGAGTAATCAAAACCGGTCACACACGTAATGTTCTCATTCCTTGCTGGTGGAATTTTATCGTAGTGTTCAAGTGCTTTGGCTGTTGGGATGATCCCTGGAGTTTTTAAGCCAGGGTAAGACAACACACAAACAAACTCCACTTTTTGAGTCCAGTTTCCCTCCTCTCTCATCCAGTCTCCATGCTGCTGTATTTACCACTTTCAGAGCAATAGGAATGGGGAGTGGTAGGGGATGGAAAGGGGTGAAGGTGAAAACATCACTGTCAATAGAAGTCATGTCTTCAGTGGGAGAGTTCAACCAGAGGTCAAGAGGCCACTGACCACCTGCCAGCCTGGCTCTTTTTTTGCCCACTGGAATGTTCCATCTTTGAAAGATCGTCTGCTACACTTGATGACATCAGTAGCTTTGCAGACTGCTGGGTTTTGGTTTTTCTGTTTGTCAGAAATGATTTCATTACTGTTCCCAGTTTCTTTCTCAAACCTTTTTCCTAATAAAACAGGACTTAACAGTACCCTTCACAAATTGAAAGGACCTCATGATGAAGTAAAAGGACTGACTTGCTGAATCAAAGCACTTAAAAGGCCTTTTGACCAAAAATCAATTCACAAGGACTTAAAAGGACTTAAAAGGACTTAAAAGGCCTCTACGAACCCTGCCATTATAAGACTCCCTCCCATATAAGACCTACTTCTCTGAGACATTGCCCTTCTTTGTAAGTATTAAAATTACCTCCCTTATAAGACCCCTCCCTTATAAGACCCCTCCCTTATAAGACCCCTCCCTTATAAGACCCCTCCCTTATAAGACCTCATTTTGCATGATTTTTGAAGGCCTTATAAGGGAGTCCTTCCTTTTCCACTGTACATAGTAAGAAAAGGAAGGAAAGGTGTGAGAAATCGGCGACTCACGTCTCTGAACTGGACCAATCCCAGCTCCCCGAGTTCGGACACGCAGGTGTAGGCTGCTTCTGATTGGAGGAACATTTGACACAGGGTCATCTCCTCGCTCCGTAGTAGACCCTCCATCTTGACGACTGTCTGTTGAGCGAGTGCTTCTTGTTGATGGAGAAAAGGTCACCTCACGGCTTTCAACAGTCTGTCGCTTCTTAATTTTGATGGTAATCTTCTGCAAAAACAGAATAGAATGCTCTAAAGTGTACAACTTTTAACTAATTCGCATCGCAAGGATTTTGATACATATTAAAAATTAAAAATAAATCACTCCAGCCATACACACAAACAAAACAGACATAAAAAGATCAAAACAAAAAGAGAAATGAAAGAAGATTACAGGTTTTTACTTTTACTTTAGACATATATATATATATAAAAGTGGTAGATCAGACTTTAGACTTTATATAGAAAAACTCTCTAGCCATTGGTCCCCCCCCCCCCCCCCCCCCCCCCCCTACCCCCCACCCCCCCCCCCCCCCCCCCCCCCCCCCCTACAAACCACTACAAACGAAAAGTAAGAGGCATAAATGTGCTCTCAGGGAACAAAACGAATTTAGAAGTGACCAAAGTATGGTGTGCACACAGATTTACTTCCCTTGAAGCAAATTCATCAAATTGACAGCTTTGTAAAAATTCTGCACATACATGAGTGGAACGACTTGAAATTGAATGAATTAAAGCATAGACTTAAATACATGACATCATAAAACCCTGAGACATTTAAGATCAACAAGGGGCCTAACAAAAGCTGAGATTAATAACTTTACACTGAAAATGAATATGATTATTCATTGCTTTTAGTTTGGTAGTAATATTACTTACAACTGATCTAACTATACAATACATACATGTCACATGACATATAACAAGGATTGTGCATGATAAATTGATGAGATCGCGAGAGAAAAGCAGCTCCCCCATCACAACACCACAAGTTGAAAAAAGGTCAACGACTCAGTGGACATAAAATCCAAGGGACAAACATGACATAGGGAAGTGTGTACAATTACTTCTATAAAGAAGTTGGTCACCACCACAGAAGAAGAAGAAGAACGGATGAGAATCATGAGAGCCTAAGCAACCACCACCACCACTCCCTTCCTCCATCCACACCTCACACCCCACCCAATATGCTGCCAGTGTCACCCCCCCCCCCCCCCTAATGATCAATCAAAAGCAGTGTCAACACTGCCTCTGACTGTGAGGGCTGTGCCATTCACACAGTGAATGATGTTGGAGGGGAACAATCATTACAATGTGTGACAGCACAACCTCCCATCCATCACTCACACTAGTCACAGCCCTGGCTGGCCCATCCCCACCACACACGTACAGCCCTGCCTGCCTGCCAGCTGACGCTCCTTTATTAACGTTAATAATAGCAAAATGATCTTTTGTCATTCAATGCCGGGGTCCACACCACCCCACCCTTCCCCTCTTCTCCCCCCTCCATACCATTCACTTGTTAGTCTACATCTTCTGCTTTCTTTGCTATATAAATTAGAATTTGCTGGTTTTGTATGTAGTATTGTTGACCAAGGCAGATTTATTGAAATATCCAGTTGTTTTGTTGTGTCTAAATAAATAATATAGCTTCTTCTTCTGCCAATGATGTCCACCTGCCGTAACCGGCAATATTGCCAATAAGCTTCACTTTACACATATTTTGTACTTGTCTGTATATATATAATAAATCATGCCCATATGTTTTTATCCCAATTTACCTTCGAGAACTACAGGAGATTAAAATAATAAAATGCTTTTTTTTTTCAACAGAATATTCAAAGTTACATGCATGAAAACAAAAGAAAAAAATTATGGAAGGCATCTTCTGAAACATTAGCCAAATCGCCATCATGTAGACCAGCAAAAAAATGGGCTACAAATACAATATTTAACACAACTAGACTTACGGCCTACTTGAAATAATTTATGTGCTGTATTTGACCTGACATGCCAACTTACCTCGTACAGGCTACACCAGCTTTGACAGTTTAGACTTTACTAGTGCTGTGACCAAACGTTTCTGTTCATAAAATTCACCCTTATTTCCAAATGATAGTCAAACAAACCAGCAGAGCTGATCACACACACAGCGACTCTGACTGGAACTAAATTCAGATGTCGGCACTGTACAGACTACAGGCACCACTCAAGGAAGTTCAACCGAAAATCCAGTCCCAAATACAACAAAGTACACAACTATTTTGATGAAAAGCAGCTTTGTGAATACTAAGAAAAAAATACAAGCATCAAAAAAGAAACGCAGATGTGACAAACAATCTAAAAACACAAATTACACACCCGTTTTTAGCCAAAAATCGTTCCTTGCATAATTTACGCTAAGTGTCGGCTGCTACAGAATGACAAAATTTCCGTGTGGTCGTCATGTGACTGATGACATCAACAGTCAGGGGCACAGCATTCAGCATCTTTCTACCAGAGTGAGAAGCCTTTGTAAAATATAGTAGGGTGTTATAAATTCGTCCACCATGTAATTTCGTCCAGTTTGCATGGTTACTCACTTTGAAACTGTGTTGTATCTATTCTAAAGGATAATAAACACACATAGCTGTTGTAAACCCTGAAAGGAATCCCAATGATAAAAACAGTACTATGCATTAGCTTATTTACAACAATTAAGTTTGTATGATCTGCATGAAAAGCTGGATCTAAATCTTAGCAACTGCCTGAAAACAGTCACATACCATAAAAAGTTATGTAAGCCACGCAGAAACAGGTTAGGTTAGGTATTAGGGACATGCTTTCATCAGCCTAGGCCTTGTGACCTATAAAACGTCCCATCATTGGTATATATACATTTTGATTTTGCATTGGGGTCTGCAGGGCTCCCATGCAGTGATCGACCCCCATTTGGGGGTCTGTGAAGCACTAAAATTCTAAAGGACCCTCTAAACGAATATGCAGGGGGTCCCAGGGATGCACTAGAAAAAATATTTTTAGCATTCATAATGCCACTGGGACCCTCTGTCCTGCCTCTATGACCTCTATAATGTACGTGAAGGAGTCCATGGGACCCCTTGTTTTGCAGGGTTATTGGGAGCCCTGGGTCTGACACAAAAAATACATTTATACAAGCAATCAAATCATCTTTAGCAACTACTAATCAAATTCCAGAAAGAGATCTCTAAATTTTGGTAATTCGTCCACAAGATTCTTGAAACAATTAGTATCTGGTGCATATTTGATATTAGTGGGGAGGTCATTCCAGTATGAAGCAATTATGTTAAAAAAACACAATATTTCCTAATGTTAGTACGGCAGTTTATGTTTAATAAAAATTTAAAAAAACTCAGACCTTCTTGTATTATCATATTGTGATACAGTGAATAGTGAGTCAACAGAAATATTGTCTACTTCATTGAATATTTTTAGTGTTTGAATAATAATAATAATTGTACATTTATATAGGGGAAGACGGGGTAAAAAGCGCATGGGCGGGTAAGAAGCCCACCCCAATTATCTCATGAAATGAAGCAAATTTCAGTCTCATTTTGCCCATGAGACGAGCGTTAATGTCTAGCATTCGTCTCATGGGCAAATTTGACCGAAATTTTCTTTATTTCATGAGATAATTGGGGTGGGCTTCTTACCCGCCCATGCGCTTTTTACCCCGTCTTCCCCTAGCGCTTTACCTCAGATGAGCCCAAAGCGCTTTACAATCAATGATTCATCAACAGACAACAAAAACAGCATTAACCAGCAACAGCGCATATACAAAGCAACTCTCTCTCTCTCTCTCTCTAACACACACACACACACACACACACACACACACACACACACACACACACACACACACACACACACACACACACACACACACACACACACACACACACACACACACACACAAACACACATATTTATCGACGCCAACTCGTTCATACCCCATTCGGTAAGCCACAGCAACCGAGCCGCATGGACTGACCACATACACCAACACACATACACAAACACCCTCACACAAAAGCGTACGCACGCAGACAGACACACAGACACACACACAACCCACAAAGCCAAAACACACACAAGCACACATGTATGCACACATGCATGCTCACACACACACACACCACACACACACACACACACACACACACACACACACACACACACACACACACACACACACACACACACACACACACACACACACACACACACACACACACACACACACACACACACACACACACACACACACACACACACGCACCACAAAACACAGCACAAATCTCTTATTCAATCTTCCCTCACGTGCACACAACGATAGACAACTGATCAAATATTTAGGGCGCAGCAGGAAAAAGATGGGTTTTAAGAGAGGTTTTGAATGAGGAGACTGAGTTGGAGTGTCGGAGAGGAGAAGGCAGAGAATTCCACAGAGATGGTGCTTGACAAGAAAAAAACGTTGGCCAGCAGATTTGAGACGGATGGAGGGAATGGAAAGGAGACGAGAATCAGAAGACGAACGTAGTTGGTGAGCTGGAACATAGAGATGAAGAAGATCAGAGAGATACACGGGAGCTTGATCATTCAGTGACTTGAAGGCAAGGAGGAGAAGTTTGTAGTCAATACGTGATTGAACTGGGAGCCAATGTAGGGAACAACGAACCGGAGTGATGTGATCGTACCTAGGGGAGCGAGAAATGAGACGAGCAGCATTATTCTGGACCCGTTGGAGCTTAGAGATGAGAACTGATGGACAGCCAGCAAGAAGTGAATGAAGTATCCTCTCAATCCTCTTCCTTTAAGATATTTAAATAATTCAGTCTTTCAGGATATGTCATGTTTTTACATTCCTTCAATAGTTTAGCAGCACACCTTTGAACTTTTTCCATTTGAATTGATTGCCGTTTCATATGTATGGACACCAAATTGTATTAGCATATTCTAAGTGTGTCCGAACAAATATGATTCATACAACTGAAGAAAAATATCTTTGTTTAGATATCAAAAACTTCTTCTAATAATGCCCAACATTTGGTTCGCTTTGTCCACTATTATTTGAATGTGGTTATCAAAAGATAAACATGTATCAAATGTTACTCCTAGATCTTAATTTGTCTATCGGTAGAACATTTATATGTTGCATATTATTGTTTAATTTCGTAGTATAGGTGCCTAAAAACAAAGGTTAACACTCATTTGTTTCACAACAACATGTGTGATTTTATGATGCATGTATTTTATAATGATTAATTTTCAATAGGCATTTTTTTTTTTTTTGAGATTAATATATTTATGACAAGTAGTACTCTGGAATTTTACGTCCTCTCGACCTGGGAAGGCACATTTGGGACATTTGTTAGTTATATTTATGACAAATCAACTGGACGAATTTTTATGGTAAAAATCCAAGCATCAATGCAATTTCGTCCAATGCAGTTTCTGACTAATGTGTACTGTAGCAAAACTATCTGTATCGTTAAGAAAAATTCGGGACTTTACTGGTGTTGCACTGCCTTCGGGCATTGCCTCCAGTATCGTTCCCACCATCTTTACATCTAGCTACTAATGTCCCATATGTGTCTGTTCCAGACCGGAGGACGTTAAACAGATTTAATACTACTGCAGTTTCTGACTACTTTATCATTTAAAAAATTGGGACTTTCACCTGGTATTGCAGTACCTCCAGGATCGTCCCACCATCTTCATAGTTAGTAATGCCCCATATGTGCCTGTTCCAGGCCGGAGGACGTTAAACGAACTTTTATCATGTTTCACTATTGAGGGGCCACAGTGGATTTTTGACCCTCTTGATAAAATTTACTGGTCAGGTCAGGTCAGGTCAAGTAAGACGACTAGGCCTCACGGCCTCTCAAGCACCTTTTCTCTTTTCTTTTCTTTTCTCTCGATCTTTAAATTAAGTTGGCACAGTTGTGACGGTTTTTGTAGACTATCAGTCATACTGGTATTTTAATTTACTAAGGTTTGGGTCTTTGTCCAGGAGCTAGGTTTTTGAATTTGTTAGTATCAGGTGCAATTTTTGTCTGAGCAGGAAGTGCGTTCCAATATATATATAGTTAGTCACTCTGTTACTGAAATAGTGTCTCCTGATGTTAGTTCTACTGTACTGTGTTGGTATTTTTAATTCATGATTTGTAGTCTTTGAAACATTTGAGATCTGGAACAAGCTTTTGTTAGTATTGTCAGGACCATTAAGAATTTTATAAACATTGATCAGGTCACCATGAAGTCTTCTGTATTTCAAGGATGGTAAATCACGTTTGCGTAGCCTTTCACTATAATCAATTTTTTTTCTCAGAAATGTTATTAATTTAGTAGCCCTCCTCTGTACACGCTCAATTGAAACTGATTTCCGTTTTAGATATGGATTCCAAATTTGGTTCCCATACTCATGTGGTCTAGCCAAACTTTTATATACAGGTTAATGAACACATTATTATTTAGTCCTGTAATAGTTCTCCTGATTAACCCTAACATTTTGTTAGCTTTGCTTACAGCTGTTGTAATATGTCTATAAAATTTCAATTTAGGATCAACTATAACTCCCAAGTCTTTTTCTTCTACACAAGTGTCTAATATATGTTTATCTGTGCCATGAGATATTTCATATTCTCTTAGTGGATTATTTAACCCCAAATGCATTACTTTACACTTATCTGGAGAACTTTTCTGTTGTTTTCCCATCACACACATTATCTTAATAAAAAGGAGAAGAAAATAAACACATGTTCAGCTATTTTATTAATTTATTTCAAACTACAATGTTGTTGTTTGTTTTACGTCCTCCCGGCACAAAGCCATATGGGACATTTATTTGGATTAAGTTAAATTTTCTTTTTTAATAGAGTTGGGAAAACTACAAGTCACTGTGCTTTGCTTTTATTTGTCCTTGGACGAAATTGCATGTCATGCCTGGACGAAATTGCATGGGGTATGGACGAAATTGTCACAAGACACATGACTTTGTTTGCAGCCATTTTCTGGTGAATATTCATGAGAAAACCGTAAACAATTTCGTTAAACCACTTTCTGATTGATCGATTAATTTAATTTCTGATTAATATGGATTGAAAACATGACTCAGATGCTGCATCTACAAGCCAGAATATATCGAAACATACGATAACTGTCTAAACTGGCCGAATATGTAACAGTCTACCGTAAGCCTTTTCGGTCCGTTTCGGTATTTCTATGCAAAAAGGGAGACAATAATCAGCGGAAAAGTAATCTTTTCACCAACCAAGCTGCCTCTGACTCTGGATTTGCGGAACGGATGAAACCAAAGACTGAAGAATCTTTTGTTTTTTACACTGAGTTGCCGAAAGATGCCATTTGGAATAAAGCCCGTGTGCAGTTCCTGCAGAGTGACAACATCCACTTTATGGAGGAAAGGGACAAACGGGGAGATTCTGTGTAATTCTTGCGGGTTGAAGCAAGTGTCAAATGGAAGTAAAGACGCAGGATCGAATGGGGGTGCCTCGAATGCAAAGGGTGAAAACGGGAGCGGGAATGGAAACCAAAGCCACGGCCAAGGCGGTCCTGTTCTGCGGAAGAGTGCTCGAATCAAGCCAGGAAAGAGTAAGATGCAGGCGGCTACGAAAACCTTGGCCACGAAAGGCAAAAGCAGACGAATTATCTTCAAGAAGAGCGTAAGTAAACTGAGTGGAACTGGATGAATGATTTTTTTGACTAGCTCGTTAAAATTCCTAGCTCGCTACTATGAGAGTGACTATTTGCGACAACCACAAATTTCACCTTTTCGTTACTTGAACCATTTACGTAACCCTAACCCTAGCCCTATCCCTAACCCTAGCAAAACTTGAAAAAGTGATATTTGTCGTTCATGCTGAGTCAATGTCGCAAAATGCCGCAAATAGTCAGTCTTATAGTATAGCGAGCTACGAATTTTAACCCGACATGCAGTGTGTGCGTGTTAGTGTGCACATCTGTTTTTAGTGTTTAGCTGAATAAACGAGCAGTTGAAATAAATGACATTGCCTCATTGGTCTTATTTAATGACTAATGTACATGAATTTTTCAATCTCTGTATTCATTCATACCTCACCTGTGTATGTCACTGTGTCACTGCAACTTTGTGCAAGCATATCATTTTTTATTATATGTTCAGGCACATGTATGTTATTTGTGTGTGTGTGTGTGTGTGTGTGTGTGTTTCATTTTCAGCTGTTGTGCCGCCAATGCTAAAATAAAGGAAGCATACTTTTGTTACCACATACTGCTAGTCCCACACTGTAATTTTGCTGTGATATATGAGTACCACATACCGCTAGTCCCACAAAATGTATCTCTCTGTGCTTGTGTCTGTCAAACCCACAAAAACGCATGCGCGCACACACATGCATACATACACTCACACGCACAAGCCCATCCACTGATCCAGATATATAATTCTACATGTGTGTTGCACGCACACACAAACAACGATGTGTGGGACTTGTCGTATGTAGTAACAAAAGTATACTTCCAAAGTAAAGGGACATAAATTTACCATGAACATCATGATGAAGCGCTCATAAAAAAAATAGAAAAATGTGTGGAGGTTAATAATCAATCATAGTGGGGTGCTTATCATTCTGCACAACGAAGTACTCATGAGTCACGTAACTCATCATAACTGTGTATATTACTATTACTATATTAGTACTATTTTATAACTAATTAACACACAGTGATGTGCCTAGGATTGAAAAGTGATAAGACAAACTGTCCTGAGACAAGATAAATCAATAGGACAATTTCCTGGCTTTTGCAAAAATTAATAACTAAATAAGACGAAGCATGCCAGTGTTAAAATGTAATCAGACATTTATCCTGACAGGGGAAAACACAATAGGACAATTTTAATATGCCAATGTCCTATGACCGGGGCCTCGGGACATCACTGAACACATCATCACATGTTTATGTTTTTTTAAACAGCAAGTATGCTTGATTTGTGTCTGTCACTGAATGTTTCTCTAATATCATGGAATGTATATAAAAAAAAACTATACATAATTGATATGTTGTATATTGATTGCTGTCACAGCAGCCGATCAAGGCGCCGAGGTCTGTAGCTACAGTGGTCACTGGAAGCAGTATTTTCCATCAGGTAAGTTAGTCAAACGTCATGTACTAAATGATTGGCTATGTTATTCGTAAGTATGTACTTCATACTTGTCAGTTGCCTTTAGTCACTTACACACACACACACACACACTGTGAGACACACGCACACGCACACGCACACACACACACACACACACACACACACACACACATTTGTTCAAATATTCACGTTGAAAATCAAAATGTTCATTGGGAAGCAACATTCTGCCATTTTTAGGTTCACCCGTTCAGTAAGCAAATGTTATGGAAAAGGCAGAGTCAAAGACTGATAGAGAGAGAACAAAGTTACAACCATAGAATTTCCAAAAGGTGAGGGAACTGTTTATAAAAAATATTTTAAAAATAGACCCCCGGTATCCCCACACGGAGAGGGGCAGCTCTGACACTTTGGCGTTGTAGCCTGCCGATCATTAACCCCCCCATTTTGTTTTAATTATTTTTAGTTAGGGATCAATAGGTTTAGGTGCTCTCCCCAGTTTTTCCAAAATTGGATCCTGCTGATGAACCTCATCAAGATCAAGATCAAGACATCTTTTTCGTTTTTTTCTTCTTTTCCCCTAGGGTCTGTATTACCAGGTGGGGGACATTGTGTCGCTGATGGACCACGATGGCGGCGTGTACTACGCGCAGCTGAGGGGCTTCATGTGCGACCAGTACGGGGAGAAGAGCGCCGTCATCACCTGGCTCATCCCCACGCAAAACAGCCCCCAGGACAGATTTGAGGCATCCACTTTCGTCCTTGGTGAGTCCTGTAGATCTATGCAGTGTCGCAGTCAAAAGTGTAGCTCGTGCAAATCTGCCGCTCGCTACTATGAGAGTCTGTATTTGTCATCAGACAGTTTCCTGTCAATTATGAGCGCAGATGCATCATGCTGCCGTTATGCGCCTGATTAAGAAATAGTTAGGCCCAGCAAGTCCGACTTTGGCTGCAGGCTGGAGGAAATGTTTTTGAAAGTGTTTCGCGAAAAAAGGCAGGAGAATGGACCCGGTAAGGCAGAAAGATAGTAGATGACAGCAAGCAGAGGGAAAAGGCAGAGTGAAAGAGAGTGACAGATTAGAGGAAGTTACAAGCACCTTCCAGAAGGTGGGGGAACTATTTATTCAAAAGACCCCCCCCCGTATCTCCATGGGGGATTTTTTCTTTTAAATCAACATCCCCCCCCCCCCCCCCCCCCCCACGGGTCTTTTGTATAAATAGTTACCCCACCTGGAAGTTCTGTGCTTGTAACTTCCTCTAATCTGTCACTCTCTTTGATTCTTGCCTTTTCCCTTTGCTTACTGTCATCTACTATCTTTCTGCCTTACCGGTCCATTCTCCTGCCTTTTTTCAAGAAACACTTTCAAAAACGATTTCCTCCAGCTGAAGTCAGACATGCTGGGCTTAATTATTTTGCATCCGCGCTCATAATTGACAAAAACTGTCTGAGCGATCAAAGAAGAAGAAGAAGAAGAATCAACATTATGCTGATTATGTGTTTTTCTCATTTGCCTTTAGAACATTGCATTGTGTGTGTTGTTGAATTGTTATGTTGTCGTTGGCAACCCTGGCTAAAAGACTCCATCATGGATCATCCCAACAGCGGAAGCACCGAGTTGAACACTATGGTGCAAGTGCATCAGCTACGGGTGAGAACATTATTTGTGTTACCATTTTTGATTATCCCGCCACGTGGTCAGCCACACTCCGTCTTCAGGGGAGTTGTAATGCTATAATGTTATAGACCCCTATCACAACGGACAACAACACCACCACATTCTGAGTCAAAGAAAAACAATTAACACCAGTTAACAACTAATGGTCGTTCTTGCTGATAATTCAAGCATAATTCAATCCTTCTACGACTCTTGCACTCTTCCCTGTAGGTCCCGAAGAGGAGATCCCCCGCAAGATGGAGTACATGGAGTTTGTGTGCCACGCCCCGTCCGACTACTTCCAGGACCGCAACACGCCTTACCCCGTCATCGACAAGCACCCCGACCTGTGCTTCATCTGGACCTCTCTAGGCCCGGAGATACGGACCACGCCCTCGGTGGACGAGATTTTCGGCGTGAAGGACGAAGGGGAGGAGACTGCGTGGACGTCGGACGTGTCGTCATCTTCGTCGTTGTCGATGTTGGGGAAGGTCGGGAGAGAGAAGGAGAGTAAGGAGAAGGAGAAGGGCAAAGAGGAGAGAAAGATTGTGAAGATGGAGTGTGATTGAGAAGGGTTTTGGGAGGGTGGGTGGTGTGTGTGTGTGTGTGTGGTCGGAAGTCGGAATGACTCAATTAATTGTGGAGGCCTTTGGCCCATTACAATGTTGGGGAAAGTCGTGATAGAGAAGGATAGGAAGGAGAAGGGCAAAGAGGAGAGAAAGATTGTGAAGATGGAGTGCGATTGAGAAGGGTTTTGTGAGGGTGGGTGGTGTGTGTGTGTGGTCGGAAGTCGGAATGACTTAGTTGTGGAGGCCTTTGGCCCATTACAATGTTGGGGAAAGTCGTGAGAGAGAAGGAGAGTAAGGAGAAGGGCAAAGAGTAGAGAAATATTGTGAAGATGGAGTGTGATTGAGAAGGGTTTTGGGGAGAGTGGGTGGTGTGTGATGTGTGTGTGTGTGGTCGGAAGTCGGAATGATTTGATTGTGGAGGCCTTTGGCCCATTACAATGGGTGAGAATTGACAAATCAAACAACAGGAAAAAAGAGAAAAATGAATAAAGCATGCATACATGAGCACACATGTTAGCAAATCGTTGCATTAGGAAATTTAAGCGGGGCATAGTCTTGTAAGACTCAAAGGTTTAGAAGAATCATGCAAACCATGGCAATGAGAAAATATCGCGAGAACCTTTAACCCTTTCACCGCCAACGTCGCATTTTTGCACCACAATGGTTTAACACCCATGTCACTAAAAGGCATCAAATGAGGGTCTGTTATCCAAAGACCTTATTCTCTTAAATTTAGGAGGTAAGGATAGGCCTTACTTTAAATATGTCACAGAGGAATCCCTAATATTACAGACAGATTTTTGTCTCTAGCCAGGTAAGTTTAATGGACATTTCTTGCTGAAAAATGGCTGGCGGCGAAAGGGTTAAAGTCATCAAGCAAATTATAACATTGAAATAATAAAGCATGTCACGTTGCTGCGGCAATCGAGAAAACATGTAGCCACAGTATTACAAGAACCCCGTAAATGACAACACCACAAGTGAATAATATATCAGTGAACAAAACGCCAATCATAAACATTGAAAGAATCATGCAGTTCACACTCTTGAAAGAATCAAGCAAATTAAAATAAGTAAGGACAGAACGAGTCACACCATTGAAAGAATCACACATGTACACACACACACACATACGCACACACACACGCGTAAGGAGAAGGGGAAGGATGGGGGAAAGATTGCTAAGATGGAGTGTGATTGAGGGGGAAAGGGTCTGGGGAGAGTGGGTGGTGTGTGATGTGTGTGTGTGTGCGACTGTGTGTATGTATCATATATGTGTGTGTGCATGCGTGCCAGCTTCTGTTTGTATGAATGTAATATTTAGGCAATTAAATGTGTGATGTGTGTGTGTGTGCATGCATGCCTGCTTCCGTTTGTATAAATGTAATATTTAGGTAATTAAATGTGTGTGTGTGTGTGTGTGTGTGTGTGCACGCAAGCTTCTGTTTGTATAAATGCAGAATGCAAGCAATGATATTATAAACATGACATTGGGACTTAAGATAGCAAGCTACAATTACAAAGTTATTTACTTTATGAAATGTTAGTTACATGGTTTTTTTAAAAATGTCCACGTTTTATTGCCAGTTTTTATTGAAACAAAGAATTGACTATACAGTGGAGCCTCCCTTATAAGACCTCCCATTATAAGACTCCCTCCCACATAAGACCTCTGAGACATTGCCCTTCTTTGTATTAAAATTACCTCCCTTATAAGACCTAATTTTGGATGATTTTTGAAGGTAAAAAAAGTCTTCTGATCGCTTCTCTGCCTTTTGGCTAAGACAGTGATTCAGGAACATACATTTTTGTTTATACCCTGGTTGGTTTGTTCAGCCCGTCGTACATGGCGAAAGCCGATACGCGACGTTAAGCTGAACTTCCATCCGATTTTTGAAGGTCTTATAAGGGAGGTTCCACTGTATAAACAAAGAAAATAAAACGTTTATGTTGAATACAGTAGAATGACAAAAGAAGTAAAACGGTAAATGACAGGGTTCAGTCAGTCTTTGTTGACTTTTGTACATTATGTGATTATTAATGTGTCATTAGACTATGTCATGTTTCTTGATGAAAATGATAAAGATCTGAACACAGGATTTTTCGTTTGTTACTTATTTGATGGGCGCGTTTGTGGGTCTTGTAAACGTGTTGCATGCGTAAGGAGTACCAGTGTGCTACAGCCTACACATTTACTGTTTTGAGTCACGCGACATACTCCCCTGTGGGGATACCGGTGTGTGTGTGTGTGTGTGTGTGTGTGTGTGTCTTTTGAACAAATAGTTCCCCCACCTTCTGGAAGCAGTGCTTATAGCTTCCTCTAATCTGTCTCTCTGTTTGACTCTTGCCTTTTCCCTTTGCTTACTGTCATCTACTATCTTTCTGCCTTAGTGGTCCATTCTCCTGCCTTTGTTCTGCAAGAATCTAAAGATTCCTCCAGCCGAAGACGGACATGCTGGGCCTAACTATTTCTTGGTTAGGCGCAGAACGGCAGCATGACGCATCTACGCTCATAATTGATAGGAAACTGTCTGAGCGATCGACGAAGAAGAAGCCGCATACACTTCTGTTTAATTAAACTTTAAATTTTAGGTGCACAAATTGTAAACTTGTGCACATTTCAAAATATACAAGCTTGACAAAGAGCATGCAAAAAAAAATGAGAACACATTCTCATAGTGATGATAATGAATAACATCATACACACGAAACAACAAAGCTTTCTCTGTGTTATGTCTCAGGTTTAATTCACGCTCATACATTGATTATAACAGCAGCATATGCACTGCCATTTGAGCAGCAATAGCAGTATGATTAACAATAAAGATACCGTAACCATTGCAGCATACTGTCATGCTAATAACATTAACAGCATAATTGCATAAACAGACCTGTTTCGTCTACTCTTTTCGAGTATACTCAAATTGGATCTCTACTATTCAGAATTGAAAATAATGTTCTTTAATTCTTGATTACTACTCATTTTCAGTGAACATTGATGGTTTAATGAATAAAACTACACATTTTGCACCAAAACTACTCATTTCAGCTATCCAGACTACTCGAGATTTGTGTAGGGGGTAAACAGGTCTGCTTAAATCAGTGGGTTTGAAAGAAAAACAACAACCTAAATTTGTCTTCTATTAAATGCTTTCCTGGACAAAATTGTTGCCAATGTAATTTTGTGAAATTTCTCAACTCCCGAGTGAATGCCAATGACGCAATGGCAGATTTCTGCCATTGGCAGTTCTTGATAAGCATAAAGATGTGATGACACAAATATGATGTCGATGATGATACAAATATGATGCTGATGTATCAATCTAATACTTTCACAATAGCTATGGTAATGAATACATAGGTGCAACTTTTCCTGATATACAAGGATTTCCTGTTTTTGAATTTTACCATCTTATCTTGTTTGACCAAAAAAAGGAAATTCCTTTTTTTTTTTTTGGTCAAACAAGATCTTTGTGTGTCTACTGTATTTTTCAAACACTTTAAAATAAGCATTTGTATAAATTGTGGAAAAACAAACTAAAATACCTTCATAAATCATTTTTTTCTTCAGCTGCCGGGGGACATTACCCCTGGACCCCGGCTTTTCAGTTGTGTTCATTTTGTGTAGTTGCACCCATGTGAATAGCATTCAGATAACAGTACATTTCTTACATTAACCCCTTCAGTGCCGCCTATTGTGCCTGCGCCACCAACATAGTACATTTCTTACATTAACCCCTTCAGTGCCGCCTATTGTGCCTGCGTCGCCAACATAGTACATTTCTTACATTAACCCCTTCAGTGCCGCCTATTAGTTGTGCCTGCGTCGCCAACATAGTACATTTCTTACATTAACCCCTTCAGTGCCGCCTATTGTGCCTGCGTCGCCAACATAGTACATTTCTTACATTAACCCCTTCAGTGCCGCCTATTGTGCCTGCGCCGCCAACATTTTTCTCTGAAAATATTTTGGGGTTCAGGAAATGTCTCGTGGTGTGGTCAAAGGATGAAGAGCCCTTAATGGTGACCAGGGGGCAAATTCCTCTTGAAGATCACCAGCAGTGCAGTGTCTCCTCGGTTGGTTGCCTCCTGGTGACCTAACATAGATTCGCTACCTTTGGACTGCTGGCTTCGGATTCTGCGACTTGAACAAACCGGGGTGTGGCTGAGAGTTGGGACTCGGACTCGGAATGAATGCTTCCATACATACATGGGTGCTCATGGGTTCAAAAATCCTGCAAGCCCTGGCGGAGTGCAGGGACAGCGCCCCTCCTGGGGGTTCCGGGGGGCAATGCCGCCTGGAAACTGAAGGGAAACATGTTGTTTCCAATGTAATTGACAGACTCTCGTTGCACTTTCACTTCTGGTTAAACTTCATGACCTCTATAACCAGCAAAATGCATCTTCTCAAATTCTCATAATCTGGCGACACCGGCTCCAAGCAATACAAAAATCCTGAACTTCAGGACATCCAGAAAGCAGGAGCATCCATGTGCGTTCTCAACAGTGGGAGTGGGAAGCAGCTATTTGAGCCAAGAAGAGCAGCATACATGATTGAGCACACAAAACCGTCCTGTCCAACACCCCCCGCCCCCATTCCGTTTAACCCTTTCACCGCCAATGTCGCATTTATGCACAACAATGGTTTAACACCCTTGTCACTAAAAGGCATCAAATCAGGGCGTGTTATCCAAAGACCCTATTTTCTTTATTTTTGGAGGTAAGGACAGGCCTAATATTAAACATGTCATCTCCAAATTCCCAATATGGCAGATATTTGTTTCTTTCTAAACCTGGTTAAGTTTAATGGTATTTTTTGGCTGAAAAATGGCTGGCGGCGAAAGGGTTAATGTCTTGATCACCACCACCACCCTCCCCTCCTCCTCTGATCTGATATAACCCCAAATCAACCACAAGTTCCCCGGGGGGGTGGGGGGTGGGGGTCTTTCGTAAAAAATAGTTCCCACACCTGGAAGTTCTGTGCTTGTAACTTCCTCTAATCTGCCACTCTCTTTGACTCTGCCTTTTCCCTTTGCTTTCTGTCATCTACTATCTTTCTGACTTATTGTTGGCCCATTCTCCTGCCTTTTTTCAAAACAAATCTTCCAAATAATTTTTCTCCTTTGAGCTCCTCCGAAATCGGAATGTGTCACTGTACGCAGCGGGGAGACCAGTGACAACTGAAAACCAGACACATACGTACCTTACCCATTATGGCCATATGGCCTGGGAACGCAGAAGAAGAAGAAGAACCACAAATTATGTTGAGATCTGTTCAGTGAGCAAAAACGATAGCAGTAGGCCTCCTTCGGTCGATTTGACCATGGATTATGCTCCCTAGATCAGGACAAAACGATACATCACATTGTATTGATACAACCTAGGACGGTTTTGAACAAAAGCAGTCATTGTGAATGTACATGAACAAACAAACAAAAAAATCCAAGTGAATGCAAATATCAACAGAACAAAAAGCAATCCATGTAAATACAAGTGAACGAATGCTTGGGATTTTCATCTTTGGGCGTTTCCTGGAAAATTGGAAGGCCATAGTGAAGGGGTAAGATTTCTGTTTATTTTTCTTCATTCTCTAGACAGGGTTCCCAGGGCTTTCAGCTATCCCCAAGTAAGGACCTGTAGGCCTTAGGATAATCTGCATCTTTTAGCAAACGATCTTGAAAGGGACACTTTCCCAGCATTGTGAACAATGTCTAAGCCGATAGAAAAACTATGGCTGACACGGATATACGCGTTTTCTCGCAAAACGACACCAGGATAAAAAACGAGATTTCAGTCCAATTTCTCTTGACAACTCGCGGTGCATCGTTCGTCTGCTAAGTGGTCAGTTGAAATGGGAAGGTGGGGGAGGGGGTTGGTGAAGTAGGTGCCGAGCGATGTTTCTCAAGTGTAAAATCGCTGCTTCTGCAATCTATTTTGAGTATGGTCTTGCTGCTCAGGGCAGTTTCTTGCAGCCGTCAGGACTTGTAAGGACCTTGAAGTGAATGTAAGCACTTGTAAGGCCTTACTTGGAGATTTCAATTGGTCAAGACTTATAAGGACTGGTAAGGCCCCTATGAACCCTGTCTAGTGTTCACTCTCTGTCCCATTCAAGCTTCCAACACGCATAGACCTATCAAACCACTCACACATGGAAAGCCTGCATATATGTATCACAACGGCAGACATGCTTACCATGAAAAACATGCATTCTGTCTCAAGTGCTCTTGCCCTGTACATTATATTTGGAACATTTATGTAAAAGAGGAATGATTTTCCCTGCATTTCTTTACCATTACTCCACCTTTAACCCTTTCACCGCCAATGTCGCATTTTTGCACCACAATGGTTTAACACCCATGTTACTAATAAGCATAATTAATCAGGGCCTGTCATCTGAAGACCCTATTTTCTTTATTTTGGGAAGTAAGGATAGGTCTAATGTTATACATGTCACAGGCATTCACAATATAATATTGCAGATTTTTTGTTCTCTCGTCCCAGGTAAGCTTAATGGTATTTGTTGGCTGAAAAATGGCTGGCGGCAAAAGGGTTAATTTGCCATGGAGAGGCATGGTTATTACCGTAAAAACTGGACTATAAGATGCACCTGTATATAAGCCGCATCCCTTAAATTGACAAAATATTAGGTATTTATTCACATATAAGCCGCACCAGTTTATAAGCTGCAGAGAAAATTGTATGTGCACAAACCAACACAAATATAGAAATTCTCCTATCAGAACATGAGTATTTAATGTTCTCAGACACTTTAAACATGAGATTTGAATTTGTTGATTACCAAAACCAGTTTTGAGTTTCAAGAAGCTAAAAATAGGCTGAAGAATGTGGCCCCAAACAGATTTAATCATACTGATCAATGTAGAATGGGAAAAAATCTACAGATAAGCAGCACCATGGGCCAACGTTGAGGAAAAAAGTAGCGGCTTATAGTCCGCATTTTACGGTAACTCATTCAAGTCGTTCCGGCCATATATGTGCGGAATTAATAGATAGCTGTCAATTTGATGCATTTGCTTCAAGGGAAGTAAATCTGTACACACCATACCTTGGTCACTTCTAAACTCGCTTCGCTCCCTTAGACCACAATTTTGCCTCTGACTTTGCTTTTGTAGTGGTTTGTTGTGGGGTAACCAATCGGTGTAGAGTTTTTCTATATAAAGTCTATATATAAAAAAGTCTGATCTACCACTTCCCTATGTCTAAACATGAAATAAATCCCCGTAATCTTTCATTTCTCCTTTTGTTTATATATGTTTTGTTTGTGTGCATGGCTCGAGTGATTTGCAAGTTTTTCAATAATTCAAAATCGTTGCGATACGAACGAGTTAAAAAAATATCCGGTAAAGGTCAAGATGTGCCACCCCCCCTACCTATCTTGGTTAATTCTATTTTTCCGTTATTGCCTTTCTTACCATACATAAAGCTGTATTTTAGGAACATTTTTAGCTAATAACCTTTTTGGAATACTAACCCTAGCCCTAACCCTAACCCTACATCCTATAAGACGGAAAAACGCAACGAACCACAACTGTGACAAATCGCGGTGTACTGCAGTACATAGTGGGGGGTAAGGTTAGGTTTAGGGTTAGGGATAGGGTTAGTATTCCAAAAAGGTTATTAGCTAAAAATGTTCCTAAAATACAGCTTTATGTATGGTAAGAAAGACACAAACGGAAAAATACAATTAACCAAGATAGGTAGGGGGGGTGGCACATCTTGACCTTTACCAAATATCCATATCCCGGTGTGTGTCTGGAGGAAAATGTAGCATTGCAAGATTCTAAGAAACTACAAATACTAGCACAACCAAAGATATTCTAAAAGGGTAACTAAAAGGGTAAGATGGACTACTTAAAGCTTGATAGAGTTATCACACAGTACACTATTCACAGTGGAGGCTATCCAAAAACTCTAACTTGAACGGAGAATTCAACTGGCCTATTGCCATGTAAAATGTGTCCTGTTTAAAAGGGACATAACCAGTTATACTCATATAGGGAAAAGACCGGATGCTTATCTTCCCCTATACAGTCTTTGGCACAACCAAACTTTGCACACTGATACACGACATCAAGAACTGCAATTATCTTTTTAAAAAAAGTCACCAGAGCGTGAAGGTAGCAAATCAGTCATTAATTTTGCTTTCAAGATTGAATATTTTAACTCATTTGCATCGCAACGATTTTTAATTATTCAAAAAACTCACAAATCACTCCAGCCAAGCACACAAACAAAACATACATAACGTCGCTGTCCGACGCTAACTGTGTATCTACAAAATTTGACAAAAATAGATTTTTTACTGAAACTCCTTCCAGTGACCTCACGCAGGTGTTCTATAGATATCTTGTGTCTGCGACCAATGAAAATGCTCAAATTTGTCACATGATACCACGGAAATAATCGTGTATGTGGCTGGTTGTTGATGGTTTTGACGCGATAAGCGTGTAACTGGTCACGCTAATCGTGTAACTGCCGGCAGCTGTCGTATCTCCCATTGTGAGAACAATGCACTAACTTTGTGACTAACCGTGTAACTGAATTATCACGAAAATTTTGGGTATTAATGCAACTTCTATTGCGTCACATGTTTACTCATCGGTAAAGAAGAAGGGTCAAGCATATATCAAATGGGGATTGACTTTGTAGCAGGCGACAATGTTTTTTGATGCTCCTGTAAAATCACTGATTGTGTAAATACACGGTTAGCGTTGGACAGCGACGATAAACAAAAGGAGAAATGAAAGAAGATAACAGGTTTTTACTTCAGGTTTAGACATAGGGAAGTGGTAGATCAGACATTTTTATATATAGACTTTATATAGAAAAACTCTCTACACCGATTGGTTTCCTCACAACGAACCACTACAAAAGCAAAGTCAGGGGCAAAATTGTAATCTAAGGGAGTGAGGCGAGTTTAGAAGTGACCAAGGTATTGTGTGCACACAGATTTACTTCCCTTGAAGCAAATGCATCGAATTGACAGCTATCTATTAATTCCGGATATATATGAGTGAGTTAAGCGTCTGTCTCAGAACATTCTTCTAGAAAGAATACAACAGGTCCTAATTACTACATTATAAAGAAATATCACTTTTGTAATGCTTTAAAAAAAAAAAAGTCCTTAAAAAAAAAATCCTGAGTCGCTGTATAACCTCTTGCTTTGAATCAAAGAAAGATAATCACAAAGTTTGATAGTGGTGGAGAGAAGTCTTGTGAGTACATGTAAATCGACATCTAACAAGATTGAGAAGAATTGTGAGGGCTAAACAAAAATACATCTAGTCATAAAAGCATGTCAAATTACCACCTCTCCCTCACCCACACACATGCATGTGCACACGCATGCAGCACGGCACGCACGCTCGGACTTGCACACAAACTCACTCCTGTTCAGTAGAAAGAACAAAACAAATTAAAAAAAAAAAAAAAAATCCACAAAATCTGTTTCCTCTCATTTATCACCAGAAGATAAAATTTCATAACAGAATTGCATGACAGTACATAATCAAGACATCTTCAATGAACAGAACACATACAGGGGAAAAACCATGTGAACACGGGCACAGAAAAGCACAAACTTCGCTTTCTTCAAAATTCTACTAAATGAAAAAGTTATCGCTTTTCAATTAACCAATTTCTAATTACACGTGTATGATACATGGAGCTCATTACCAACAAAATATGTAAGAATTGAATTATTCAAAGTATGAAAGGCCCCCTCCCCCCTCTCTCTCTCTCTCAAGCGGGCGACAGACTATGCGACTGCCTCATATGACTCGATCAGGTCGTGACGTTGACCAAATTTTGTTTCCCGCACAGAAGAGGTCACAAGCCATCAGACTCGATCAGTGAAATTTAGAACCCGCCCTATTCAGTCCTGTCACCTGACTGGGCCCGACTGAGTCAGACCGATCGAGCAGCATGGTATGCAAATGTGAAACGTCACGACCTGATCGAGTCACATGAGGCAGTCACATAGTCTGTTGCCAGCTTCAGGTGACTTCCGCTCTTGTCTCTCTCTATGAATCTGACCATTTAGCTCTCTCTCTCTCTCTCTCTCTCTCTCTCTCTTGTCTCTCTCTATGAATCTGACCATTGAGCTCTCTCTCTCTCTCTCTCTCTCTCTCTCTCTCTATGAATCTGACCATTGAGCTCTCTCTCTCTCTCTCTCTCACGATCTTTCTCTCTCTCTCTCTCTCTCTCTCTCTCTCTCTCTCTCTCTCTATCTCTCTCTCTCTCTCTCTCTCTCTCTCTCTCTCTCTCTCTCTCGATCTTTCTCTCTAGTGTGCAAGCACACTTGTACACATATATATACAATCTCACTCTAATCAACAGCAATACTCTAAATGCATTCAGATATAAACAAAAATACACAAGGCCTTTTCAAGTACTGTAGCAATTAACTTTTTGGTAAAGGTAAAGATGTGCCACCCACCCCTGCATTTCTCGGTTAATTGTATTTTTCCGTTTTTGCCTTTCTTACCATACATAAAGCTGTATTTTAGGAACATTTTTAGCTAATAACCTTTTTGGAATACTAACCCTAGCCCTAAACCTAACCCTACCCCCCACTATGTACTGCAGTACACAGCGATTTGTCACAGTTGTGGTTCGTTGCGTTTTTCCGTCTTATAGGGTGGGGGGTAGGGTTAGGGCTAGGGTTAGTATTCCAAAAAGGTTATTAGCTAAAAATGTACCTAAAATACAGCTTTATGTATGGCAAGAAAGGCAAAAACGGAAAAATACAATTAACCGAGAAATGTAGGGGAGGGGTGTGTGTGTGTGTGTGTGTGTGTGTGTGTGTGTGTGTGTGTGTGTGCACATCTTGACCTTTTTTTTTTCTTTTTTTTTTTTTTTTTTAAATTTTTTTTCTTCACATCTTGACCTTTACCAACTTTTAAAAAACGCATATTATGTAAATTACGTAATGAATGCCCTGATTCCACTTCAGAATAATCCATCAAAACACAATAATGGACGCATCATCATCACTGACGTCATCATATTGAATATTGATATATAATTTCAGTAATCAAAGCACCCACGAAATCCACTGAGAGAAAAAAAGGAAAGATAAAAGGCTATATCACAAGAATAAGTATTCACGAGTAAACAAAGAACGCAGACGCCCATCATTTGTGGCAAAATTTCAAGTGTATTCCACGCTTTTCTTCAGGTCATACTGTGACACAAAAATCCATGTATTCACACACACACACACACACATACATGTACACACACACACAGAGATGTATCTATACAATAACATGGGGTCAATATTATACATGAAAATGCACAGAAAAGTATCATTTCTCGATTAATATGGCGCCATACACCCGCAGTTCAAATTCACAATGCACTCTTAAGCATTGTCTCTATCTCCTTTCTTCACTTTTGGTGAACAGAAAAGCTTTACTTTCTTTAACATCATCATCACTAATTCTTCCTTTAAACACAAACGTGCAACGCATATGCATGCAAACTTGCAACGTACATGCATGCAAACTTGCACACACACACTTTGCATACACACAGGCTCTGTTTTGATAAGTCAACATTGTCTCTTCTTCCCCTTCCCACAAATCGCTTTACATACATAATAATAATAATATTGGGAATTTATATAGCGCTCTTTCTCACATGAGCTCAGTGCGCTTTACATTGATAACAAGGACATTAAAGGCAAACAAATAATGAATCATTAGAAAGTAAAATAAACACGATGATTGCACGCAATGCTCTCTTACTTCCTCACACACACACACACACATAATAATAATAATAATATAATAATAGTGAATCAATTATATAGCGCATTCCTCCACCAATGTGGAGCTCTATGCGCTTAACAACAATTAAAAGCAACAAATTCAACAACAAAACGAAATAATCGCTCACGCACATGCAAATAGGCATACACATACACACACACGCGTACGTGTGCGCATACATACATACACATGCACGCACGCACGCCTGTATGCATGCAGGCACACACACACACATACATGCACAAACACACACATGAACGCATACACACACACACATTATACAAGAGTAAAATAGTTACAATATGGAAATTCTAAGAAGAAACATACATAGACCACATTCACATTCTCAATCAAGTTGATCATATATGCATACATAGAAGCTCTGTTTTTGATGTCCTATGTATACATAGAACTTTTTTTTTTTTTCTTTTTTTTTAAGCTCTGTTTTTGATGTCCTATGTATACATAGAAGCTCTGTTTTTGATGTCCTTTACATACATACATACATAGAAGCTCTGTTTTTGATGTCACCCACTCAGATTCTCTCTCTGTCTCTCTTTCAAAGTGACTTAATATGTTGTTTTTTGTACAACCTCACTAAGCCGCATATTTAATCGTTCGTCCCTCTCGAGGGATGAGGACCATGCTTCAACAGTTCGTCCTTGTGGAAATCTAGGATGCTGGATGAGTTCGACTTCGCGTATGGCTAGTGAGGCCAATGCGAGCCAGGAAGGATCTCTGACAGTGAGGACAGGAGAAAGAGTTTGGGGGGGGGATCTGTCGGGGTTGCAGAGCTGCGACTGTTTAGGCGGATCTTGCGTGCCTCACGCTTTGCCTGCGATGTCTCGATACGGTGCAGCCTCGAAGTTGGTGGCTCCCTTTGTTACTGCACCACGCCATGCTGGTCTGTTCTGCGCCAGGGTTTCCCATGAGGAGACATTGATGTTGAAGTTCTCAGGGCCACATATTTACAAATGTTGTTATTGCCCCTTATTCATATGGGGCCATGGCCTATGCATGAATACACTATTCAACTTCGACTTGTCTATCTCTTTCATTCTATCCCTCGTTCACACACTCTCTCTCATACACAAAAGCTCTGGTTTTTATGTTCTTTACATACATACATACAAGCTGTTTTGATGTCACCCACTCAGATTCTCTCTCTCTCTCTCTCTTTCAAAGTGACATGTTATTTTTTGTACAACCTCACTAATCCACATATCTACAAATGTTGTTAATGCCCCTTCTTCATAAGGGGGTCATGGCCTATGCATGAATACACTATTCAACTTCGACTTGTCTATCTTTCTTTCTATCCCTCTTTCACACACTCTCTCTCTCATACACAAAAGCTCTGGTTTTGATGTTCTTTACATGCATACATACAAGCTGTTTTGATGTCACCCACTCAGATTCTCTCTCTCTCTCTCTCTCTCTCTCTCTTTCAAAGTGACTTATGTTATTTTTTGTACAACCTCACTAATCCACATTATATCTACAAATGTTGTTAATGCCCCTTATTCATAAGGGGGTCATGGCCTATGCATGAATACACTATTCAACTTCGACTTGTCTATCTCTTTTTTTCTATCCCTCTTTGACACACACACACTCTCTCTCTCTTCATGCACAAAAGCTCTGTTTTTGATGTCACTCACACACATGATACAGACAAATGAGTGGTGAAGGCACAAGAAACATCGCAGTCCAGTACAGTCGAACCTCCCTTATAAGACCCCTCGTTATAAGACCTACTTCTGAGACATTGCTGTTCTTTGTAAGTATTAAAATTACCTCCCTTATACAACTCCCTCCCATTTAACCCCTTGACTGCCACCAACGTATTACATACTGACCTGATGACTTCATCAGATGAAGAGAAATAACTCTAACTCTGATATGTTGGCTTTTGCTCTAACACAGTCAAGAGATCAATATCCCCAGACCATTTTGCCAGATTGGCTCTATCAGTTGTCTTTTTCATGTCATGATTTGCCCAATGATTTTTTCTTTAATTTTCTCTGGCAGTCAAGGGGTTAAGACCTGACTTTGGATGATTTTTGAAGGTCTTATAAGGGAGGTTCCACTGTATTTCAACCACAATTTCCAAGCTTAACATCAACATAGCTGAGATTGACTACAATTTACGTTGTAAGTATTAGAGACTAGCAAAGCATGCTGCACACTAACCAGTGAAAATGACTGTACTGACAGAACAGATTGAAGATAACAGATCCGGCATTTCATAACGGACGGTATTTGTATTTGGTATATTCTAGTCACAGAGACTTATCTCTGTGAAATTCGGGAAGCTCTCCCCTGGAGTGCGTCGCTGCAAGTGCAGCGCCTATTATTTTTTTTTTTGGGGGGGGGGGCACAGGGTGAGGAGGGGGTGTGGACACACTTGGAAAACCTAGCTGTTGATTTGGCCATACCAGGCAGAAGTCTAAAACGTTGAGCGAGAAGAATGTCTGAAAATACTAGTGTATATCGTAAAGAATTGTACTGATTCAGAATGAATTGCTTAGCTTTTAGGCCGGGTTCACATTAGACGCGTAAGTTCCGAACGGAAAACCCTAAATAAGTAGAAGAAAGAAGGATAAAAGTTTACGCATATAGGGGAAATTCGGACACGTGCGCAAATCTTTTCCCTTCTTTGTTTCACTTATTTATGGATTGCGCACGGGTTTCCGCATGGAATATCCGCTTATGTGTGTACACGGCCTAAAGCGTGGTCTGAACTTATATCGTGACATGTGGTGTTTGGTTCATTGCTGAAATCGCGGATGATGCCACATATAATTTCTCTTTTAGAGATCATAAAGAAGAGTTAAACTGAGTTGAAGTCAACACTGAAATCAAATTGGTGCCCTCTGAACTTTCACCCCCAGGCTGTCTACACATACAAAGACATCGGCACTGCTTCTGGCTACAGGTTTTTTAAAGGTGGACCCTGACGGATGAGTTCTGGCAAGAAACACGTCGAGATCACCAGAAAGACAGCCTTTTCAAGGATCGGAACACTCACTTTGCTCTGGTTTCCTAGAAATTAAACCGTCAAAACGGCGATTCCTCCTTGGCGGAGATGCCGGAGAGAGTAGCCATTTTGGATGGGGTGGATGAAGGTCACTCATTGTGGTTGGAGCGTTTTCTTTTTTTTGCAGTGAAGTAAAAAAAAATTGGAGCTGTTTCCTTTGTTGTGAGAGAAACACCTTTAGATAATCTGTATACAAAAAAAAAAAAAAAAAAAAAAAAAGTCTTGTATTGCGAAAATTTCGTGCAAACAATTTGGTCTAAACGCAGGCGGCCATTAGAAAAGAGATGGCACACGCCTTCTCTTTGGGTGAAATAATTTGACTTCCAGCACCTCCGCCAAGGAGGAATCGCCGATTTGACGGTTTGATTACTAGGAAACCAGAGCAAAGTGAGTGTTGCGATCTATGTAAAGGGTGTTTTCCTGGTGATCTGGACGTGTTTCTTACAAAAACTCATCCGTCAGGGTGGCCCTTTAAGAAGAAGAATGTTTAAAAAATACTTGTACATAATAATGAAGCACGCGGATTCCGCCTGAACTCAACACGATCATTGTCTCGAGTCAGTGAACTTTAAACCTTGACCCCCATGGGTTATTTACACTTACAAGAGGTCAGCAAGGTTTCTGGCTACAGTAGTTGAAGCAGACACATGTCTTGAAATACTCGAAAGTGGCGTAGAGTGGCACGTTCGCCTCGTATACAATAAACCCCAGTTCGAACCTGAGTACAGAGCGTTTTTCCTCTCACTCTCCACTAGGCCTTACGGTCTGAACAACGTGTTGTTTTTCGGATGAGATGATAAACCGATGTCCCGTGTGCCCATGCACTTAGCACATGTTAAACCCAGTGGCAATGAAAAATCCCCCCCCCCCCCCCATTTCCTTCCTCATCAGTCACACACACAAAATTACATGCATAAAAAAACTAAAAAATGGTGGTGCGCCTCTGGCTTCTGTGACTAAAAAATACCAAATACTGAAATACAATATAACGAAGCATACTGATTCGGCCTCAAATCAACATGATCATTGTCTCAATCAGTGAACATTCAACCATGACCCCAGGCTGTTTACATACAAGAGGTCAGCACTGTTTCTGGTTACCGTTTTTCAAAACAAAAGTAAAATACTGTCTCGAAACACTTGTACATCATAGTGAAGCCTACTAATTCAGACTGAAGTCAACATACCGTATTTTTCGGATCATTAGGCGCTGCTGTGTATAAGGCGAATATGGCAATTTTCAAGAAAAATCTAAAAAAAATAAAGTAAAAGTACACGTTTATAAGCACCTCACAAAAGAAAGTCAAACTTTGAAACCTGTACGCGTCCTGTAAACGCTTACCGACCGCCATTACTGCTGTCATAAACGAGAGTTGGCTCCCCTTTCAAATAATCAAACTTCCGTCTGAGTTGCTTCCTGTTGTTGTGTTTGGACAATTCTTTGTGAAAACTGATAGAATTATGACATTCTAAGCTCTACAACGATGCTTTTTACATCCAATGAAGGGTTATAGCATCTGTTGGACGGTATAATCGGACGATAATATGGATTTTGAAGAATGACCACTTTCAATGTCCGACTCACAGTAGACTGTACTGAACACGGCAATCGTTGCCTCTCTTCTCACGATTTTGTTCACTAATAGGGCGCTTATTAGGCCGAAATTCGAGAAAAAAACATCGCCTAATAACCCGAAAATTACGGTAATCATTGTCTCAAAACAATGGCCTCTAAACTTGTTTTAAATATAGAGGTCACCAGTGCTCTTTGAACTTTGACACCAGGCAGTTTACGTAAGAAATCGCCAGTGTCTCTGCCTACAGAAGAACGTCTTGATATACTGGTACAGCGGTGTAGAGTGGCACAGAGGTAACGCGTTCGCCTCGTGTCAAGTAAACCCGAGTTCGAACCTGGGTACAGGGGATTTTTCCTCTCACTTTGCACTAGGCCTTACGGTCTTTCGGATGAGACGATAAACCGAGGTCCCGTGTGCCCATGCACTTAGTACACGTTAATTCCAGTGGCAACGAACAAGTTGTCATTTGGTCAAAATTTACCCCCCAACCCCCTTTCCTTCCTTATCAGTCACACACACACACACACACACACAAAATTAGGTGGCGCGCCTCTGGCTGCGACGCGCTCTCCAGGTGGGAGCAACCCGAATTTCACAGAGACGCCTCTGTGACTGTAAAGTACCAAATAATGTACATTACCACACTCAAATCAGTCTGGAGTAACAAAAAAAATAGTCGCCTTCAATCAGTGAGTGACCTTTGAACCTCGACCCCCCTTTACACACAAGAGGTCAGCACCGTCCCTGAGTGAGGTTCCTGCTGTAGAAGAAGGTCTTGAAGTACTCGTAGGTGCTGATCATGATGGCGCACGCAGGCGCCACCTTGACAATGCGCGGAACCAAACCTGGAAAACAAACGACACGTCAACACCGTTTGCTTCCAACCAAAGTTTGGTGCAGCTATATATATATATATATATATAGCATGAAAGAAAAATCTCAGTGAATAGCCAGCTCCGTAACCCTACTCTGAAGGACTGAAAAGTTAGTGCATTTGAAATGCAGAATAGTTTGCTTTGATAAAGCTTTTCTGTGTCCAATGTCTTTATTTGTGAACCTCAGAAACAAAACCAGTTAACGTTAACTTTGAGTAATGTTCCGTGTTTAAAAAAACCCAATAAAAAAAAAATGTCGAAAATGATGCATACATTTTTATAACTTGTTGAAATACTGTCAAAAGTATCATCCATTTAAATTTACAAGAACAAGAACAACAACACACACACAGAGCGCACCCGGTTCCTGAATCAGGTAATATACAGTTCTAAATAATACATTTTTTTCACCATTTCACCATATTTTTGTCCCATGTACCATATTTTTGTCAAATGTGTGCACAAAATATAGTGAAATCTTATGGGTAAACAGGTCTGATATATATATATATATATATATATATATATATTTTATATATACCATATATTTTTGTCAAATGTGTGCACAAAATATTTTTATGGGACTGTAAGGTGCAGAACACATTATATAAGGTGCATCCAAAACCCCACCCACCCACCAAGTATTTTCATAGCAAATTCTGATTTTCTTGTCACAGTTTCTTCCTATTTCATTAGTCACTTCTTCTTCTTCTTCTGCGTTCCCAGCCCATAAGGCCACAATGGGTACGTATGTGTCCGTTTTCTAGTTTTCACTGGTCTCCTCGCTGCATTCAGCCGACACATTCCGATTTTGGAGGAGCTCAAAGGAGAAAGGTATATGGAAGATTTTTTTTTTTTTTTTTAAGGCAGGAGAATGGGCCAAAAAGTCAGAAAGATAGTAGATGACACAAAGCAGAGGCAGAGGAAGTGTTACAAGCACAGAACTTCCAGAAGGTGGGGGAACTATTTCTACAAAAGACCCCCCCCCCCCCCCCCCCCCCCCGGGCATCCCCACAGGGAATCATAAAAGCAAATTGGTGGGGTCTTTTGTAAAAATAGTTCCCCCACCTTCTGGAAGTTCTGTGCTTGTAACTTCCTCTAATCTGCCACTCTCTTTGACTCTGCCTTTTCCCTTTGCTTGCTGTCATCTACTATCTTTCTGCCTAACCGGTCCATTCTCCTGCCTTTTTTCACGACACACTTTCAGAAAGATGTCCTCCAGCCGAAGTCGGACTTGCTGGGCCTAACTGTTTCTTAGTTAGGCGCAAAAAGGCAGCATGACGCATCTGCGTCATAATTGACAGGAAACTGTCTGAGCGATCGAAGAAGAAGAAGAAGAAGAAGAAGAAAAACACAGAAAGACATGGGGACGAAAAGCAGCTTTCCATACCTGTAAAAAGCGCCTGGATTCCATCACTGACATAGAGCTTTCTGATGAGAAGCCACGTGGACGTCGTAGATTTCTTCCCTGTGAGCAAGAGACAAAGGAGCTCATTAGAAAACATTGCCAATTAACTCTACCATCTACTATCTTTCTGCCTTTATTATTTCCTGCCTTTATTTTAAAAAAATATTTTCCAAATAATTTTTTGCTTTACATTTTTTGCATGCGATTTTTGTGTGACTGATGAGGAAGGAAAGGGGTGGGGGTAAATTTTTACCTAATGACAACTTTTTCGTTGCCACTGGGTGTACTGAGTGCATGGGCACATGGGACCTCGGTTTATCGACCAAATGACAAGTCAGGAAAGATATATCTCTAGACAATTTTCTGAGATTGAGTCTAGCAGGTCTCTTTTAAATGTTATAATGAGAAAATCGATAATTTTTCTGTTTACCTCTGGCAGTGAAGGGGTTAAATTCCTAGCGCTATCACTGTGCAGAGTGGCACAGAGGAATCGCGTTCGCCTCGTGTCAAGTAAACCCGAGTTCGAACCTGGGTACAGGGGATTTTTCCTCTCACTTTGCACTAGGTCTTACGGTCTGAACGTGGAGTCTTTCGGATGAGACGATAAACCGAGGTCCCGTGTGCCCATGCACTTAGCACACCCCCAGTGGCAACGAAAAAGTTGTCATTAGGTAAAAATTCACCCCCCTCCCTTTCCTTCCTCATCAGTCACACAAAAATGGCATGCAAAAAAAAAAAAAATTAAAAATTGGATGGCTGCGACGCGCTCTCCAGGTGGGAGCAACCCGAAATTTCACGGAGACGCCTCTGTGACTATAAAGTACCTAATAATAATAGCTAACCAAAAAGTGGTGGTACCATAGCCGATGAGGTTTAACCGAGGCGTGGTTACTGCTACACATATCTGTATTGTTAAAAGATCGGGACTTTACTGGCGTTGCACTGCCTCCGGGCATTGCCTCCAGTATTGTTCCCACCATCTTTGTATTTAAAAATGCCCCACATGGTCGAAAGACCGCAGAGGGCGTAAAATCCTATTTCGTCAGCTAACCATGTGTTTCTTGACCTACCTGCAGACAAAACCTGTTCCCCAAGATCCATCTGTCGATGCGTTTTGATCACGTCAAACGGCAGCGTGATCACTGCTGCCAGCTGGAAACGAACACACATAGACAGACAGATCAAACAGACAATCCTCCTAAGTCGAACCCAAGACCTCCCCCCGTGGGGATACCGGGGGGTCTTTTGAATAAATAGTTCAACCACCTTCTGGAAGTTCTGTGCTTGTAGCTTCCTCTAATCTGTCACTCTCTTTGACTCTGCCTTTTCCCTTTGCTAACTGTCATCTGCTATCTTTCTGCCTTACCGGTAGTCCATTCTCCTGCCTTTTTTTCACAAAGTACTTTCATGGGTGCTGCTCCTCAAAATGAAAAAAACCTGAAAGGCCCACGGCCCCGGCAGGGTACAGGGGCAGAGCCCTGTCAGACGATTCAGGGGGGCAAGTTAAGAGAGAGAGATAATGAGACAGACATGACAGTTAAAATGAAAGACAAAAACAGTTTCAGTCTAATAAGCCGTGTAAAATTATGACATTGCCTTTGTAAACTTCCAAGATAGAACATAGACTAAGTTCAAAACGCCCCAAATCGCTAGTGGTCCAAACAAATTTTTGGATGATTTAAAAAAACCTGAAGTTCAGTTTCTGGCAAAATTACAAATACTGAAATCAGTGTAAAAATGAAAGAGTATCACCCATGCACTTTCAAAAACATTTCCTCCAGCCGAAGTCGGACTTGCTGGGCCTAACTATTTCTTAGTTAGGTGCATAACGGCAGCATGACGCATCTGCGCTCGTAATTGACAAGAACCCAAGACCTCCCAGCCAGTAGTCCGCGACGCTAACCACTATGCCACGGCAGCTGGCTATATGACAGGAAATTATCATAGCGATTGATAAAGGAGGAGATAACTTGCTTAACATTCCATGCTGGCCAGTTGCTTCCTTTTGCAAGCGTTCTGTACTGGCCGATTTGCATAGGTTGCAAACAAATTATTTTCTAAATATTGGTAACAGATACAAACGTGACATTTAGGCAATATGTACACAATATACAGTACTAACACCTGCAACAGTTTCAAAGCATCCACTTGATTAGGTTTGATTTGTGATATTTTAAAATAAATGCATGTTTTGTCAAGCCAGGCACACTCATAATAGCGAAAATATAATTTTAAGGTCCCAAAATAACCGGCAGCCAGCCAATCAGTGTCAGAGGCATGAATGAAACGTAGTAGTAGCCCTCTGAGCCACTTTGAAGCACGCATGACTGTTAACCTATGAACTATGAATTTTTAAAGTTCACATGCGATATCCCGTTACCTTAGTAACGAGGCGTTGTGCGCATGCCCTGCGACGAGAGCGCAGGTTAGTATAGAAAGAGTTAAAGCCTAGTCAGCCACATACAGCCATTTCTTCACAGTGATCACAGTTAAGCTGAAACGCACAGCCAAACATTCGCAAATTTTGTGCATAGACATGCACATACACAGATCATCTGAGCATTAGCACATTAGCAAGCACACACGCACACACAGCCACACACCAGACCACACACACGCACACAGAGACACACACACACACACACGTCTAATTCTAACAATGCTAGAAAAAAAGAAACAGTGGGTGAAGAACAATTCTCTTGATCCTGTAACCCACAAAGCCGAATATCATCATAATCATTGTCATCATCATTGTCGTCATTCTAACACTATTGATACAGACACTCACCGTTCCAGCGCTAGCCCCGGTCATAAAACTCTGAGTGAAGGACAGTTCTGGCGATCCTTTAACTCGCAACACCTCTGCCTTCATCGACTCGTAACCCAACCAGTAAAGGGCTGCACACACACACACAACAACAACATACACACACACACACACACACACAACAACAACATACACGCACAACACACACACACACACACAACAACATACACACACATACACGCACAACACACACACACACACACAACAACATACATGCACAACACACACACACACACAACATACACACACAACACACACTCGCATGCACGCACGCACGCACACAACACATACACAACACACACACACACATGCACACACTCGCACGCAAGCATGCACACACAACACACACACAAACACAACACACACAAGAAACACACACACACAACACACACATATATACACACACAACACACACACACACACACACACACAACACACACACTCACATGCACGCACACTCACATACACAAACACACACACAAGAAATTGAAAGAAACCAATATTTCTAAACATTATCACGATGGTTGAAATTCTTTTGCACCGAAAACCTTGCTATTGACTTTGATCGCCTGAATTTTTGGGTGCTCCTTTTTCTTCCTCTTCTTGTTGCCTATTATTAGATTCTCTTCTTCAAGTAAAGATTATTATCTACTGAATTTTGTTGGTTGCTTAATGCTATTTGACATGGCATTGGTTTTAAATTCTTGTCTTTTCCACTAACCTGTTAGGTGCAGACCTGTTTACCCCTATTTTGCAAATTTGTAATTTCTGAAACAAAAAATAGCACTTTTAAAAAACTAAAAACGTAATCCAACACACGGACGGTTCTTTTTCCTCACATAACCCGATTATATGCAAGCAATAGTGCACTGGGAGACCTTTAAAAACATTTTCTAAACCATGTATTGGCCTTTTCTCTGTCAAACTCAGCTTACTAACCTGTTCAAACTGCTTGTGATCTCACCACGCGGTCGCTTTAACGCCATCTTGAAACAGAATGACTGTTCACTGCATTGTTTCAAAAGCATCGCTTGCCGACGGAACTGTAGTGGTGGTTTTTTGTTCCGTATTTTTTTCTCATCGCCGTAATTATTGTAATTTGACTTTTGTTTCGTAAAAATTATGGCAAAATCGTAAAGGTCAACAGGTCTGTAGGTGAACTGCTGCTCCTCTTCCTCTACACCCCCCACCCCAAATGTCCATTTTGCTCCTAATCATCTCATTCTTTCGTTGCTATTAATTCTTCTTTCAATCTTGAGAAACACTGATATATGTTGTAAGCAAGACATTTCCCAGAGCAGAGGGATTTTGATGGTTTGAGGTAATGCTAATTTGAAAAAACTCTAGCTTAAAAACTGTAAAGCGAACTGCACGAATAAAACAACAATAAACAGCGTTTGGAGGACACCTGAATGAGGATTTTGAATGTGTATGCGCTTTAACGTCTATCCACTAATTAATAACAATAAAGAATATTTATATACAGTGGAGTCCGGGTAAAACGAATTTTAACGGAACACAGACTCAGTTCGTTGTATCAGGATTTCGTTATACATGTACATGTACAATGTATGTTGAAGACAAAAACAGTTCAAACACTCGCCAATGATAACCGAAAACATAAACTTGACCAGTTTGGATCGTCTGTCTTAATCACGGGTGACGGGATGTACAAGGCTTGAAGAAGTTCAGCAGTGTTGTCTGACGCTGATCTGTTTTGGCACACTTTTCAACAAGTTTGTCCATTAAGTGACAACACATCACACAAATGTAGTTTGTTATAGGCTTTCACGAACTTTTCGATCTTTATTTTGAGCGCGAATTGTAAAGCGACCTTGAGAAACCGAATGATCTGTAGGAAGCCTAGGCCTAGCAGACGACCCAGTGTGAATCTAAATGAGTTCACGCATGCGCAGTTCATATTTTCCAACTTCCTTCCTCTTGACAACACGTTCTAGCTTGGAGTTTGAAGGCCTAGGTTTTTGCAGCGCATCGCACAGGCTGAGTTCGTTATAGGCTATTTTTCCAAGTAAATAAAATTAGCCTGGCGCGTAGAACATGTGTTCGTAAAAAGCGGATGTTCGTTATTTCAAAAGGATTTTTTGTTCGTTATACCCATGGCTTTGCAAGTGACAAATAGAAGGGCATTTGCCGGGAAACTGAAGTCAGTTCGTTAATCGCGAAATTTCGTTAAAAGCGAGTTCGTTATAGTTGGACTCCACTGTAGTGCATGTTCTAGGTGTACTACTCAAGGCGCTTTACAAAAAACTAAGAATCGCTCCACATGCAAAATTACAGTCATATCAAACATATCAAACATACTCAGACGCGCTCGCATACCCACCCTCACCCTCACGCTGTGACATACTGACATAAAAACATGACACCTACGCATAACACACAAACGTGTCCACACACACACACACACACGTACACGCACGTGTAATAATATACTCACATGCACATACAGATATACACACATACATACACACACTCACATGCTTGCACCCAATCTCACAAACATTATTTTTCCCCCGTCTAATATCACGAGAAGTGGATAGACGTTAAATGAAAGACACACACACACGCACGCGTACAATATGTAATTGTGATATTAGATGGATGTGCGTGTGCGTGCGTGTGCGTATGCATGCGTGTGTGTGTGTACGTGCGCATGTGCGTGTGCCTGCGTGCGCAAACAAACACCCACCAGAGAAAGGCACGTCTCTAAGCAGGGTGGGGCCAAGCCCTTTCCACAGAGAGAGGATTCCAGACGTCCTGATTGCGTTTCTGACAGACTGGCCCACCGCGGTGTACGTCAGCTGCTCAGACTGCATCTTGGTGCGAACCATCTCTATGGGGCTGATCAAAGTGGCTGCCCACACTGGGGGGAAAAAAAAAAAAAAAATTTAAATGGTGGCGCTGCACTAGCGGTCACGCACTCTCCAAGTGGGAGCAGCCCGAATTTCACGGAGATGAGAAAACTAATGCCATACTAAGGCCGGGTTCACATGAGACGCGTAAGTTCCGTACGGAAAACCCTAATTAAGTGGAAGAAAGAAGGATAAAAGTTACGCATATATAGGGGAAATTCAGACACGTGCGCAAATCTTTTCCCTTCTTTGTTTCACTTATTTATGGATTGCGCATGGAATATCCGCTTATGTGTGTACACAGCCTATGTCATACTATACCGTAATACAGTGGGTGGATGCCTCGTGCCTCCATACGGGGAGCTGGATGACTATGCCCCCTCCACGAGTCTCTCCCTGTGGGGGTAACGGGGGGGGGGGGCAAATAGTTCCCCCACCTTATGGAAGTTCTGTGCTTGTAACTTCCTCTAATCTGCCACTCTCTTTTACTCTGCCTTTTCCCTTTTGCTTTCTATCATCTACTATCTTTCTGACTTATTGGCCCATTCTCCTGCCTTAAAAAAAAAAATCTTCCAAATAATGTTTCTCCTTTGAGCTCCTCCGAAATCAGAATGTGGTGGGGTTTTTCCGTCATAATTGCAACCGCACCTATAAAATAGCAGTATGGGCCTGTAATCCGGAAGCGAACCCACCGGAAGTATAAAACGATTCAAGGAACATCACCAGCTTTGACAGCTGACAACAGTGCTGAGTACATGTATACGGTTCAAACGCCCATGCCTTTTTTCGATTGTCTTTCCACACTCGTTCAGCAGAAATGCGGAATTTTGGTTGCTGACCGTAATAGCTGTAATCGGAGGTCTCAAAACGTAATAATTACGGACAAATGCATCAGGTCTGTAATAACCAGTTGTTGTCGTCGTACCCTGGCTAAAAGACTCCAGGGATCATCCGAAAAGCCGAAGCACTTGAACACTATGGTACAAATGCATCAGCTAGGGATGAGAACATTACGTGTGTGACCGTTTGTAATAACCAGTTGTTGTTGTTGTCATACCCTGGCTAAAAGACTCCAGGGATCATCCGAAAAGCCAAAGCACTTGAACACTATGGTACAAACGCACCAGCTAGGGATGAGAACATTACGTGTGTGATCGTTTGTAATAACCAGTTGTTGTTGTCGTCATACCCTGGCTAAAAGACTCCAGGGATCATCCAAAACACTTAAACACTATGGTACAAATGCATCAGCTAGGGATGAGAACATTACGTGTGCGACCGTGTTTGATTACCCAGCCACTGGGGCAGCCACATTCCGACTTCGGGGGAAGTAATAACCAGTAATAACAATACCTCGTGCGCTGGCACCGGATGCCATGGGCTTCCACCAGTCTTTCGAGCACTCCTCGTCGTATTTCATGGCCGCCTTCAGCTGTTCGTAGCATGTGAAATACACCACTGTGGCTGGCACCGCCATTATTCTGTGTGAAACATCATCATAGTCATCATTGTCATCATCATCATGGTCATCATCATCATCATCATGGTCATCATCATCATCATCATCATCATCGTTGTATTTCATAGCCGCCTTCAGCTGTTCGTAGCATGTGAAATACACCACTGTGGCTGGCACCGCCATTATTCTGTGTGAAACATCATCATAGTCATCATTGTCATCATCATCATGGTCATCATCATCATCATCATGGTCATCATCATCATCATCATCATCATCATCGTTGTATTTCATAGCCGCCTTCAGCTGTTCGTAGCATGTGAAATACACCACTGTGGCTGGCACCGCCATTATTCTGTGTGAAACATCATCATAGTCATCATTGTCATCATCATCATGGTCATCATCATCATCATCATGATGGTCATCATCATCATCATCATCGTTGTATTTCATAGCCGCCTTCAGCTGTTCGTAGCATGTGAAATACACCACTGTGGCTGGCACCGCCATTATTCTGTGTGAAACATCATCATGGTCATCATTGTCATCATCATCATGGTCATCATCATCATCATCATGGTCATCATTGTCATCATCATCATCATGGTCATCATCATCATCATCATCGTTGTATTTCATAGCCGCCTTTAGCAGTTCATAACAGTACATGTGAAATACACCACTGTGGCTGGCACCGCCATTATTCTGTGTGAAACATCATCATGGTCATCATTGTCATCATCATCATGGTCATCATCATCATCATCATGGTCATCATCATCATCATCATCGTTGTATTTCATAGCCGCCTTTAGCAGTTCATAACAGTACATGTGAAATACACCACTGTGGCTGGCACCGCCATTATTCTGTGTGAAACATCATCATGGTCATCATTGTCATCATCATCATGGTCATCATCATCATCATCATGGTCATCATTGTCATCATCATCATCATCATGGGGGGGCATATCATCATCATCATCATGGTCATCATGTGTGTCATGGTCATCATCATCATCATCATGGTCCATCATCATCATCATCATCGTTGTATTTCATAGCCGCCTTTAGCAGTTCATAACAGTACATGTGAAATACACCACTGTGGCTGGCACCGCCATTATTCTGTGTGAAACATCATCATAGTCATCATTGTCATCATCATCATGGTCATCATCATCATCATCATGGTCATCATCATCATCATCATCATCATCATCGTTGTATTTCATAGCCGCCTTTAGCAGTTCATAACAGTACACGTGAAATACACCACTGTGGCTGGCACTGCCATTATTCTGAGGAGAAAAAAGAAGAAGAATATACATAATATGCGCATTAAGTACCATGTTTTAAGCAATATGAGGTGCTTCACATTACGAGGTGTACCCTCTGTATTTAAAAACAATCTGATTTTTAACATAGTTACTTTTTAACATAGTTACTTTGCCTTTTCTGACTATAAGGCGCCCCCCATAAAAAATTAAAAACTATGATAAATTGAAATAGTGCGGACAATACGCAGATGTGACAAATACTCCTGAGAGGTTTCCATGGCAATGACTAGGGTGGGGGGGGGGGGGGGGGGGGGGGCATAGTCAGAAAAACATGGAAAATATGTGTAATGTTTAATCATCAGAATGATATTCAAGGGTTGTTGTGTGTGCATTGTTTTTTGTTTTTTTACATTTGCTCAAAATGATTCTGTTCTGGTGCTCTTGTGCACAGTAGCATGCACAGTTAACTCACTCGGGGCGAATGAGCCGGATCCGGCTCATGGCTCGCACAACCGTTTAGGACGAATGGCCCGGATCCGGCTCATAAGAGTTTTCAAGAGGTTTTGAGTTCTGGCGTGTAACCAGCTTTCCGGTGCGAAGTCAAAACCTATTTTCAGTTTGCTTTGACCTTGCCTCTCTTGAATTTGAAATCAACCAATCATTGCAGACTTTACATTCAGCTTTGGTTGTAGAGGGGGGTCAAAGATCGGAATGTGAAATTTTCCTTCTTTCTATGTGTTAGCTGTTTTCGTCAATAGGAGACAAACAACGAAGGTAAGGAATCTGATATTTTACGATCGTTTAGTGCATGGTGTTGCTAATCTTGTCTGAAAATATTGATGCCTAACTCTTCATAACTTGGTTTTGGTGATTATTTTACGAACCTAGTCAAATGCCCAGTCCCCACAGAACAAGGGGAAATAATTCGGCCAGTCCCGAGTCAGTTAATAATAATAATAATAAATGATTCTTCTATAGCGCTATTCTCCTGACACAGCAGGACTCATCGCGCTTTACATGAAAACATGAAAAAAACGTTTACCTCACGCACACAAAACATTCACAATACATGTACTTAAAATTATTTTTAAAAATCGCTTTACACGGGGAAAAAAAAAAAAGCGCCCACAACTCACATTTAAATTACCTACATAAAGCATGAACTTTAAAAAAATGACAGTTGAGTTTGTCAACTTTTAACCCCCCAGACTTTCCATTGAATTTAAGGAGATCACAGCTTGCTAGCTTCTGCGACACCTGTGCCGATAAAATTAATGAACCTTTTCATAAACACTGATTTCTAACCAGCCGAGGCGGGGCAGTGGGTGGATGCCTCGTGCCTCCATACGGGGAGCTGGACGACCCCGCCCCCTCCACAAGTCTGTCCCCGTAGGGATACTGGGGGATCTTTTGTACAAATAGTTCCGCCACCTTCTGGAAGTTCTGTGCTTGTAACTTCCTCTAATCTGCCACTCTCTTTGACTCTGCCTTTTAGCTTTGCTTTCTGTCATCTACTATCTTTCTGACTTGTTGGCCCATTCTCATGCCTTTAAAAGAATGTAAAAAAATCTTCCAAATAATTTTCTGCTTTGAGCTCCTCCGAAATCGGAATGTGTCGGCTGTGCACAGCGGGGAGACCATTGAAAACTGAAAACTGTAAACATACGTACCTTACCCATTATGGTCATATGGCCTGGCAACACAGAAGAAGAAGAAGATGAAGAAGATCCAGCTGAGAAGCAAAAGCTGGTTACAGTTTTCAGGGCTGTCTGTTCATGGCTGACTGGCTATCTGTCTGACTTATCTCCATGTGAACGCGATAACGTTTGAACAGAGGGGTCTAGGAGGCTCAAATGTTTGCATGCAGATAGATATTTAGGCCGCAAGTTCGAAAAATGAAGGTCATTGGTCAAAGGTCAAGGTCACTGGAGCCTAAAATGCTGCCGCGCACCTGCTTCTCTCTAGCTGTCAACAGTGCTCAGGCTACAGTTGAGATCCTCAATGGTGCAAGGGTACTGGTGTAGAGTGGCGCAGTGGCAACGCGTTCGCCTCGTGTCAAGTAAACCCGAGTTCAAACCTGGGTACAGGGGATTTTCCCTCTTACTTTGCACTTGGCCTTACAGTCTGAACGTGGAGACAATAAACTGAGGTCCCGTGTGCCCATGCACTTAGCACACGTTAAACCCAGTGGCAACGAAAAAGTTATCATTTGGTCAAAATTTAACACACACACCCTTCCTTCCTCATCAGTCACAAAAAATCGCATGCCAAAAAAAAAAAAAAAAAAAAAAAAGTTGCGCGCCTCTGGCTGCGACGCGCTCTCCAGGTGGGAGCAACCCAAATTTCACAGAGATGCCTCTGTGACTATAAAGTACCGAATACCTAAAGTGCAGGTGCAGACTGTTTGACCGGACTTTGGTTTCAGGGGTGTTTGTCTGTTTGTTCCTGCAAGGTCACTGGACGCAAAAATGCTGCCCCGCGGCTGGTTGATCCAGCATCTTCAATCACGCTGTAGTTCTACATACATGTGGAAGGAGTTGCTAGCTTTCGCTCTTTAGCTTAGATACCGATTGAGTGTCAAAAATCCTTCATCATGCCATATAGTGTTGAGTCACTCTTTTTAGTGAATGACAGATTTTATACGTTAATTCATTCAAGTCGTTCCGGCCATAATATATGTGAGGAATTAATAGATAGCTGTCACTTTGATGCATTTGCTTCAAGGGAAGTAAATATGTGTGCACACCATACCTTGGCCACTTCTAAACTCGCTTCGCTCCCTTAGACCACAATTCTGCCTCTGACTTTGCTTTTGTAGTGGTTTGTTGTGGGGTAACCAATCGGTGTAGAGAGTTTTTCTACATAAAGTCTATAAAAATAGTCTGATCTACCACTTCCCTATATGTAAACCTGAAGTAAAAACCCGTAATCTTCTTTCATTTCTCCTTTTGTTTATGTACGTTTTGTTTGTGTGTATAGCTGGAGTGATTTGTGAGGTTTTTTTAATAATTCAAAATGGTTGCGATGAGAATGAGTTCACCAAACTTGATACGCATTGCAGTTGAATGGCAGACAGCAGTGGAGTGGGGGCTTTCAAATAATTCAAAATCGTTGCGATGAGAATGAGTTCACCAAACTTGATACGCATTGCAGTTGAACGGCAGACAGCAGTGGAGTGGGGGCTTTCAAATAATTCAAAATCGTTGCGATGAGAATGAGTTCACCAAACTTGATACGCATTGCAGTTGAACGGCAGACAGCAGTGGAGTGGGGGCTTTCAAATAATTCAAAATGGTTGCGATGAGAATGAGTTCACCAAACTTGATACGCATTGCAGTTGAATGGCAGACAGCAGTGGAGTGGGGGCTTTCAAATAATTCAAAATCGTTGCGATGAGAATGAGTTCACCAAACTTGATACGCATTGCAGTTGAATGGCAGACAGCAGTGGAGTGGGGGCTTTCAAATAATTCAAAATGGTTGCGATGAGAATGAGTTCACCAAACTCGATACGCATTGCAGCTGAATGGCAGACAGCAGTGGAGTGGGGGTAAAACTGAAAGGTGGGAAAAATTCTGAAATTCATTTTTAAGATTTTCTAACTTTGATTCGGATTATATCGCCGCCCAAAAATTAAAACTATCGTATGTCAAAATGGGTCAGTTTCGACGTGTTGGACTTACCAGTTGATCAAGCCAAGATACATCATCTAACAAAGCTGTAAAAAAACAAAGCAATTTGCTAAGATAAATCACCGATGGTGACACTAAATGAATAAAAAATAAAAATGACGTAATTTGAACTGAAATGACCGAAATATTGAGGTTTTTTTATTCCCCGCGGGAAGTGGCGACTTTTGACGTCGCTGTGTTCTGCGCATGGCGATATGAATAATCATGATATGCTTTTTGTAATCAAGAAAGAAAGTGTTTGATATTGTTTTTTGGGGGTTTTGTGTGTGCATTTTTTCCTTATCATAATTAAAGATGTTTACAAACTCACAATGTTGGAGGGAGTCCGCTCCATAATGATGTCACGCCTTCATACTTGACAATTTTGATGAAAGCATCCTGAAACACATAGACGCATGCACGCACACATGCATGCAGGCAAGCAAGCACAAACATTATAATATATTCACACATACGTGCAAACACACACACACACATGCGTGCACACACACACGAACATGCTCTTAGCACACGTTAAACCCAGTAGCAACGAAAAAGTAGTCATTTGGTCAAAATTTACTCCCCTCCCTTCCTTCCTCATCAGTCACATAAAAATCGCATGCAAAAAAACAAAAAAACAAAATTGGGTGGCGCGCCTCTGGCTGCGACACGCTCTCCAGGTGGGAGCAACCCGAATTTCATAGAGACGCCTCTGTGACTATAATGTACCTAACCTAACCTAACCTAACCTGCGTATGCATGCACACACGTGCGCACACACATACACATGCAAGCACACACATTATATTCACGCACACACACATACACACACACGTATAGACGGTATATACACACACACACACACACACACACACACACACACACACACACATACATGCACGCGCACACACACACACATACGCACACACACTATAGACATTACAAACAAGATCTTCAGCTTCAAGCTGTCGGTTACAAAATGCAATATCTTCTTCTTCTTCGCCATAGGCAGCCAACTTCATCAAGTTGAAGATTCTGCTGCACTTTAGGGGAGCAGTACAAAAGAAGAATGGGAATAGAGTGGAAAGCATTCTGCATAATAGATAAGATGCTGTAATACCGCATAGAAAAGGAAAATAGATAGATTTAAGAACAAAAATTGATTGACAACCAACTGATAAAAATGCCCACCCCACACACACCCATACCCCCCCCCCCCTTCCCTCCTCTACTATACTCTCTTCTCCATCTGTCGCTGATCTGCATCGATCAAGATTCCATGCAAACTAGGTCCTCTTAAGGGCCAGCCACACAAATCGCATCTGAATGCGATGCGGTTTTGACGATGTGAGTCACGAATCGCGTGAAATACTTCCGCCTAAAAATAATTCTGCTATTTTCGCTCACTATATACTCAAGCAGACCCAATACATGAATTTCACATGATTCAGGACTCACATCGTCAAAATCGCATCGCATTAAGACACAATTCGTACGTGTGTGCCTGGCCCTTCAGTCTCAGTGAAGGTACATGTACACAAACACATATGAAAACATCGGTATTTCCCCTTCCGTCTCCAATACTTCCTTAACCTCTTCACTGCCCCGTCACGGATATTTCCGTCAACTTCCGGTAACCTATAAACTGCCCCGTCACGGAAATATCCATCATAGGCTTATTCTAAGAGTTTCCCTTTTTCTATCCATACGCTTTTCGCAGTATGTTCGAATGCATGTGAGAGTGTTCTCAATGGATAGTATATTCAATTCCCTTTCAGAAAAGCATAGGTTATATGCACTTTTATTCAGAAATTTTTTGCGATAGACGTAAGAACCTAAAACGGCTTGGTAAATAGTTGCCCTGGAACCGGAAACGGGCTCGGCAGTGAAGGGGTTAACTAATCCCACCACACACCGCTTGCTCCGTGACGAAGAGAATAGTGTCGTCAGTAGGGGGCTTTAAGTAGGTGGTGCCCTGAACAGGCTCGACTGAACTCCATCAAAGTGACTCAGCAGCAGTGCAGTGTCTCCTCGCTTGGTTGCCTCCTGACGGCCTAACATAGATTCGCTCCTCTTGGGGACTGCTGGTCTCGGATTCTGCGACCTGAATGTGCGGAGGTGTGGATGCGAGTTGGGACTCGGAATGAGCGGCGTGGGAGCAACGCCACTGTACGGCCCAGAAGATGGGACAGCAAAACAACAACAACAACAAAAATCCCACCACACACACAGAGACCACAACCTTCCCACCCCCAAACCTTCCTTATCCCCTTCCGCCCCGCTTTCTCCCCAACAGCCACACATCGTGCAAAGCATCGCAAGTAACTGAGGCGTTTCCACGTTTTCTCAATCAATTTTTCTCTTGGTCAATAGCTACACACGCCCTGTAGTCATGAGTACAGTGGAACCTCCCTTATATAAGACCTCCCATTATAACACTCCCTCCCGTGTAAGACCTACTTCTCTGAGACATTGCCCTTCTTTGTAAGTACAGTGGAACCTCTCTTATAAGACCTTCAAAAATCATCCAAAATCAGGTCTTGTAAGGGAGGGGTCTTATAAGGGAGGTAATTTTAATACTTACAAAGAAGGGTAATGTCTCAGAGAAGCAGGTCTTATGTGGGAGGGAGTCTTATAAGGGAGGTTCCACTGTATTGAAATTACCTCTCTTAGAAGACCCCTCCCTATTAAGACCTCATTTTGGATGATTTCTGAAGGTCTTATAAGGGAGGTTCCACTGTACTAGTTTAGACAGTCAACACGGGGAATAGTATGTAAATGAGATTAAACTCCCAAAACGATTGGCTGTTTAGCCTAATTTACATACTAATCCCCATTTTGAATGTTTAATACACACTCATGACTACATGGCCAGGTGGTGAGAGAACACGTGTGATACTGATAGCATACGCCGCACACCAGCTTGAAACGAGCATGAATGGAAACAACCTGGCACAAAATCCATAGCTATTTTGCACACGTGTGTTTCAATGACCCAGGCTGCACTAGATTTGTACTGAAATTGTTCAGACTTGCTTCACTGCACTCAATGGTCAACTTAGGATGCTGATTTGACCGCCTGGGGGCAATCAATCCAGTAGGGGCTTAGCGCATGATATTCTTAGTTGGGGGTAGTGACAGAGAGAGAGAGAGAGAGAGAGAGAGAGAGAGAGAGAGAGAGGGGGAGGGACTCATCTCCCCCTCTCTCCCTACCCCCAACTAAGAATATCATGCGCTATGCCCCTACTCAGGTTTGATTGCCCCCTGGCGGTAAAATGTGCATCCTAAGTTGACCATTGGAACCTTGAAGAGTACTTTCAGACAACACAGAAGTTTTCAAGAACAACGGCTCTTCCAATATCTAGAAAAAAGATTGTTGCATAAAAATTTGATGATAATAGATTATATACTATATATAATATAAAAAATAGGAAAATTGTTTAAAACTTTTTTGTCCTTATGTCTTTGAAACGAACATTAAAACCCAAAACCAGTTATATGCTAACTTGGTATCTTGGTCTATGTTCTAATAAACATAAAGAGTGCTAGCTTAGTTTCTCCTCCTTATTAGGGAGGCAATGGCAGAACCCAGCCGAGGACAGCTGTTTCGACTCTAGGGAGTCTCACGGCACTGGATGGGGTCTTAACCTACCAAGGTGGAACTACTCTCCCCTCAACAAGAAGATTGTTCCACAAATGGAATGTCTCTTCTTGTATATTGGTAAAAGGCTCCCAAAAAAAACCCCCAGCACTCAAGTAAATTAGAAATCTGAAGTAAAAGTGTGAACATAAGAATGTTCCAAATTTAAAAATATGAAAAAATAAGCGACACGACCGGCAGAGAGGGCCGGCAACTGAAATAGTATCCAAAGGGATGTAAATAGGTATGAAAAATTTGTGTGTGCCAGCAGTAAACTGAAAATTTTCATACCTACTATATAACATAAAGCCTCTATTTTAAGACTTCCAAAAAGTCAGGAAAAAACAGCCTTATATTGGAGGGATCTTGTAATGGAGGTTGGCTTTATACATAAATTATAGAAAGCTAGATGTAAATTAAAAACAATCAGTCATAAGTGAGAGGTCTTTAACGGGGGTTCTTATAATACTATTATAAGAACAAAAAGAAGAAAGAATAAAAATACAGTCAGTCAAACCTCTATTATTAATAGAGGTTTGACTGACTGTATTTTTATTCTTTCTATCAATTCTACTGCTTGTACAAACAGACAAACAAAAGAAGAAGAATATGATTACAGGCAAAGAAATAATCAGATCTTAGGAAATGAATTTTCTTAAAAATAAGACAGTTCACAATACATTGGAACCTCCCTTATAAGACCTTCAAAAATAATTTTTAAAATGAGGTCTTATAGCTTATAAGGGAGGGGTCTTATAAGGGAGGTAATATTAATACTTACAAAGAAAGGCGGTGCATCAGAGAAGTAGGTCTTATATGGGAGGGAGTCTTATAAGGGAGGTTCCACTGTAAAAAGAAAAACTAAATGTCCCATTTTCCATCACACACGTAATGTTCTCACCCGCAGCTGTTGCATTTGTACCATAGTGTTCAAGTGCTCCGGCTGTTGGGATGATCCCTGGAGTCTCTTAGCCAGGGTAAGCCAACAACAACAACATACTTAGTCCGTAAATCAGAGAGAGAGAGACAGAGAGAGAGAGAGAGAGAAGAGGGAGGCGCATGAAAGGTTGGGAACGGGAAGGGACCCAAAATATGTGAAAGCTTGGGGTGATTTGGAGAGGGTGGGGGTTTGGGGGTAGGGTGGGGGTGAATAAATGAATGCGAGGATAGAAATGGTGGGAAAGAGGGCAGTTCTTAACGTTTTGATAGTCGCTTGTATCGACCCTAACTATGTCCAACTTCTTGCGAAGCATGATTTGTTATCCATTTTTCCTTAGTTTTGTTTCCACTTTTAATGCATGAGTTTCCTTGCTTGTATTGTGCTTGTACGAGACCACACTGTAATTTCACCTAACGTGATAATAAAGTACAGTGGAACCTCTCTTATAAGACCTTCAAAAATCACCCAAAATGAAGGGAGGGATCTTATAAGGGAGGTGATTTTAATACTTACAAATAAGGGCAATGTCTCAGAGAAGTAGGTCTTATATATGGGAGGGAGTCTTATAATGGGAGGTCTTAATAGGGAGGTTCCACTGTATTTTTGACTTTGACTTGACTTTCCCAGAAGCCTCACCAGGGTTCCAGAGAAGTGGACGGGCAGGGGTTTCTTGTACCACTGGTAGGCCTGGGAGGAGAGCTGCGTGCCGTTGAGGCAGGCGCACATGTGGTCCATCAGCCCATTGCAGTACAGGAAGCACTTGCCCCGCGTGAAGGCGCTGGGCTTCTTCTGGGCCTGCAGCCGGATCTTGACAACGTCCAGAGGAGTCACTGCACAGCGCACAAAAGAGACAGGCACAATAAAAAATCCCGAGAATCAGAGCAGCGAGTGAGACATTTTCACCTCATTCACTCTGAGGAAGTCCACAGGAGTGGACGAAACAGTCAGTGAGAGATGTACATTTTTGTGTTGTGGAAAAAGAAAAATATGTGCACGTTAATTGGAGTTACCACCACAATGAACACTTTCATAGTTTCAAGGATAAGCATAATAAAACTAAAAGTACTGTCACTAAATGATCGTGCACAGAAATTTTAAAAACAATCCCATCATTGATCAATGACTAATATGTGCCGCCAGACTTGATTGCAGGACATCTAGATGCCAGCATGTTAGTACTCCCCTGTTACAGTCCCTTCACTGGCTACCTGTTCAGAGTCGTAAAGACTCGTATTGACTATAAGCTGGCTTCGATCTGTTTCTCTTCTGTCTCTAGTACTGGACCGCAATATCTTTCAGACATCCTCCACATCTACACCCCTTCCCGTCAACTTCGCTCATCTGCTGACACTCGTCTTTTACGTATTTCATCAGATTCTGCTAGAATAAAATCGTTTGGTTAGCGAGTGTCCCACTCAAGTGCGTAATTTCTCACTGCCTAACCGCCAAACAACAAAAAACCTGGCATGTCATTACAGCAAAACGAAAAAGGTGTACAAGAATTTTTAAGAATAAAGGCAAGAGACCTGGGCCTGTATTCACATTGAGATAGCATGAGACTTAGCATCATGCTAACTTAGAAGCTCTTCCAAAAGTCCTATTAAATCCTATAGGATATTGGAAGAGCTTCTATTAGTTAGCATCATGCTAAGTCTCATGCTATCTCAACGTGAATACAGGCCCAGTAAGGGAGAAAGATAGTAGATGAGAGAAAGCAAAGGGAAAGGTCAAGAGTCAAAGAGAGGGACATGCTAGAGCAAATTACAAGCACATAACTTCCAGGTGGGGGAACTATTTATACAAAAGCTCCCCGGCATCCCTACAGGGAGGGACTCGTGGATTGCGGGGTTGAACAGCTCCTGAATGGAGGCACAAGGCATCCACCCACCGCCAGGCTCCTCTCCGTGAAAAGCTCCCGCACCATGTGAGGTGGAAGCCTGTGGGGGGGGGGGGGGGGGGGGGGGGGGGGGGGGGGGGTGAAACCATGTACTAGTACTGGCAACACATATATCAGTCCCTGGGACTGACACTTCAGATTATCTTCAGTATTCTGGTTTTGCAATCATTATTTTACAGACATTTACCCGTTAACGCGATCACTGCAGACTGTCACTGTAAAATGTGAAAGATACAGATATAGAACAGAGGGCTATCAATTACATCAATGCAGATCATCTGATTCTTACTCACAAATAACATCCCCTCTTCCTTATCCAGCACTGTCAACCTCTGTTGTTATTTGTCTAGAAATAAATACAGAAACTGATGAAACACCATTTCTTTCCTTCCTCCCTCACCCCGCTCCACCTTCCCTCCCCTCCTCTCTCTCTGTCTTCTCAGTTCTGTCTGAATGTGATGCTGCGCCAAGCAAGAGAATGACCCAGCCAACCAGTTCCCGCTGATCGGGCCCCAACATGATGCCGCGTTATTGGGAAAAATAAAATATAATGAAAGAAAAAATAAAATAAAGAAAATGAGAAAGGAGTGCAGTTAATAATAATAATATTAATAATAATGATTTTATTTAATATAGCGCTATCAATCCAGACTATCACTGAGTATCAGTATGCTCTGTGCGCTTTACAAATTGAAATATAAATAAATCATCAGACTAAAATAAGAAAATAACGAATAGTATACACTTGATATGGTCCACATACAACCGACAACATATTCATACGATAACAACAGATTAAAACTTACTTACTAAAACATGATAGGCATATGACATACACTTCGCAATAGCACACATGAAAACGTAACATAATATGATTTACAAACTTACAATAGACTACACATTCGGAGATAGTTAAATATTGCGTGTTAAAACATAATAACTATATAAAGCATTTTTAATAGGATCATACATTTAAGCAAACTGTGATTTGACAGTTAACTGTGATTTGGAGACCCAGAGGTCACAAACGTGCCCAAGGTCCCCGCCTCAACAGCCTGCAGGAAACATCTTGCTACTCTCCTTTGGACTGCTTCGATCCTGTCACTGCCTTGCTGCTGGTGAGGCCTGAGGGTCCCAAACTGTGGAAGCATATTCCAGTATGGGACGTATAACTATAAGGCTCTTGGAAATGTCCATCTTAGTCAGCCACACAGACAATATATGAGCGGGAAAAAGCCTACCTAAAAATAATTTAAAACAAAAAAGGGGGGGGGGGGGGGGGGGGGGGGGGGG